>VSWD01000004.1:38555545-39155545 GCA_033119305.1 Pinctada imbricata | reverse complement strand
TTGTCGCCGGGGTTCCCCCGCCGCTAAACTCCCTACCAGAGGACACCACGCTGGGGACCAACACTAGTCGAATCAGGTCTATAGAGTCACGCGTCTAAAAAGTGATATATATATACCCTTTGTATAAGATTAAGTGGCGGATTCGGGGGGGGGGGGGGGTTGCGGAGGAGGCGCCCACCCCCGGCACTGACTCAAAAGTTTCCAAAAACAAGTATATTTTGGCCCATTTTCAGTCAAAATCGGCAAAATGTGCCCGTTGACCCCCGGTAAAGGGGGCGCTAGATCGATCCGCCACTGAGATTTTCTTAAGATATTTTTTACGGGTTTGCCCAGCTTGGACTTCATGAATTTTATACGGCATGTATCTATATACATTTGTGTACTTTGTGGCGGATTCTGCCCGAGGGGGGGGGGGGGGGGCAGAGGCAGAATTAAGCTCAACTGAGGTGCCAGCAATTTGCTTTTTTTCACGGGGATTCTCCTCCCTCATCTACCGGTCTCTCGCATCCCCCTCGGACCTTCGTCTTTAGCATGTCATCCCAAACCCCCCCAACAGAGTTACGGATTTAGGGGGTGCGGAGAGGATGTCCGCCCCCCGAGGGGGCGGCACTAATCCAAATATTTTCAAACAACCCTATATTTTGGTCAATTTTCATTATAAAAATCGGCAAAATTCCCCCCGGCAAAGGGGGCGCTGGATCCGCCATTGCAACAGTTCAGTTTCTGGATCAGCACCCATATCTCGCTGTGAAAATACCCTGCAAACTACTCTTTAAGGCGAATATTTTTATTATGAACAAGAAACAACTCAAAACAAGTGAATCTATATTTAGTCCAGGAAACCCCCGAGCATTCCCCAACATGTCCAAACTGACCAAAGACAGAAAAATCGAAGAAGCGATGAAAACAGGGTAAATTGAGTACTCACAATCATATTTACAGGAGTTTTATTAAACTAATGATATGATTGGTGGGTGATGCCTTCGTTTCAGTATCAAGTGGGTAATGTTTGAGATGTAACTCGAATTGCCTCTGACTACCAAGTCATACATGCCTTGCGTTAAAAGCTTAACAAACATGTTTTATTTTATTCCATTTTCTTAATTCACTTTAAATCTAATTGTAAGCAACCAACTTCAGTACTTTGCATGTTTACCTAAGATAAAGCGATTATTGTATCTTGGAGGTGGGGGAGGGGCTATACTGTACATGTAAACTATTTTTCAAATTGGGAGAGGGGCTACATGTAAGTGCAAATACAATTATTTTTCAATTTTGAGTGATTGTTGAAGTCTTTCGTATATGTTTCATCACTTGTACATGTACATCAGGCAAAATTTGACAATAAATAGAACATTTTCATATTACCGCTAGACTTACATTTTAGACACCCAAAAACCCAATATCACACTATTTGACGTTATTACTGTGATGTTGAAACGTATCTATAATATTTTTCTGTCTTTTTATTCCAAAATTAGGGAAACAATTTACATTAAAGTCAATAAATATTGCTCAGTCCCAACGTTTCGGCCGAAGCCTTCTTCAGGGTGGAGTCCTTTTCGCTGGATTACATCGTATTCGTATTCAAATTCATCAAAGCAGTCTTGTAAAGAGTTCACTTCAAATTGCGCTTTGTTTATCGGTATCCATAATGACGTCATAGTACGCGCATATGGCGCTAAAATATTGTTCTTGATTTAACGTCATTAAATGCGTAAAATAACTGCATGCCTTACTATGAATTCACCAATATTATGTATAAACATCATATTAAAAAAAAAAAAAAAAAAAAAAAAAAAAAAAAAAACGCACACATAATTATCATATATAAAACTGCTTGAGTACGAAAAATTGCTGTATTTGTCCTCTGGAATTTTCTTAATAGTCCGGCCAGAGAACTCCCAATTGTGATTTTTTATTTAACCCCAATGGCATCCCTGTATTTAATTTGTCAATCCAAAATATTTCTTTTGTTTTTCTATAGTAACGCGAGTTTTCTAAACATCTCTCGAGAATAGCAATTTTAATGTCCTTAATACTGTGATCGTTCTGATTGAAATGGTTTGGTACGCTCTTGTTTCTTCCATGAGTTACGTCTGCCAAATGTTCCTTGAGTCGCTCTCCTATAGATCTTTCCGTTTCCCCGACATATACAAATTGGTCGCATTTATCGCATCTTATCCCATACACGGCATTCCACGTTTTGCACATATGATATTGGTTTAATTTAACGGTTGTGTTGTTGGTTTTCAATGACGAACTACGCATGATAAGCGGGCAGATTTTGCACTTTGGAGAGCACGTGACTTCCGGTTTTCCCTTTTCCTTGAAAATTTTATTATGTTTCCCGTGAACAAGTACATCTCCAAGATTGCGTCCTCTACGAAAAGCCAAAATTGGTGGTGATTTAAATATTTTTTGTAATTTTTCCGATTTATGTAGAATATTCATATGTTTGTGTGTTATGTTCCTTACATCTGGTAGTTGCTTTGCATATGTAAGAACCAGCGGAACTCTGTCGATTTCATTTTCTCTATGACGGTAGCCAAGGAGATCTGATCTCTTTAATTTGTCCACTTTACTGAGTTCTCTTTCTAAGAATTTCGAACTATATCCTCTTTTTCTGAGATTGTGTTTCAGCTCACGTCTGTGTTTTAAATAACCCGTTTCTTCGCTGCATATCCGTTTTATCCTTAGACCTAGACCGTACGGTATAGACCGTTTAGTGCTATTTGGGTGGTCTGATCTGCATTGTACGTATATATGCTTGTCTGTTGGTTTTGTGTAGAGATCGGTAATAATTTTTCCATGATGTAATTTAACGACTGTATCAAGGAACTCGATTTGCTCACGACTGTACCTTATCTCTACTTTAATATTCGGGTGTATACTGTTTGCATACTTGTAGAATTCATCCAATTTTTCCTGTCCGTGCGTCCATATACCGAAGCCATCGTCAATATATCTTTTATATATGTATGGTTGGAGCTGAAATTTTGCGAGTTCCTCATCCCAGCTGCGCATGTACGTACATGCGTAGTTACGACCAAGACGCGATCCAATAGCTACACCTTCTATCTGATGATAGCTCTCGTTGTTAAAAGCAAACACATTATTCTCTAGTACTGATTTGATCATTTCCATTACAGCATCCGTATGTATATCCTTCCTAAAACACATTATTAAAACTATTAATTATTATAAAACACAGACGTGAGCTGAAACACAATCTCAGAAAAAGAGGATATAGTTCGAAATTCTTAGAAAGAGAACTCAGTAAAGTGGACAAATTAAAGAGATCAGATCTCCTTGGCTACCGTCATAGAGAAAATGAAATCGACAGAGTTCCGCTGGTTCTTACATATGCAAAGCAACTACCAGATGTAAGGAACATAACACACAAACATATGAATATTCTACATAAATCGGAAAAATTACAAAAAATATTTAAATCACCACCAATTTTGGCTTTTCGTAGAGGACGCAATCTTGGAGATGTACTTGTTCACGGGAAACATAATAAAATTTTCAAGGAAAAGGGAAAACCGGAAGTCACGTGCTCTCCAAAGTGCAAAATCTGCCCGCTTATCATGCGTAGTTCGTCATTGAAAACCAACAACACAACCGTTAAATTAAACCAATATCATATGTGCAAAACGTGGAATGCCGTGTATGGGATAAGATGCGATAAATGCGACCAATTTGTATATGTCGGGGAAACGGAAAGATCTATAGGAGAGCGACTCAAGGAACATTTGGCAGACGTAACTCATGGAAGAAACAAGAGCGTACCAAACCATTTCAATCAGAACGATCACAGTATTAAGGACATTAAAATTGCTATTCTCGAGAGATGTTTAGAAAACTCGCGTTACTATAGAAAAACAAAAGAAATATTTTGGATTGACAAATTAAATACAGGGATGCCATTGGGGTTAAATAAAAAATCACAATTGGGAGTTCTCTGGCCGGACTATTAAGAAAATTCCAGAGGACAAATACAGCAATTTTTCGTACTCAAGCAGTTTTATATATGATAATTATGTGTGCGTTTTTTTTTTTTTTTTTTTTTTTTTTTTTTTTTTTTTTAATATGATGTTTATACATAATATTGGTGAATTCATAGTAAGGCATGCAGTTATTTTACGCATTTAATGACGTTAAATCAAGAACAATATTTTAGCGCCATATGCGCGTACTATGACGTCATTATGGATACCGATAAACAAAGCGCAATTTGAAGTGAACTCTTTACAAGACTGCTTTGATGAATTTGAATACGAATACGATGTAATCCAGCGAAAAGGACTCCACCCTGAAGAAGGCTTCGGCCGAAACGTTGGGACTGAGCAATATTTATTGACTTTAATATAATATTTTTGACATTATTTTACTTTATGACATCATAGATATGTTTCGACATCATAGTAAGAAATAACGTCAAACATTGTGATGTCGGGTCATGAAATGTAGAATTCAAGTCTACCACATTAATGTGAATATCGTATATTTATTGTCAAATTTTGACCCCATGTACAAGTGATTTTACATGCATGGAAGACTTCAAAAATCACTAAAAATTGAAAAATTCTAAGATTTTCCTATTTTACTCAAAAATTTTCTATATATGTTCTATATTTTCACACACAATATACCTATATTCCTATATTTTGAGTAGGGGAAGTTGCTATGACCCATGATATAAATACCTGATAGATCTCAAAACATTCAAGAAATGATGATATGATCTTAATAAATTGTTGTCGCTGAATTTTTAATAAAATATTGGGCAAAGTACAGAAATTATGCTTTTATATCTGTATTTTAAATTCAGGATCGTGATATGAATCGTATCATGTGTAAATATCATAATACATATCGTATCGTGGGCTAGGCGTATTTAATATTGCAGCCTAATTATAGTTGGAAATCAAATGGACTTACTTTAAGGTTCATTCATTCATTCATTCATTCATTCATTCATTCATTCATTATTTGTAGTAGTATTTTTTTTTGTAAGTGTACTACAAGATTTTACTTCTTTATAAAAAACCTGCAGGAGATCTTTTTTCTCAAAAAAATTCCTGCAGGAATTTTTCTAAATAAATTTTCTGCAGGAAATTTTAACAAAGCATAATTTCCTGCGGGAAAAAAATGTTCATATAATATTTCCCGCAGGAATATTTTAAGTTCAAATTTTTCCCGCAGGATTTTTTTTCTCCCGCAGGATTTTACTTCGAAAAAATTTTCCCGCAGGGATTTTATTTTTCCTGCAGGAATTTTATTTTTCCCGCAGGATTATTTCAAGCAATTTTTCCTGCGGGATTTTGAAAATTCCCGCAGGAATTCATCAATTTCCCGCAGGATTTTGATAATTCCCGCAGGATTTTGATAATTCCCGCAGGATTTTTTTATTTCCCGCAGAATTGTTTTGTAATTAAGGTGAATATCTCAGGTACCAGGTGCGCTACAGGTAAATGAGATGTGGATTCTGACTAACTCAGGTATCCTCTACGCGATGACACTATTAGTTTTGCTGTACCTCCAGCCCCGGGCGGGCGCAAAAATGAACTAGCGCGCAAGTTCATAATTATTTTGCCCACTGTTTATTGATTTCTCTTTTTTTTATCTAAAAGTTGAAACAATGTGGAATTAAGGCCATTTCTTAATTTCTCTTATCTGATGATATTGTTATTTTTATTTTACCTTTACTGAATATAAAGTAGTTTGAATAAAAGTATTTCTGATTGTCAATGATTATCATTGATAACATGCCACTAAATGCAAGACAATACATTAGATATCTTCTGTTGGTATACCTGCATCAATAAAAAGGACATTTCTACCACGTAACATTGTTATTTGCCAACCTGGAGATTGCTTCGCTCAAAGAGATTTCCAGTAAGACCAAAGATCAACGCCTTACAAATGCAATGTTACATGCCTCCAAATTAAGAGCATCGTTTAAGAACAGATAGATTTAATACAGACCATGAAACAGAATGTGAAAAATGTACAATACATAGTAAAGAAAGACAGAAAATAAAAGTATGGGGACAAAGGGGCAACAGGGGCAATGAAGTTATCCGAATTACCAGTCTTGCACATCCCATTGAACACCATATTTCGTAAATGTACTACAAGATGGCCGTCCAAAGTCGGCGCCGCGCCAGGTGCACATTGGCCTCCTTCCTTTTATATGTTGTAATCAATGTTTAATGTTTCTGTATGTCTGTTACGATTGCTTTGTGTAATGCTCTAGTAAATATTGTTTTGTCTTTTTGCGATTTGGAGTTTGTATGATGTCATTTATGTGTCACTTTCTTGTGGGTTGTTTCGCTGGATGAATGCAGGGTGGTCATGCTGGAGATCCTCCCCTTTTCTCCACAAGTGTACACCATGAAAGTACTGCTGGGTCAAGATGAAACACAATTATGACTGAAACAACAAACTTTGATTGAATGGTTGAACCCATTACAGACTGGTTTACGATTTAAGAATGTGTGTAAGTATTCGTGTTTTGTTCTATTTCCCATGTAGCAGAGGATGTTAAATATCTAGAAATATTATATAACCAGGATGTAACGTTTATTCTGACTGGCTGACGCGCGAGTCATTATTTTTCGACAATGACAACTCACGGAAGATAATGACTCGGTGTGGTATTTGTCCTGCTTTCAGTATTTACGATAAAAATTAAGATTAGTTATTTTGTCAAATTTTAAAAGTTTAAATTAATTAGATACACTTTTCACAAAAAAAAAAATAAAGCCTGTGTTTGTGAAACACGAATGCCCCCGGTGGCATCTTTGTTAGTATGAACACTATTTTCTGTTAAGTACATGTATGTGAGGTCACTGGGTTAAAAGGTCAAAGGTCAAGGTCATGAGGTCAGAAATTTTGGTATCAATGGAAAGGTCTTGTCACAAGAAATACACATGTGAAATATGAAAGCCTTATCACTTACCATTCAAAAGTTATGCCCAATGTTAAAGTTTTTGAAAAGTAGGTCAAATGTCAAGGTCAAGGTCACGAGGTCAAAACTTTTGGTATCAATGGAAAGGTCTTGTCACAAGGAATACACATGTGAAATATGTAAGCCCTATCACTTACCATTCAAAAGTTATGCCCAATGTTAAAGTTTTTGAAAAGTAGGTCAAAGGTCAAGGTCACGAGGTCAAATATTTTGATATAGTCTAGTTGCCAAATGGCTATTTTGGGGGGAACCCAAAAAAATGTTACGCACAAAATGTTTTTGCATGAAAGTGATGTTAATAACCTCTACTTTGATAATCCGGCGGATGCCACTCTGGCATCCTTGGGCATTTCGAAATTTTTGGGAAAAAGTGTGATTTTTCAAAGAAAAACCGTTGAAAATTGGAAAAACGCAATTACTTTGTCCATGTTGTAGCTAGAACAACAGATTTGGCATCTAAAGAACAGCAATGTCATTGCCTTTAAGTCTCAAGCTCAGTTTATCAATTTACTCGTCCATAAAATGGGGGAAAATTATGGATTTTCGATGAAAAACCGTTGAAAATTGGGAAAATGTCATATCTTTTTTCATACTGTAGATAAAATAACAATTTTGGTACCAAACGCACAATAAATGTATTGCTTTTCATTTTAAATATCAGATTAACAATTTGCAAGTACGAAAATGGGGAAAAGAATGCATTTTGAATGAAAAATCGCTGAAAATTGGGATATTGCAATGCTTTTTTTCATGCTGTAGGTAGAACAACGACAAGAAAAATTATTTCATTGATTTAAATTCATAATTCCGCTTAAGCAAATGGAATCTTCTTGTTTTGTTTTGTTGTTGTTGGGTTTTTTTTTTTTTGCTGAAAAAGGTTTTAGATTGTAAAACTATAATCGGTTTAAAGAGATTCTAGAACAACAATTTTCGTATCAAAATGATTGCATATTGATAGTTTTAGATTTGCACTCTCTTATTACCCTTTTTTTCTACTCTAGATTCTCTGGTTTCTCTTGCTGTGTGTGTCTTCTCTGTGTTTTTACTTGAGGTGTTTTGATGTGATGATATTGGTGCTGCAACCCAGTTTTGTTGGAGATCACCTCCTTTCTTATTGCCTTGTTGTTTCATCAACATGCAATTGTAATACTTCTGTGCAACTACTTCTAACAACAAAGAACCCTTCTTACATGATTGATCAAAATGCCTCCTTTGCATCGTACATTGACAATTCTCTACTCCAAAACAGTTACAGAATTAGAGAAATATGAGCACAGAATTTGTCACATCTGTTTGTTACACAACTCAGATTTCATGTGCGACTGCAACAAATCAACAGGATAACAGATAGAGGTACAGACGCGATTGGCAAAATATTATCACAATTAGGTCTCAACATTTTTTAAAATTTAATTCTTTCAGCAGATCCAGGTTTGATTGAGCTGCATCTTAAGAATGTTTCCTTATGCATGGCTAAAAATATTTAGTTTTTCTTGACGTGTTATCGAAATTCAGTTAACTGTTGGTGACAATGGTCATCCTAGAGATTTGACCTCTTATAGCGCATTTCATTCAATCGTACACTGGACCTGACATCAGATATATTGTCTAGATTCTCTAAACCACAGTAATTCTTTATGAATATCATGGCCTCAGTCACCATTTTTTCAATATCTGTATTAACTTCTCTGAAATTTGACACGGGACACCACTTCAAAAACTTCCCACAGAACAACCTTTGTCTCTCCAATACCATCATATGCTGATGATACCCATCATCATGATCTGTTCCCAATACCTTAATCTTCAGAATGTGTAGAATGTGAGTTCTTAATCAATCGGATTGCTTTCTCGATCAACTGATTGTAAATACATGTAATATCAATCGGTTGCACTTCATTTCCTGAGATGAAGCTTTCCTGACTGAATCTTTTATGTCAATTGAATATCATTTAAACTTGCTCTCTGCAAAGTGATAGCAGTTAAGTTCAGAAAATATGGCCAGGGGCGCTGCTGGAGAGAATTTCGGCTGTGCCATGAAGTCACTTTAATTGAAAGCATCACTGATCATGCTGATGAGGATTTTTCTATCCGAAACACGTGTCTGGTGCATCAAAATTGGTTTAAAACTTTCTTCAAGAAGGTAAATAGTTGGAACACTTATTATTAAACATCTTAAGTGTTTACTTTTTAGAAATATACGACCAGAAACATTCGAGGTATTAATTCTGCATGAATGAGAGTCATACATACATCAATCGATCATCAGCTCCTAGGCATTCTTGTCGAATGAATAACCTGGAGCTTATTTTAAGAACATATTTCGAATGAGTTCAAGAAGATCCTGACGATAATCTCAACAGCACTCACAATAGAGCACAAAATTGAGCACCGACGGACCCCTAGCTAAGCTAGAGGTGTGACAGGTGCCCGGGAGGATTAAGCATCCCCTGTTGGCTAGCCGCACCCGCCGTCGATGTTCACGCACGAAAATGAAAAGAATATATAAAATACATGCACTGTCTTTTAAAAAAATACATTGCAAAGTTTGGAAGTTGCAAAACCGAAGTCATCTTTTCAACATCGACGTAGGGACTAGAACAACGTCATGACTAAGCAGGTCTTTAAGATCCACTTCAATAATTGAAAACAACTACACAACCCTGGCAGAAATCATCTATGTTTTAAAAACGTCTTCAAATTCATTAGCATCATTTAAAAGCAGATTAATTAACAGCGTGGACCAGACATGCACGTTTCGGGTATTTAACCCTCGTCAGTGATCCTCAATCCAAACAATGAAATATGGCCAAAATGTGTGATAATTATGTCCAAAATATACCGAAAGACGTAGCAAGATGACTGAAATATGATGCTACAGGACCCAGGTTTCAGAAATTTGTGACAATTTTGTAAACAGAAATTTTCGAATCCGTTTGAATAAACGACCAACCGAAATTGATCGATCTTAGCTACATGTGCCCTTGGGGACTCCTGGTCCACCAGCAGTGACACTCGCCAAGTGGTAAAAATGTTAAACATCTTCAAAGTCATTAGCATCATTTAAAAGCAGATTAATTAACAGCATGGACCAGACATGCACGTTATGTATCATACAGTAGCCGCTTTCTTTTGAACAATGTCTCTAATTTCACCCACGTCTTTCAAAAGCTCGCTACAAGACTCCATGTACCAGTAAATTGTTTTAAAAAAGTGTTGACTTGAATACACATATCTTTGTTCAAGATTTTCTGAAAACGTTTTGCATTTTTCAAAGTCCCATATTTTAATGGAAAATACCCTTCAAAAATCAAAGTTTTCTCCCTCATTGGTCTTCTCCCACTTTATTTATGAGCAAGTTGCTTAATACAAATTCAGAATAAAAGACAATAAAAAATTTCTTCTGGTACGATAATTGTTGTACCTCATACTAACTACAGTTTGAAAAAGTTCATTGCATTTTGCACATTTTCAGCGTTTTTACATCCAAGAGTAGTTGTTTTTCCCAATTTTTCGTACCAGCAAATTGCGAATCTGACTTCTGTATTATTTAAAATGAAAGGCAATAAATTTATTGTGCGTTTGGTACCAAAATTGTTTATTTAGCTACAGAATAAAAAAGATATTGTATTTTCCCAATTTTCAACGATTTTTCATCGAAAATCCATAGTTTTCCCCATTTTATTGACAAGTAGATTGGTAAATTGAGCTTGAGACTTAAAGACAATTAAATTGTCGTTCTTTTGGTACCAATTTTGTTGATCTAGCTGCAGCATGGAAAAAGTAATTGAATTTTTCCTATTTTCAATGGTTTTTCTTCGAAAAATACCATTTTACCCCAAAATTTCGAAATGCCCAAGGATGCCAGAGTGGCATCCGCCGGATTATCAAATAAGAGGGTATTGACAACACTTTCATGCAAAAACATTTTGTGCGTAAGAAATTTTTGGGTTTCATGAATGGCACCTAGACTAATATCAATGGAAAGGTCTTGTCACAAGGAATACACATGTGAAGTATGAAAGCCCTATCACTTCCCATTCAAAAGTTATGTCCAATGTTAAAGTTTTTCGGACAAACAGACAGACAGACAGACAAACAGATAAACAGAGAAACAGACAAACAGACGGACAGGCCAAAAACTATATGCCCCCGAATCTGTGATTCCGGGGGCATAAAAATTAATTGTTGACTGAATTCTTGATTAAAAATGATATGTTCATATTGTCTTGAATCACTATTTTAATCATATGTGTTCTTAAGATTCGTTCTATAATATAACAAATAAGGACTTGGTCTCGGTCATTATGTCATTATAATGACCCATGAGATTTGTAATATCGACCTCGGCCTTCGAAATAATTTTCTGTATCTAAATGTTATACCTCAAAAACTGCATATTGCCACATATACGAATCAATTAAGATAATTTTAAAGTTGAAGATAGAATGTTTGATTTGTTACATTCATTCCGTTCCCTAAAGAAATGAGCCTCCAATTGTCAAGGTCGATTTTGTACGTTTTCAGTTTTTGGGATATAGAACAGATAGATTCTCAGCCGACAATTTCGTTAAACATTAGAATTCATGTTTTCTATTTTTTTTTTAATTTTTGTATATCCACATTCGGTTGCTATGAGTAAATTGTTTCACAGTACGTTTGCATCTGGTTTGATTTCGGAAATCAGTGAAGATTAAATTATTGATACAGGTTTAGTGGATCACCTTCGAAATACAGTACCAGGTAATTATGAGTAATATTTCAGAATCTAGACTGACGAGAACTGATTTGTGATTTTCAATTATTTTTCTTATGTTACTTCGTATGTTGAAATAGTTCTAAAGTTGAAAAATAAAGGGTAACACCCTATCCGTCCGTCTGTCTGTCTATCCGTCCGGTTAAGAAGTTCTTAAAGCAGATAATTCTTCTAGTGTAAGTGATAAGGCTTTCATATTTCATACATACATTCACCATAATAAGTACTACATTATGATATCAAGACATATGACCTAGTGACCTTGAACTTTGACCTCATAGGTATACTTTGGGTAATAAGTTCTTAAAGCATTTTTTCACGAATAAGTGATAGACCTTGTAATACTTCATACATACATTCATCATAACAAGTACCTACATTTTGATACCGAGACATTTGACCTAGTGACTTTGGCTTTGAACTCTGACCTTGTAGTAGTATTTAAGTTAACGTATCCAATGTACAAATGAAGATCTCGCGGACGTCTCGTTCATTTAAACAGTGTTAAAATGATCTCGGTAATCTTCGGCAGTGTCTCGATAGTTTCCGTGGTTTGAGTGATGGTCAGCATGTTGACCTTTGATGATAAAAACCATTTTTTATGTTGTATTAGGTATATTTAGGTAAAATTATGCCATGATTCTAACTATATAATACACTTGATATTTATTTGTACAACGGATACCTTAAGAAGTTCTTAAAGCGAATATCTATTCAGTTAAGTGATAAGGCTTTCATACTTTATACAGTCATTCAATATTATAGGTACTACATTTTAATACCAAGACATTCGACCTAGTGCCATTGACGCATTGTAATATTCAAGATGTTCTTAAATTGAATATTTTTTCAAGTATAAATGATAAAGCTTTTATTTTTCATACAGACATTCGTCATAATAATTTTTTTTTAACATTTGACCTTGTAGTGTTGATCTTGAGCTTGACTTTTTACCTACGTTTGAACTATATTGGGTAGGGATTTGATGTTTTACGTATATGTGCCTCATGATGGGAGCTTTCATTTGATATCATGTTAAACGTCTTCAAATTGAATAGCATCAATTAAGACCAGATGAATTTACAGCATGGACCAGACATGCACGTTTCGGGTACTTAACACTCGTCAGTGATCCTCAGTCTAAATAGTGTAATATGGCCAAAAAGTGTGAAATTATTATGTCCAAAAATGTACCGAAAGATGTAGCAGAACAGGAAGGACATGATGCTACAGGACCCACGTTTTAGGAATTCCAATTATCTAACAAAATTGAATGTTTGTATTTAAGTTGTTTATATCGAATGTTTAGAAAAGGGAGGGTTATATAGAACTTGATTAACATATTTTAATCCCTCAAAAATAGATACATGTAAATTATATATCAATAGGCTCGGAACGATAAAGAGTGTTAACCGTAAATTAGATTTTAAAACATAAATTTTATTTGGATATGCTTCTGATACGACCCTACAGGAAATTTGGAACCGCCTACTCTCTGTAAAGTAAATACAGAAATTTCAATTCTAAAAATAAACCAGAGGGCATTAGCGAAATGAATTTTGGGCGGCTTATAAAAAGCAATTTGGCTGGAAGCACAACCGATGAGAATTTACTATGTCTGGTGCATAATTAGTTGGTTAGAAATTTTCATCAAGAAGGTGAAGAGTTTGAACACTTCCGCATTATTAATACAAACACTTATTTTCTGTTTTAGTGTGGAGCAGTTTAACTCGTTCCCTGTGATATTGGATGTTTTGAAGTGTATTTATTACTTCTTTCCAGCTCTGTCGCCTGAACGAAGCTTTGTTTTGGCATTTAATCAATTTGAAATCATAGTATTACATATTATTTGGCTATTTCGCATACTTGTCAATTCATCCAAAAATATGATTGAAATTTAAAGGAGGTTAACATCTAATCACCATCCCTCCAATGCTATTTTGAACATAGATTTCATTTGGATATGCTATTGAATCAACCCTTAAGGAAATTTGGAACCGCGTACCCTCTGTAAAGTAAATGCACAAATATGAATTCTAAAAATAAACCAGAGGGTGCTAGTGAAATGAATTTTGGTGGCTTATATAAAGCAATTTGTATTGATGTTAACGTCTTCATATTGAATAGCATCATTTAAGAACAGATAAATTGGCAACATGGACCAGACATGCACGTTTCGGGTACTTAACCCTCGTCAGTGATCCTCAAATCTAAACAATGTAATATGCCAAAAAAGTATGAAAGTTACTATGTCGAAAAAGCGTACCGAAAGACGTAGAAGGATGGGTAGGATATGATGCTACAGGACCCACGTTTTAGAAATGTCAAGAAATTTTGATAACAGAAATTTCAGAATCGGTTGAAGAAACGATCAACCGAAATTGAAAGAACTTGGCTTCATGTGCCCTCGGGGACTCCTGGTCCACCATCAGTGACACTCACCAAGTGGTATAAATGTAAACTTCTTCATATTGAATAGCATCATTTAAGAACAGATAAATTGGCAACATGAAGCAGCCGTGATGAGAATTTTATATTCGAAACATGATACATTGATAAGAAATTTTTCTTCATGAAGGTATAGAGTTGGAACACTTCCGCATTATTAATATAAACACTTATTCCCTGTTGCAGTGTGGAGCAGTTAAACTTCGTTTCCCGTGACATTGTGTCACACTTCTGCCCTTTGCCGTGTGGAGCTCGTAAAAAAGTTCCCGCGAGGGATTTGACATTAAGTGTTTTGAATATATTTTCCTGACATTATCATCATACATGTCGCACTTTCTATATAGACGTTACGTCGGACAATGCATGAAACTTATATATTGTTTTCATTTTCATTCTATAAACATTGACGGCAGGGTGCGGCTAAACAACAGGGGATGCTTACTCCTCCCGGGCACCCGGTCCGACCTCTGGCTTGCTGGGGATCCGTCGGTCCTTAATTTTGTGCTCTATTGTGAGTGCTGTTGGGATTGTCGTCAGGATCTTCTTTAACTGATTGGATGTTTTGAAGTGTATTAATTACTTCTTGTCAGCTCTGTCGCCTGAAAGAAAAGTTTTTTGGCACTTAATCAATATGACATCATACATGTTTTTGGCTATTTCTCAAACTTGTCATTTCATCCGAAAATTTGATCGAACTAAAGGAGGTTAACATCTAAGCACCGTCCCTCCAATGCTATTTTATGCGGATATGCTACTGAAACGACCATACATGAAATGTGGAACCGCGTACTCTCTGTAAAGTAAATACACAAATTAAATTCTACACCAGAGGGCGCTAGTGAAATAAACTTTTAGGCTGAATCTTCACTGATGAGAATTTAATATTCTAAGCACATGCCTGAAGCATAATAAATTGGTTAGAAATTTTCTTCAAGAAGGTGTAGAGTTGGAACCCTTCCGCATTATCGTAAATAATTTAATTTTACTCGTATCATGGATTTTGATTGGTCGTTTGAAGCATATCATACCTCTATAGATATACCATTTTCCAATCTTTTTAGAAAGCACAAAATATCCAAGTCAACATCTTTTGGTCTTGTTTTACATTATGACGTCACTATCGAGAGACGCAATTCTTTTGAGACGTCATACTTAAAAAATTGCGCAAAGATTGCCCATCTCTGACACTTTTCGTCATTTGTGGCAGCCATTGTGAATTTTGGCAAGTGGCCTATTGGACAGAACAGGATCTCCAACAAGTCCTTGTTGCAGCACCAACAGCAAAACACCAAAACAACCGAAGCAAAAACACAAAAGACGAGCATAGTATGAGACGGAAAAAAAGACATATACGACATCAAACAAAAAAGACTACACATAAGCCGACGAGACCAATGGGGAACCGGTGCCAACTTTGGACGGCCATTTGCAACGCAAGTAGCAAATGGTGTGGTTATCCTAGATTACGTATGTACAACCCTCTCACTTCTCCAATTACCCAGAGGTCTCGAAGAACGTACAATTGTGGTGTAAAACAACCTCCTCACTGTAAGATCACACCACACAAACAAGACCGCAAAACATAGAGGCCCCAGGCAACACAGATGAATATGTAAATGGATATAAAAGAGGACGTGCGTAATACAGTCCGTGCTCTGCCGGCTGTAGCGAGCTGGCTCATGTATGTAATCACCCGAGGAGTCCGACTGACATCAGAGAGGACAGGTGGTCGGGGCCCTGTCCTCTCTAAAGAGGTTTGGACTGAGCCCATCATGGAGTCCCGTCGTCACAGTCAGTCAGAGTGCAAGTCTCAAGGGTACGCTGGTACAAGACTGTAGGTTGGTCAAGTACCAAGCCTAGTGTCCGTCTGGTGACATAGGATCATATTCGCGGTATAAAAGGCGTTTGATGACTCTGACGCATTTTCGATGGTTATGCTGCCTACCTTCGATCCTTCTAATTTTGTTTATCATATCACAATAAAAGACAGGTTGTGTAATACCCAAAGGTAATGTACTCTGTTTCATGTATAGATCCTAATTTTAACAGAAGTTGACTTTAATTTTTGTAAATTTCCAGAAAGTCTTTAAAATAGTTTATGAAAGCTGAAACCTTGACCAACTTTTTTTGACAATTTGTAAATTTCTACTGTGAAAATCCAAAATATCTGTACATGCTCTAGGGTACCGGATGAGGTAAATGCCGTATGACAGTTATCTTGGAACATCACCGTCAAACCAGGGGGAAATTTACTATGTTGAATCCAAAATCATCACTTTTGCCATTTACACTTGTATGAATCTTTCCGTTTACATTTTTGATATTGAGGTCCAAAAATGATGTTTTCTGTATTTGTAACGTTTGCCTTGTTACAATGTAAGTGTTAATTTTTGTGGATAAATTTCATTCTAATAGAATTCAAGGGTTGTCAATAGTTAGAATATCATCCAGATACCAATAAGTATCATTGAAACATTTCAGATCATCAAATTTCCTTTGCTTTTGAAGATTTTGGATAAATTCTTTTTCATAAGTGTTTGAAAATAAATCTGCAACAAGAGGCGCACAGTATAGATCCTCACCAAATCTAACATACATATTGTCCAAGAAGGACAAGGCATATTACACATGTCACTACATGTCCATGAATTGTATGATTTGCAGTCTGTCGAGGAAAAGAAACCTTCGATTCAGATGTACAAATGTAAGTTATTCGCTCTCGATCAAAACACCGTTTAATGAGATTAGATAATCGATCATTAATTTTGTCATGAGGAGGTGTGGTGTACATATTACAGGAGTCGTATGAAGAAATCGTATTGGCTTGGAAATTTCCAGATTTCATTTTGTCAATCACATCCCCTGAATTCTTAATAGACCAAAATAAATTTACATCGTTCCTGTTTAGAACCGTTTCACAATATCGAGTTACGTGTTCTTTAATAGCAGTAAGTGCAGACGTCAGATTTCTAGACAAAATTGTAGTGGAGCAGTTACTAGAATTAGCAATAAATCGAAATTTGTAAGGAGACTTGTGCAGTTTCGGTATGCAATACAGTATTGCGAGATCTAATTTAGAAATAGAGATATTGAATGAAGACAGTTCACTGGTATGCTTGCTTAAAATGTTATATGCACTTTCATTGCTTTTGACATATGTATTAGTAGAAGAAAGTTCCGAATCCAAAGTTGATATGTAGTAACGTTTTCAAATGATACTGGTGTTGTTGGCTGCTTTATCAGCTGGTGCAAATACATATTTTTCATGTAAGGTACTTAGTTTAGATTTGAAATATCTTTCTGATTTGTAATGTGGATTTTGATGAGGGTTTTTTGGTGGAAGTTATCTATTCGAATATCCGTTTTATCTAAAATGAGGTTTTTCCAGTCATTCAGAGCATGCGGTCCTTCTGATTTATATTCCCTATTACAGTGATTCCCTATTACATGTACAATCTTTTGGTGCCGTGACGCTAAATGATACGAATTATGGGGATATACGTGATTTATTGCCTTGAATGCAGAAGATGGACTTGTACGCGAAACCAGGATCAAACTGCAGACAAGTGATGAACATTACCCTGGAATTAGTCAGGATTCCGGTTCAGGTAGTTCTGAGGGTTTTGGTTCGTCTCAGAGTAAAAGTTGTAGTATACGTACCTTTGATTTGGTAGAATTCCGGAAAATTGCGAAGACGCTTTTAAATTGACTGCAAATCACGTAACTTCGGGTCCCGTTTGTGTCGGTAAAACGCCGGGGAACAGGCGTGGAATCGGGGAGTTGAAAGGAATAGAAAGTTGGAACCTGTTTCTCTAAGATTTTCAGGATGATGGTTCATTACATCCAAGAGGATACTTCGATACAAACCATATAATTGATTTCGTTAGGTGATGAGCGGTGATTAGCTCGGATTTCGGCGATGTAACGCCGATAAATGACACCAGACGGATTTCTGGGAACGTAAGGAGGTTCGTTCGGGTTTGTTGGATTTACAACCCTGTCATTTGTACTTTGTGCGAGGTGAAGCGCACGTTTAATTTTCGGATTATATGATGAACATCGAAGTATTCATAATCTTGTGTATGTGGTTATAGCTGTCAGTTTGATAAAAAAAAAAGAAAGGGAGGAATTGGTGATTATGGAGAAAATTTAATCGCTTATTTTCACATCGATTTTTTTCTAAGAAGTCGAGGACGTTTTAAACACCAAAAAAAAAAGGCGTTGTATATTGTATAGAAATGTGTAACCCTAGTTTTGCATGTTTGTTTATGCATGATTTTATGTACAAGGTTTATGAGTAACGATCGTGTTACAATTCTCACCTAAGATTAGAGCGTATAACGATATTGACCTTTGTTGCCCTTTTCCCGGTGTTGGAGTTTATTTTGACGGTCGTCCCATGATGCAGGTTGTTAGCATCAGCATAATTTGTTTTTATTTAGTTTGCACGCAGGCTATTGACATATTATACTGACGACGTCTTACAACAATGAAAAGAGCTTAATATTGTTTTAATATCGTTTTATTAATTTGTTTGATTTTTGATAAAAGAAAAAAAAAATATTGCCTACATTAATTGTTACATAAACGTAGAAAATATTAAAGACATGGAAAAAGAAATAATTTTGGAAATTTCTTTTAAAGGATTTAACAAAGGCTTCTAAATTATTTTTGTAAATTCTAAATTATGGTCAATTAGAGGTACAGAGAAAAGCCAGGTGTCGCTTAACTACCAGAGACAATTAATCTCAAAATGCGTTGAAACAATGATGCAGACTGGACATCATGATAGATTTATTGCTGGGAGTTATATAAACAGTGCAGTGCTGAATAATAAACTTGTAAATTAGTTCCAGATAATTCTATGCAGTTTACTCTTGAACTTGATAATACATATTGTTATTATTGGAACCGACTGCTGTGAAAATGAAACGAATAAGCGCGCAGGTCAATTCTGAGAGACACTTTAAAAGAGACAGAAGCCGAAGAAGAAACCCGAAGCTGTGACGTCAGGTGAACCTGTGCACGATGTTACCCGTGTGGCCGGATGTGTAACCAGCCCGTCACTACAACATACGAACATTATACGTTGATAATGGCAGAGCGAAATCTGTCATTGCGAAAAGGGGAACACGAACTATCTTGTACTTGTTGACCTTCCTAATAAGACGCTGAATGTATGAGAATATGAATACCCCGTCGTTTTTCTGGGTGCATGGTGTCATCCGGATTACGGGAAGATCTTGGTAACGTCATGAATGCCAGGATGCGTCAAAGGAGGTCGGTGTGGTGGAGAAGAAATGGGTCCGGACAAAGAAGACGAGACCGTGATCCTAAGACGAAAAAGAAAGAAGAAACCGATGATGATCGCGCGATGATTAACAATTAATTTCACGATGACATCGAGGTCCAATTTATTCGTTTTACTCCTCGGAGGTTATTCAGGTCACGAAGAAGGACCAGACACGAACCATAGATGGGGAAGAACCAAAGAAAATGATGTCATATCGTGAAGATGGCCATAAGAAGAATAAATGAATCCGTGTGTTGTGGTATATAGTGAAAAAGCAGATGTGTTATTTAGTGAAAAAGCAGAGTAAATGTGTAATGCTTATAATGTCATATGTTATAATAATATTGCAATTATTGATGAAAAGTCATTGATGTTTGATGCATGAATTTGTACAGTAATACTATGATATTTGATTCTATGATGCAATTGGCCTTGAAAATGTGTTTCTTTTACAGGTTATGAACATTTTGATTGAACATTTATTATGATGAAAATGACCGGGTCACTCCTGATGAACAATGGAACCGAATACAATGACTTTTAATTGCATGCGATTTTGATTATATACGTTTTTGATTAATATGTACCAAGTGATCCCGGTGGTAATTACAGTTGAATGGTTCATTACTGTGGTGTCAAGGCCATACGTTTAGAAATTTAGAAAATAACCAAGTATTACCGAATTTCAGATTTGATGATACTGTCTATCAAGATTTTAGATGAATGTTAAGAAGTTTAATATCCAGATTGATTATTTGATTGATTGTAAATCAAGGTCGCCGAAATCTTGGTTATTTTCTTAAGTGGGGGAGTGTTGTAACCATATGGCCTCTCCCCCACAATAATTGTGCAAATTGATTATTTTGATCTTTAATTAATTTCCATTTATTTTTCTATGGGATATTTCCAATCGTCTAGGAGAAGATAACTCTAATTTCAAACGTAAACTTTACGATCACGTGCTAAACTGATGTAATAGAAATGATTGTCATTCCCGCCAGTGTGTAACCCTATGTCTGTCAATACGAGGTGTTCTTGGGTCAATTGACAGCAACAGAAAATATAATGGTTCGCCTGTCACCGGTCTGGGTGCAATAGACGAAATGGCGAGGATTTGTTCTAAGTTTGGGCAACTTTGTTTATACGTCTGAATTCCAATTTAGTCATGAATTCCGATGGCGATTTCCACCTGATTGTGAAATATCCCAGGCTCCTATTATATACTGTGCGCATGATTTTGTATGTCAGATTCATTCTAATACTGCTATAACCAACATGTAACTTTCGTATGTTAATAAACGGTAAAACTTATTACAAGGACTTTTTATTCAGTTACAAAATGACTTAGTAAAATACACAACACGAAGTACATGATTTGTAGCCCGAGAGGCTTACAGTCACCCATCCCCGGAAATGCTTTCCCAAACTTCTTTTCTTCGGACCTAAAATACCATCGTGTGGTAGTTGTAGTTGTACTAATTCCCCGTAGAAACTGACGCTTATGTGACGTTAAACCCATTGTGACGTCAATATCTTCGCGCTAAATGACACTCAAATTCAAAACAAAATGGTGACCTGTTTCCGTTTAGGTACTGTGAACAACCTATATTTTCCCCATTATATGACAGTCGTCCCTTTTTCGAAGGATCTGCGACGCAAGACAGTTGGATATAGAAATGGGACTAAGGTACGAATATTTTCCCTATTACATTAACAATCGGCATTTTTCTAACCAGGACACTGCCGTGGTTGCTTAAAGCAACCATCTGAGCAGAGCAGACATTTTCCTCTTTCTCCTCTCGTTGTGTTAAGATTTGAAAAGTCGTATGATGAAATCGTATTGCCTTGAACATTTCTAGATTTCGTTTTGTCAATAACATCCCATGAATTTTCTGATGGACCAAAGTAAGTTAACATCATTCCTTTCTTGAACAGTTTCACAATGTAGATATGTTGAATTTGAATTTGAATTGAATTTTATCAGACTCTTTGCATTACTTTTCTTCATAATCCCATTCCTTCATTTAATGTATATATACAATTTTGTCATCGATGATTAAGGGCTCTAAAATAAATTTAAAAGAACGACTTATCTTATCAGAAAGCCATCATCTGGAAGTGTGATGGGGCAAGGTCAGGTGAATAAGGTGGATGCTAGTTAGCTTTCCGCGGCGCCTTAGTTTAATATTTTTCCCTAACTGTGTCAGAATCGAAGCATAGTGTTTACCAATGATTGTTTGTACCTTTTGGAGAAGATCTTTCAGCAAAATAGCTTCTGCATCCCTCAGAATAGAGGCTTACAATATAATTATATGTATCAATCACCCGTAAACTTCGGTAATGTAAACGTCTTCAAATTGAATAGCATCATTTAAGAACAGATAAATTGGCAACATGGACCAGACATGCACGTTTCGGGTACTTAACCCTCGTCAGTGATCCTCAAATCTAAACAATGTAATATGCCAAAAAAGTATGAAAGTTACACGTACTATGTCGAAAAAGCGTACCGAAAGACGTAGCAGGATGGGTGGGATATGATGCTACAGGACCTACGTTTTAGAAATTTCAAGAAATTTTGATAACAGACATTTTAAAATGCGTTGAAGAAACGTTCAACCTTAATTCATTCTTGGTGATCATATTTTTCTAGGTCTTGTACGATCATGTATAATGGGGTCTGATTTTCGGATTTCTGTTTGACTTTCATTTACAGTCTTTAATTTTTTTTCGAAAGATTAGATAAACATTTGCTTTATTACAATAGCTCTTTGATTGATCACACTTAAGCATAACATATTAATTCAATAGTTGTTACATATTTATTCATGATAAATAAAAGTACTCTAATAAAAGTATTATATTTGTCGTCGAGACACCAAAATGGAATATGAAAGCACCTCAAAAGAAGACAATAGATATTTCTATTCTCAGTTTATTTTATCCTTTTTACACTACGAAATTGAAAACAGTGGTGCACAGCCTTTATTCCCAAGCAATTCTTCGATCAGTTTAATCAAATTGCATAAAACAATACTTTTCATCGGATGTCTTCAGTCTCTGCCTTTATTATCTACAATAACAGAAAGTTCCGTCCTTTCCATGGACACAATAACCTGACTTATGTCCCAACTGCATACACTTTGCTTTACACTGGGCGTGGGCGCCGTCGGATGAGCACATTGTGATTCCTGCAATGTCTGGTCAAACACTGAAACACACAAAAAGTTTCTTACAGATGAGCCTTCTTGAATCCAAGGAGCTATCCTACATGCTTAATACCTAATGTGTTGTGTTTTTATCCTATCAGGTATATAAAATGTTCTAAGAATAAAATAAATCCTACTTCAAAATTGGTTTAATATTTTCCTTCATTATATTTATTTAAGTCCTCATAGAACAGGGATTTATGAAAAGATATAAATCTTGGTACTATTTACAAAAAAAAATAAGTAAATAAATAAATAAATAAAATAAAAATAGTGTGGTGATGGAAGAACGATATGATACTATGATATTCTGTCATAGACCATTTGAACCATATAACCAAAGATTGTACTCTGTGTCTTCCGAAATGGAAGTAACCGGATGTGACAGTTCTACCGAATTGAAGCGGCGGGTGTTGCATGCAAGCAGGAGATGCTTACTCTTCCTGGGCACCTGGTCTCACTCCCATATCGGGAGTTCGCTTCTTTTCATGTTGTGGATGTTTTTGTTTGTTTGCTTTGGTTCCTGTTTTATCCTGATTTTGTATGCCTTCGGTTTCTGATTCTCTGAATTATCGATTTTGTGCTGTATACAGGGATATGGTCATTATCCATATTTGTCATCCAAGGCTTTTCCAAGTTGTGTGAAAAAATGAGATCAGCAATATCTTTATAGATAACCTTTTACCATCCCTCCAATGCTTTTTGGTAACATATTAAAGTACGCAACTGTATAAACCTTATCATTCATGTTGGGAAACGGAACTTTGGGTAACCTGAAAATGGGAGTAATCCGAATGACCACAGCATATGCTTCTTGCGTTGTAGTCGACCGTCCTCAGTCGGCACCGATTGGTCTAGTTGGTTAAGTGAAGTATTTTGTTATTCATGTTTCCATGTCTCTTGCTGTGTTCGTTTACTCTATGTTTTTCCATCAGGTATTTTGGTCTTTTGCTGTAGTTCTGCAACAGAATCTGATTAGAGATCCCCTCCGCTATTGTACACAAATACTGAAGATGCTCACTCCTCATCAACTGGGGAGGGGTGCCTTACAAATTATTTGTTTTCAACGTTACATAATTTTTATTCTAATTATCACTGATGAGGAGTCATTTTCCGAATCATGCATGTCTAGGGAACTGCAAAATTGAAACATGCAAGTCTACGGCACCGCAGTTTGAAGCTTGCATGTCTAGGGCACCGAACTTTGAAGCATGCATGTTTAGGGCATCGCAGTTTGAAACATACATGTCTAGGGCACTGCACTTTGAAGCATGCATGTCGAGGGCACTACACTTTGAAGCATGCATGTCTAGGGCACCGCAATTTGAAACATGCATGTCTAGGGCACCGCACTTTGAAGCATGCATGTCTAGGGCACTACACTTTGAAACATGCATGTATAGGGAACCGCTGTTTGAATCATGCATGTTTAGGGCACCGCAGTTTGAAACATGCATGTCTATAGAACCGCAGTTTGGAATATGCAAGTCTGGGGCACCGTAGTTTGAAACATGCATGTTTTGGGCACTGCAGTTTGAAGGTCACCGCAGTTTTAAACATGCATGTTTTGGGCACTGAAGTTTGAAACATTTATGTCTAGGGCACCGTTGTTTGAAACAGCCATGTCTAGGGCACCGTAGCTTGAAACATCCATGTCTAGGGCATCGTTGTTTAAACATGCATGTCTAGGGTACCGTAGCTTGAAACATGCATGTCTAGGGCACCGCAGTTAAAACATCCATGTCTAGGGCACCAATGTTTTTGTGATCTCCTCCCTTCTTTTTGAAACATGCAGTTTTAGGGCACTGCACTTTGAAACATGCATGTCTAGGGCACCGAAGTTTGAAACATGCATGTTTAGGGCACCGCAGTTTGAAACATGCATGTTTAGGGCACCGCAGTTTAAAACATGCATGTTTAGGGCACCGCAGTTTGAAACATGCATGTTTAGGGAACCGCAGTTTGATATTTTTGTTCTGAAGGCTGCTGCCTGGCAGCAGAATCGGGCATTTCATTTCAATCTTTTCTTTTTTTCTTTCTTTCTATCTGCTTTTCAGAAATTACCTTTTAACTTAAATAATCATAGAAATTTGAAATTCCTGACAGTCTAGCTACCCGGGAACAAAAGTGTAGTTTAAAGCGAGCGGAGCTCGCTGCAAAAGGCCCGTATGGTAACGCGTATACATGTTCACATATCTTATTGAGAAAATATGCTGAATAAAAGAATGAGAATGTAATACTATGCTTTCAAAAACTTTCGTCCCCTCGCAGACAGAGTTGCTGCGGAGATGCTGGATATTGCCATTTAAATTTTTTTTCGACTCCAAGTAACGTATATGTTATACTCAATTTTTGTTTATAAGATAAATTTATTGAAAATATTTTTCGTAAATCAGGTAATGATAAAGCATCAACAAGGCGGCGTTACCATGGGAAATCTGACATTTCCGGTTTTAAACGAGACGTTTCGCTCTGATTGCTTTTCTTGTCTCGGATGGTTTCGTACTGTCAAAAGTCGGAATATGTTTGTTTTTTCTTTTATTCTTAAGTAATTTATTTTCAGCTAGCCTAAACATTATTCTTACAAAATAAAAATGAATTATAAAGAACCATATTTTTAAATTTTAAGCCCCCCCCCCCCCTTAAAATGATCATTTGCCGGTCTAGATCAATTTTACAAATGCTTCCGTGTTTCCACTCGCCTTATACTACCTTTTTTGGCAATCATCAAATAGAAAGTTTTGTAAGATAAGATAAACCATCCTAGTCAAAATAAAAAAGAAAGATCTTTTTTTTATTTATATAATCATATCTATTTTCTCTCCGCTCGCACAAAAAGGCTTTGCCTTGATTCATATTATTCTGATTGCTTCATCTTGCTCTAGAGGTCGCACAATTTATGTGGAATTTAGCTTTTTTATGACATACAATTGCGAATCTTTTTTCATCCATTTGTCAATTTATTTTATAAAAACCTCGTAAGATTCCAAATATGCAAACTACTTTGAGAGTTCATTGATGAGTGGAGGTAAAGAAGGAAAAAAACCCAAAAGAGATGCAAAGAGAAGAAAATTATTTTGACAATCAAATATCGATGACGTAATTAAAACAAAACGAATGCAACAAATTCAAAGTCATATTAAACCATACCATACCATACCATCGTTCCGTTTCATTTCAAAATAATGTCTTAAAGTAAACGATATGTAATTAAGAAATTACAACTAGCTAGCCGTTGTTTATTGTCCAGTAATACCCGTAGTCGCATGACCCAATCAAATTATCACTGAACCGCGAAGCCGACGAGGGTAATTACTTGACAACAAATCACTGCTAGCTAGTTGTTTTTTTTTTCTAATTCTAATATTGATCTGCACGAGATCTAAAGCACGTGAATGGGTGGAGCTTACCTAACTGGAAATTTGTTGGAGATTTTACACCAGGCAAGTTGTATAGTATATGTACATATTGAGAGAAAATCTTAAGTCATGTTAGAATTACAATTTAAGGTTAGGGTTGCGACTACAGGGAGATTAACTCTATTTTCATATCACATAGTATTTGAAACCGACATAAACGATACATGGTATAAGCTCAGATTGTTACATTATTTTAGAAAAAAAAATACTCCTTGAAACTTTCATTGCTCAATTGATATTTTTGGGAAAAATGCATATTTTTCAATGAAAAATCGCCGAAAATAGGAAAAAAATTTGTCATTTTCGCATAAGTTCTGCTACCAAAGATTCAAACATCAAAATGTTTACTATCCATTATACTCTTTAAAAGTGAGATAAATAGAAATTCGAACTTCAAGTTAAACTCTAAGTTTTGGGGTAAAAATGTTGATTTTTTGCATTAATTATTGTGCTATTTATAGAAACAGTCATTTTGCTTAAAAACTAATTCGGGTACATATTGATTTGACTGCTTTAGGATAAAATAAAACCATAAATATATATGTAGAAAAAAAAATGTGTAGCTGGCGACCTTCTAGCTATTAATAAAATAATGAGTTGTTGCCATTGCAACCAGCAACATAGTTTTATAAGAAAATATTCTCCTTACAACTGATTATTTTATCAGAATTTCTCAAAATAGCCTTTAATTCATCCAAAAGCTATAAGAATCTTGAAAAATAAGGATATATATGAATTTTTGAAATTTCATGCATTTCAGGGGTATGTAAAGTTATGAAGTGGTATTCTCTAAAATGACAAAAATGTTAAAATAGGCCAAAAATATACGTTTATAGCAAAAAAAAAAAAAAAAACAAGACGGGCAAATTTTGATTTTTTGGTCTGAATAGTTCGAGGAGATGTTCCTCTACATATGAACCTATCAATCTTTCTTCTACCTTATTTCTATTAAAAGTCGCCACCCTGACCTTAATTGTAATTCTAACATGACTTTATATTTCCTCACAATATGTACATGTAATATACACGATAAATAATTTGTTCATTTATGAAGAGTTTAGTACATACCGTTTAGAACGCAGATTAGTATCAGCAACAATGTTGTTGAAGTGATAATTTGTTGTAACCTTGCCATGCTGATCATGAACATTCAAGATTCACAGTAGCTATGGGGACACTCTCCGGGAAATACATTTAGTTATATAATGCAATTATTCTTCATAATTGACACATGGATAATAATGTGATGTTTATAATAGTACTTTCTGATCAATTTCTAATAAACTCTCGTTGTAACATCTGTCAAACATATTTCCGTCAAATCAACTACTGTAATAAATACATGTATGTAGCGGATGGGTACAAATCATATATTCATACGAATCTAACATTTATTCTGCACCATAAACGACGATCTCTAAGCAGGTTTTTGCTCAAGTACATTTACTTTGTACATGCATATAGAGATTCGTAATATTATAATATTCATATGCTTTAAAGTAAACTTACTATCTATACTAATTGTCAAATACATCAACTGCATAATGATCAAAACAGTGTTATTCCCTTCATTATGTATGTAATATTTTTTTCAATTAAGGTAGAACATCCCTCATGTCTTAGATGCTCATATTTCCAAAATAACAACTTTTACAATATTTTCATCGCCATATATTCAAAGCTTATGCTAGACCTAATATAAACAAAACACAATTCGTGGTTTCATGATTATGCCGAGAACTTAAGCCGTTTGACCTTTAACATTGGACCCTATGGGAAAAGTATGAAAAGTCCCTTTTTAGATGTGATAAAATGTAACTATAAAGTTTTTTTTCCCCAAAACCATATTAGTTTGATAATCTGAACAATATTCTGAAGAGAAACAATACGGTATCCAGGCATAAAAATTCCAGCATTTCTGACCTGAGGGATATTCTACCTTAAGAGGGGGTGTATATAAATAAAGTTGTAATAAATGAGTAAAATCGATCTAAGATCGAACATTTCGTCCAGTAAGGATCGAATGTTTTTGTTTGGTTTCTTCTTCTTGATAAGGAAATCGTCATTGGGAATTTGAGGTTTATTTGTAATTAATTGCAATTATTTGTAAAATGACCTTGACCTATATTTGGAAAACAAATCTGTTATGATATATTTATATTAGAAATCTGCGTTAAAAGTAATGGAAAACATAAAAACAGGAAATATTATCTATAAATCATTGCTCTCAAATTTGCTTAAGAATTTCTAGCTTTCTACTTTGTATAACATGTATAAGCAGTCGTCTGAAGTGACACTCCGTACTTGTACTGGACTCTGGAAAATGTTCATTATTCGTGAGAATGTTCATTATTCAGGGGAATGGTCATTATTCAGGGGAATGTTCATTAATCAGGGGAATGGTCATTATTCAGGGGAATGTTCATTATTCAGGGGAATGGTCATTATTCAGGGGAATGTTCATTATTCACTGGAATGGTCATTATTCAGGGGAATGTTCATTAATCAGGAGAATGTTCATTATTCAGGGGAATGTTCATTATTCAGGGGAATGTTCATTATTCAGGGGAATGGTCATTATTCAGGGGAATGGTCATTATTCAGGGGAATGGTCATTATTCAGGGGAATGGTCATTATTTAGGGGAATGGTCATTATTCAGGGGAATGTTCATTAATCAGGAGAATGTTCATTAATCAGGAGAATGTTCATTATTCAGGGGAATGGTCATTATTCAGGAGAATGTTCATTATTCAGGGGAATGGTCATTATTCAGGGGAATGGTCATTATTCAGGAGAATGTTCATTATTCAGGGGAAGGTCATTATTCAGGGGAATGTTCATTATTCAGGGGAATGTTCATTATTCAGGGGAATGGTCATTATTCAGGGGAATGTTCATTATTCAGGGGAATGGTCATTATTCAGGGGATTGTTCATTATTCAGGGGAATGGTCATTACTCAGGGGAATGGTCATTATTCAGGAGAATGTTCATTATTCAGGGGAATGGTCATTATTCAGGGGATTGTTCATTATTCAGGGGAATGGTCATTACTCAGGGGAATGGTCATTATTCAGGGGAATGTTCATTATTCAGGGGAATGTTCATTATTTAGGGGAATGTTCATTATTCAGGGGAATGGTCATTATTCAGGGGAATGTTCATTATTCATAAGAATGTTCATTATTCATAAGAATGTTCATTATTCATAAGAATGTTCATTATTCATAAGAATGTTCACTATTCTGAACATCTTTCAAAATTTACGTCACGACCGTTTTCATACGATATGCAAACACGTCCCTTACAATAGTTTCATCTCGGAGAATTACATTGGTTTTGCTAATTTATATATATACATGTGCAAGCAATTCTTTTATGTATGTAAACCATTATCGCATTATTTCTAAATGTTTTATACTTGTAAGAGTAGCGAGCCTTTGCATGTAATTGAGAATATATTGATAAATTTACAGACTAAATTTATACATGTATTAATAAGTAGACATTTTCTTTGACGATTTTAGATGAGACATTTTCGAATGCTAAGATTATGCCTTACCAATATCATTTTTAGAAAACACGTTGGTTGATCGTAATTTTCCCAGCACTTTTCAGATACTTTCAGAACCATCTGAAAGCTTCGAATATGAAAAAGAATTGAAATAAAAATAATATTCTCAATTCCAAATAAAGAAATCACTGACTCTGAAAACAGTAAGGGATAAAAATGTAAACATATTCTTAGACATATTATATGGATCCACCATTTAGGTTTCAGCTATCAAACATACTTGGGAATTCATTATCAATGTACCAGGAAGTTGTGATATTTGTTTAAAATTTTGTTCAAAGGACATTTATTCATCTCTTAATTACTATTACTATAAGGAAGTGCAATTTTAGTCACATCAGTTACAATTGCTAGTTATTTAAGAAATGTATGAAGTCATCTAAGCTGAAAAGGTATAGATATAGAACCAATTGGTCAGATTCAAACCAAAATTTACTTCCACGTAAGGATCAAGCAGTTGAAAAACCTTAGAAGTTTTGCTGAACTTTTTTTTCTTCTAAAATGTGTTACGATCAGCCTCCATATGGATGTTCTTAAGAAATTATCCTCATACTTGGATGGGGAAGAAAGTTACAGGGGTAGCATATTTACTTGAATTATATAGGAATACTTTTCTTGTAATTCTTTTCACTTCATAATTTTTCATAAAATAAGAGACGAATATCTCGCTTTACCATCCGAACATTGAGAAATGTCTCACTCCCATTTTGGGGGGTTCACTTGTTTTCATATGGTGGAGGTATTTTCTTTGTTTGCTGTAGTTTTTATTTTATCCTTATTTAGTATGCCTTCGGTTTATGATTCTCTGAATTATCAATTTTGCACTATGTATTGGGATATGGTCATTATACATATTTGTCATTTCAGTCTATTCATTTGTACCACCCATATGTCTCAAAACGGAAATTAAACGTTCTGCAAAAAAAAATCACGGATCACTCCTGCCTGAATCTTAGTGCATCTGTACTTAGATAAATAGATTTCCCCCAACAACTCAAGTGGCCTTATCCTGCACTTATGCCTGCACTTACTCCTATATTTAAAATCGCCTACACGTAGATCACATACCAACAATTGTTTCCTTGTACGTTAGAAACACGAAAGATGTATAACGATATTACCTCAATATCGTTATACATAATAAAGCGGAAGGGTTATTCAACATGTCACATGTGCAAGATGAATGTATCGATAAGAAGAAATAAGGACCTCGTTTGTGCAAAAAGCTAATCTGGTTATTAACACATGTGAATCTCAATATTTGAAATAGCAAATTCATAATACAATCTATGGTAGTACAAAGGGTACTTATGATTAGTGCTGTATATTGATATTGAAATATTGAAGAGTATCGATATTCTTGTATTTTCCATACGTATCGATATACAATTGCTGAGTATCGTTACTTTCAATACGTTTAATTAGTTTAAACTTTTAAATCGTTTTTGTATTTATTTTTATATTTTTTCTGTATATTCTCCGATCACTTGTACGTTTAGGCATATGAGTGCTAATAAAATCTTCTAGGCATCTGGTCTCACTTCCAAATTGGGAGTTCGCTTCTTTACATGTTGTGGATGTTTTTCTTTGTTTGCTTTGGTTCCTGTTTTATCCTTATTTCGTATGCCTTCGGTTTATAATTTTCTGAATTATCGATTTTTTTGTGTGTGTTTTGGGATACGGTTATTATCCATATTTGTCATTCTATCTTACATAGAATTGAAAAACGAAATGATGAGGTCAGCTGTTTAGCAGCATTTTCACAAAATTGATGCTGAAGAAGCGAACTGTAATTATGTAAAAATATTTCAAAATAAGTCTATTGTAGACAAAGCAACATTTTCCATAGTTGCCACTGTTTTCATTCCTTTTTTTATTTTTGAATGGGAAACATACATTTGTTGTTTATTTTTTTCTGTTTTATAAAGTTCTCATTGATTAAACATGAAAACTCCATTTATTGATTCAATATAATGATAAATTTGAGAAAAATGAAAAAAAAATGTGTATTGTATTGAAAATATTGAGTATTGAAGCAAAATGTATTGTATCGTATTGTATTGAAATAATTATTTCAATATACAACACTACTTATAATGTGCTGCCATATCTTTTATATTTTTATGCCCCCCGCAAACGAAGTTAAGGGGGGGGGGTATATAAGAATCATCCTGTCCGTCTGTCTGTGCGTCCGTCTGTCTGTTCGTCTGTTTATCAGTCTGTCCGTCCGTCGGATAAAGAAGTTTTGAATGCTGATTTTTTTACACTATTAATGGTAGGCCTTTCATATTTCATACACACATTCACCACAAAGAGTACTACATTGTGGTACCACGACTTTTGACCCTGTGACCTTGTGACCTTGACCTTCACCGTATACAATATTTTATGTTTAGAAGTTTTGAAAGCTGATTTTTTTTACACTATTAATGGTAGGACTATTAATGGTAGGCCTTTCATATTTCATACACACATTCACCATAAAGAGTACTACATTTTGGTACCATGACTTTTGACCTTGCGACCTTGACCTTCACCGTATACAGCATTTTATGTTAATATGTCTTGAAAGCTGATTTCTTTTATACTATTGATGGTAGGCCTTTCATATTTAATACAACCATTCACCACAAAGAGTACTACATTTTGGTGCCATGACTTTTGACCCTGTGACCTTGTGACCTTGATCTTCACCCCATACAATATTTTATGTAAATATGTTTTGATAGCTGATTTCTTTTCTACTATTATTGGTGGACCTTTCATATTTCATACAAACATTCACCATAAAGAGCGCTACATTTTGGTACCGTGACTTTTGACCCTGTGACCTTGTGACTTTGAGCTTTACCCTAAACAATGTTTTATCTTCAGATGTTTTGAAAGCAGATTTCTTTTATACTATAAATGTATTTCAACAATTCAATGAAAATTCAATGAAAATTATACAAGGACGTGTTCCGCGATACTGCAGACACAATAGAATTACGCCCAAGTAAAATTTGGATACATGAATATGATTGACTTTTCAAAATATCACAATATCACATTATTTATAAGAGGTTAATCATGAGAATAACATATGAATCAATTGATATTTAGCATGATCACATCGTGATGACTACACAGTACATGTATCTCTATTTTGTCCAAATATAAGCAGGATGCAACGTAATTGTCCTATGAGGAAGTATAAACCATAACAGGAAGAGGGCATATCATTCCCGGAAGACAAACTTGAGAACAAAATATGTCGCGTTGAGATAATGTTATATAAACTACAAAGAAGATGTTGGAAATCAATGCTTTATTTTACTTGATTTGTAACACTATGGTTGACATTGTACTTTCCATTTAATGACCAAACATAAAGGTGTTCATTTTTATCTTTTGTTTTGTATATTAATGTTGTATTTCAGCATGTGGTTGTTTCATTTCATGATGAGATAAAGAAGATACTAACGACAATCTCAATAGCACTCACAATAGAGCACCAAATTGAGCATCGACAAAGCCCTAGCAAATTTTAAACGTCTTCAAAATCAGTAGCATTATATAAGAACATACAAATTTGCAGCATGGACCAGACATGAACCTTTTAAGATAGAGGTTTGACCAGGTGCCCTGAAGGAGTAAGCGTCCCCTGTTTGGCTAGGTGCACCTGCCGTCGATGTTCACGCACGAAAATGAAAAAAAAAATCTACAGAGCATATACTGTTTTAGGGAATGTTTGTATAGAAAGTGGCAACCATGTCAGGGAAGACATATAAATCTTTGCAAATGAACTCTTTTCAGGAGGAATAATATAACATGTATATGGAAAATGCAAGTTTAACATTGCTACGTAATTCATTGCACATTACTAAGTATCCACGAGCTGCTACGCAACGCAAATCGTAGCATCTCCTCGCATGGCAGGTAAATAATTGTACTCCGGCTGTATACAAGGAGTATTACAATTTTAAATCTAGGGCCATGCCCTTTGATCTAATTATACACCTTGGACGTCAAAAGGGCGCTTCCTCCTTTCATGAGCAATAAGTGTATGAATTTGGGGTAAAATTCGATTCAAAACTGTGTCATTAAGGTTGTAAGCAAGACTTTTGACTACATCAAATCTGTGACTTTGACCTATGACCTTGAAAATCTATATAGCTCTTTTACATGTCACATACAAGCAACATAGTATATTACTTTAGGTATTTCACAACCTGCATTTTATGGTGACATAATCAACAAAATAAGAGGGATCATATTTATCGAAAATACGTCAGAGTCATCAAACGCCTTTTATATACCGTGGATATGATCCCAATGTCACCAGGCGGACACTAAGCTTGGTACTTGACCAATCTACAGACCACCTGTCCTCTCTGAATGTCAGTCGGACTCCTCGGGTGATAACATACATGAGCTCCCTACAGCCGGCAGAGCACAGACTGTATTACGCACGTCCTCTTTTTATATCCATTTACATATTCATCTGTGTTTCTTGGGCCAATGTGTTTTACGGTCTTGTTCATGTGTGGTCATCTAACATTGAGGAGGTCGTTTTACACCATTATTGTGCGTTCTTCGAGACCTATGGGAAATCGGAATAGTGGTGGGAGGGTTGTGCGCACGTAATTCAGGATAACGACACCGTCTGATATTTACTTGGCAGATGGCCGTCCTAAGTCGGCACCGTTTGCCCATTGGTCTCGTTGGTTTATGTGTAGTCTTTTATGTTTCATGTTTCTATAGTGTGAGTTGGTGTTCCTTGTCCCTTTTGCGTCTCTTTCTGTGTGTGTCTGATCTGTGTTTTTTGCATGGGTGTTTTGGGATTTTGCTGTGGGTGCTACAACCTAGTGTTGTTGGAGATCTCCTCCTTTCTTTCAAAATACGACTTTTTATGCTTGTATGACGTATTCATTTTATACGTTTTAAATGTATGCCCCCTGGTCGCATAATATTTTTATATTTTTTCATGAGGAATGGATACTTCACCCTCATCAAGGGGAAGATACATAATTTTCAGTGAAAGGGTTGATCATTAACCAAACGTCTAGGTGTCTGGAAGTTATCTAGAAGTTGGTTTGGGGGGCGAAGTATACCTCCTCCCCTACGAAAATTATTTAAACACTTTTTCAGATTTGAAACAAAAGCAATCTCGAGAGACCCTAGAATCGTTTCAAAATACTTGGTTTGAACAGCGTTAATAGTCGGAACTAAATGTCAACAGTTGTTTTTGTATAACCCTTTCTCTGCTCAAGAGTGTGCGTCCATCACGCCCTCTTCTTTATCCGCTAATATGAAATTGTATATAGTAAGTGAAAACAAACGCACATGTATATATGAATGTATGGACACATTAATGATTAAAGGATAAAAGATACAAGTAATACAAAAATTGAGGAATACAAAGACCCCAAATACGTATTGGTTTATCAAACATTGCCGTAAATTTATATACATGGGAATGCGTTGTGACAACGTCAAATAGGTAAAAAGGCGTCAGAAATGCGACGTCAACCTTACACCAATGATACTTTGAATGCTTTACTCGGCATCTAAACATTGTCCTATTCCTATAATTTATATACCAAATAACAGAGGAAGACGCCCTCTATGTCCACAATTTTCCGACATCGGCCATTTTAAGCCCAAAACGCCCCTTGTCCTTTACTTTAGTTAGATATTTGTCTTAATTTTTGTTTTGGTACAGGTGTGCAACACACAGCAAGTGCATTTATCGTATATTTCTTGCGATAAATGAAATGCACTTGTTGTGTGTTGCATATCCGTAACAAAACACAAATTATGACAATTCTTCTATATATATGCACCAAATTGTCTGTGTCATTCTTGTTTTATGAGATCGGGTTTACTTTGTAAAAAGGTAACATAAAAATTCTGGTCACCGCAGGTTCAATTTGCAGGTTTAAAAGTCGTCGCGACATGTTTCTTCAGATCTTATAAGAATGAAATTTATCCACAAGAATTAACCCTCAACAAGGCAAACGTTACAAATACAGAAACACCGTTTTTGGACCTAAAAAATTGTAAACGGAAAGATTCATGCAAGTGTATATGACAAAAGGGATGATTTTGGATTCAATATAGTAAATTTCACCAGGCTTGACGGTGCTGTTCCAAGATTACTGTCATACAGCATTTACACATCACAGCTCATCCGGTACGCTAGAACATGTACTGATATTTTGGATTTCCACTGGAGAAATTTACAAATTACCAAAAAACTTTTAGGTCAAGGTTTCTGCTTTCATAACTAGTGAAGACATCATTGAGACTTGCACTCTGTCTGACTGTGACGACGAGACACCATGACGGGCCCTGTCCAAACCTCTTTAGAGAAGACAGGACCCGACCACCTGTCCTCTACGAATGTCAGTCGGACTGCTCGGGTGATTACATACATGAGCTCGCTACAGCCGACAGAGCACGGACTGTATTACGCATGCCTTCTTCTTATATCCATTTACGTAATACTATTCATCTTTGTTTCTGGGGCCTCTGCGTTTCGCGGTCTTGCTTTTGTGAGGTCATCTTAGCTTAGCTTGCTAGGGGTCCCTCGATGTTTAATTTTATGCTCTATTGTAGGTGCTGTTGAGATTATCGTCAGGATCTTCTTTAACTCATTTGGGAATTCAATATCAATGTGTAAGAAGTTGTGGTGTTTGTTTAAATGTTTGTTCAAAGTACTTTAATTTATATTGATCCCATACTACTGAACTGTATTTGGAAGTGTATTTGAGCCACATCAATTAAAATTTCTAGATATTAAAGCAATGTTTTAAGTCATCTGTGCTGAAAAAAGTATATAATATATATATATGGAATGAAAAGGCCAGATATAAACTAATAATATATCTTTTATATTTGTCAACATGTACTTCCTTGTCCTTTATACGTAACGTCGTCAAGAGGACATAAGTAGTTACATTTATACTTACATGTGTTTCCTTTTACGTTCCTAAGTAGGAAACTATAGACACACCAAAGAAAGTGTCACAATGTATCTTAGTCTCGTTATACATGTAACATGTACAAGATGCATGTATCAATTAGAGAGAATAAGGACCTCGTTTATGCAAGAAACTAATCCTGTTAATAACACGTGTAAAACTCATTTTGAAATAATAAATTCATTATATAATATAAAGTAGTACTTATAATGTGTTGTCTGTTCTACACAATTTACCGTGATAACATTTGTTCCCGATTGCGACATCTTCTCATAGTACAGCAACCAAGTTGCTAAATTCTAAATTATCCAACACCTCTAAAACATAGTTAAATTTGATATCAAACGAGATCATCAGATTTGACATGTCGTAAAAATCGTATGGTAAGAATTTCTTTAAATTTAGAGAAGAGCGAAAAATTACTTCAATTCAATTTTTTTTCACAAATTTGAGGATAATCAAGGTAACAAAAATAAACGTGATGTTGCTTATTGAAGTCTAATAAAAACTTTTGGATCAAACTGATTTTTCATATTACATCTTCATTGAATTTTGAAAATGTCCATTCAAACTTAAGAACTAACGAATATGATACAAAATGTTGATATTATGTGAATGTATTTTTCGGACAGTTTGATAAAGATCGATCGAAAAACATTGGAGTTACAGGCAATTAACGAATTAACCCCCCCCCCCCCCCCTTTGGAACTTTGTAATCAGCAATTTAATGAACTTTATACAAGAACATGTTCCTCGAAACTGCAGAGTGAAACACAATAGAATTAGGACTAATTACATGTAACCTTTGGATGTTTGAATAAGAATGACTTTTCAAAATAACAAAATATTACATTATTGATATAAAGTTGACCATATGATATTTAGCATGATCACATCGGGATGACTACACAGTAGTTTTCATTTATTTTGACCGAATAAAGAAGTAATGCCATATTCATGTGTAAGTGTGATGTTACGTTACTTTCTTTTATTTATTTATTTATTTCCTTTATTTATACAGGATAGCACATTTAGCTACAAAATGAACTAGTCTACAATGTGGTCCTGTCTTAAAAATATGTACATATGAAGTAAATTAAGTCCATTATATCACCTTAATGAAATAAAACCTAAATACCACAGTTCATTTACAAAAAAAAACATACCTGTAAAACAAAATCAATATACATGTAGTAATTTAATAGTCAAAGTAATGCTTCAGATACCCGGCCGTTTTTAAATGATGACAATGTTGTAGAATTTCTAATAAAATCAGGTAAAGAGTTCCATAAAGATGCACTCGAAATGATAAAAGATCTTCTAAAATATTCTGTTCTTGCTCTCTTGACATAAATAAGATTTACTGTTCTCTGTCTTGTGTTTCTTGTATGTATTTCATTTACAAAGCTAAGACATTCAAATATTCAGGTGTGAGCCCATGTAAAACTTTAAAAACAAGAATAGACTCTCTATGAATAAAGTAATCAGACAGAGGCATCCATTTAAGATGTTCAAACAAACTAGATGTTGACATTCATATTATTCATGTGTAAGTGTGATGTTACGTTAATTTAATATTTCAACCGCAACCAAAGTCACAAAGTGACAAAGATGTCGCGTCAAGTTATATAATATAAAAGACAGATGTTGGAAACAAAAGCTTTATTTTGCTTGATTCATAAAACTACGGTGGGCATTGAATTTTTTATATTTTGACCAAAATGTTATTCTTTTTTATCTTTTATTTTGTATATTGATGTTCGCTTTACGCATGTGGCTGTTTCATTACATGGTGAGATAAAGAAGATACTGATTACAATCTCAACAACACTCACAATGGAACACCAAATTGAGCATAGACGGACCACTAGCAAGCTGGAGGTGGGACCAAGTGTCCGAGATGAGTAAAATTCCCTTGTTTGGGTAGCCGCACCCGCCGTCGATGTTCATGCTCGAAAGAAAACAATATCTATACAACATGTACTGTCTTAGGTTATGTCTGAATAGAGAGTGCTACGCCGACCATGTCAGGAAAGACATAATATGTATCTTTGCAAATGAACATGTATATCTTTCCAATATATTTTGATATAAAATGTTTCGTACAGTACTTGATTTTGTGGCCATTATGATGTGAAACGGTGTCTGATATTTAATCAAAGCGCTAATAAAGTACAATGGAAATAGTGTTTTTGTAATATGAGGATCATGTATTAATTTTAATGATATTTCAGCGATTGAGGATTTGACACATTTTGACTGAAAATTTTGATTATTGTTGGTCCAACTAACTTTTGTCTGAAAATCAATCCATGTAGGTATAAAATACCAAAAACCACGCAAATAATGTGGAAACAAGCAGATGATAGACTATTTTAAGGTCGGTAAAGTCATCACTCTGACAATTATATATTACCTTGTTAAGCTTTACTTTTAATGATACGGAATTCCACTTGCCCCCGCTTCGTCTCTTCGAATTTAAGTGTCATGTTGTTAGTTTACACTCGTGCTTCATGACAAACATGTGACGCCGCGAGGTTGTTTCCATACCAAAGCCCATACATATGGATCGAGGTGTCACGTGTTGGACCTGAGTTGTAAACTTATAATATGATTGCCAATCGTCTATTTTTGCTTTATTTTAGTCAGACACAGTAAGTAATCCCCTTGAAAATTTGCCACTTCGTAGTGGCCATATCTAGAATTTCGGTTTCTAATTTATCAAACGTAAATGTCCGTGTCCAACATACCCAAACCAACCAAATAGCCAAGTGCCATTGGCCGTTTTCGCGGCTATGAATGACTGTATCACGGCAAATTAAGAGTTGCTTGGTCTGTTTTACACGTAGATATGTATTTGTGAAAGGAAATGTTTCATTTTTTTCGACTTCAAGACAAATCTGTAAGTTTAAATGGAATGAAGTAACCAATCCCTATATCGCCCAACTCCATTATATAAGGAAATGTTCTATACAGATGTTTATACAAACGAAGCACTTGTATTAACACGGAAGAAACTTTGAAGATACTTACTAGCTATTAAGGTTAAGTACAAGTTTGCAGAAAAACATCATGATAAAAGTTTCGTTTTCATTTCTTTTTTCAATCAAGGAAGATTTAAAATGACTTTTTTTTCTATAACGTCATATTTTCCAATACCACTCTCTCTTTTTAGTTTGGCAACAAAGTAATAATGCCGAAGGGTTTCAACTCTATACCCCCTTGAACAAAATGTCAAACCAATTTTCAAGCACCAGACATGTGTTTCGATTATTAAATTCTCATCAGTGATGAAATTTTTTTATCTTTTTTGATCAAGGTATCCGGTGTACAATAGGGCATTTTTCCTTTCCCTTATACATGTAAGGTACTATATATTTTTGAAGGGTTATAATGTTCACTGCTCAGAGATAATCATTTTGGGGCCAGAAAAAGAAAGGGAAATACATGTTACTGATGAAATATTTGAATCGTCTATTTTCTCTATATAACATATGCAAAATAATAAAGTTGTACAAGAACTTTTCCATTTAATTTTTAAGACCTTTGAGTCTTATATCTGTAATAAGGGCATCATTACCTTTCAGAAAATATATAGTCTATAGTACCTTACCAGGAATAAATTTGACCATACTTTACAATGGAGCTGACTAAAACGTAAAATGACTCTAATGTACAACGGATACCTAAAATTCTCATCAGTGAAGATATGAAAAAGTAAGTGTAGTATGTATCTCTGGGATTCATAAGATATTCACGCCCATAAATGAATATATTGCAAATTGCCATAAGCCAATATGTTGAATTTTAATAAACATTTATTGTACGCCAGTTATATGCCTTGAAGTTTGGATACATTCGATACTGTAGCATGTCAATTTTCGGGAATACTGAAAATACATATCTTGTTTATAGGAGGTGTGCCCCCGTGACAGTGTGGATATCACCTACAGTGCTTAACTCACATTCACTGGAGATTATTAATGAGATACATTGTTTCTTCGTCTTTCTGTGGGGCTTTGTCATTATCTCCGTCTGTTTCTCTGATTTTTCTTTTCTCGTGAGAAATTTAGTTTTACATTTTTCAAGACTTAGAAAATCTATCGATTGTGATTTGTTAAAATCTAATTTCGATTAATTTCGACTTTCATTCACTGATTCACATTCACATATATAGTCTTTTCCTTTATATTTCAATAATGTAAGTATAAGTTATCTCTCTGTCTCTGTTTAGTTACTTGTGTTCTCCTCTAATTACTTTATGTTCATCATGTTGGATATATTCTCCTTCTTTTTAAGTAAAAATTTAATCGCACATGTGTTTATGATTTATTTAGACAAAAGAAAAATAAAAACATAACGAAACAATAGCATTTCATTTATCAGCAGATCTTTTCAGGAGGAATAATATAACATGTATATGGAAAATGCAAGTTTAACATTGCTACCTAATTTATTGCACATTACTAAGTATCCATGAACTGCACATTTCTAAGTATCCATGAGCTGCTACCCAACGCAAATCATAACATCTCCTCGCATGGCAGGTAAATAATTGTACTCCGGTTGTATACCAGGAGTATAACAATTTCAAATCTAGGGTCATGCCCTTTGATCTATTTATACACCTTGGACATCAAAAGGGCGCTTCCTCCTTTCATGAGCAACGAGTGTATGAATTTGGGGTAAAAATCGATTCATAACTGTGTCATTGAGGTTGTAAGCAAGACTTTCGACTACATCAAATCTGTGACTTTGACCTATGACCTTGAAAATCTATATAGCTCTTTTACATGTCACGAGCAATAAGAATATGAAGGTTGAAAGAGATTCAATTAAAACTGCACGCTCTAGGCTGTATACAAGGATTTTAGTTATTTCCAATTTGACCTATGAACTCCGACTTTGAAAATCGATAAGTTTCTTTCTCCTGTGATAAGCAAGACGTGCCATGAAGATTGGTAAAATTCAAATCAAAATTTCTATTCTTCATTTGTAAACATGGATTTTATTTATCTTTTTTATTTTCAATCTCTGACCTTGAACTTTGACCTTTAACCTTGAAAACCAATAGGGTTCTTGCCAAAAAGGAAAAATTGTAGGAAATTTGATCAAGATACAATAAAAAATGTGCCCTCCAAGCTGTATACAGGAATTTTAGCCATTTCCAGTCTGTGACCTTGACCTTTAACTTATGACCTTGAAAATATAAAGGATTCTTCCTCAGGCCATAAGGAGTTTCTGCTTGAAGTTCCGATAAAAACTGTGTCCTGTAGGCCTTTATACAAAAGTGTGATGTCAAACTTACACACGTACATACTTACACACGAACGATGGCGTTACGATACTCCGGCAACCACTATATTGAGTGGTTTTGCTTTGCGATTGAGTGTTTACACTATTATTAACTTAGATGCTGACGCTACCGGGCACCTGGGAATTAACTGAGATGCTGACTCTTCCTGGGCACCTGGTCTCACTCCTATATCAGGAGTTCGCTTCTTTTCATGTGGTGGAGGTTTTTGTTGGTTTGCTTTGGTTCCTTTTATCCTGATTTTGTATGCCTTCGGTTTATGATTTTCTGAATTATCGATTTTTTGCTGTATACAGGGATATGGTCATTATCTATAGTTGTCATTGAGTCATTCTTTTACGTTATTGGTTGGTCATGCCGTGTTACTCACGATTCATTGCATGCTTTGTAATTGCGGTGGTGATGCTATGGCTTTCTATATTTCATTTTTACACTGATGAGATGTACAAATGAATTTGGTTTCATATCCTTTATTGCAACAACTATAAAGTATTTAAAATATTTCTCTTAATCTGTAATTTTAGCATGAAAACACGACATTTTAACCCAAAATAGCAAACAATGACATTACATCAGCATATACGTTTCATTTAAAAATTACAGGAACTATTAGCCTTTTTAAGAAAATATCCAGATATCTGTTATTTTTTACTGAAAAATACGGTTTTTGTCCCAAAAATTACGGAGAATACGTATATCATGTTTTGTAAACATTTATTACATGAGAAAAAAAAAACATAAAACCACAAGAGAACAGGTCAAGATATTCTATTTTATAAGTAGTAAATATCTTATAATTAGTTTACAAAAATCAGCTAATCTTACTTAAAATAGCCATTTTTGTGTAAATAAAAAAACATCAATTTTGAAGCCATCTTACTAAAATATTGAGTCACATGATATCTCAATGGAGAGAGAATACTTTGTAGATATTTCTTATATCAACTGATAATGATCATTAATCAAAATATAGAGTGTAGAAGCAAATACAAAACGAAAAGAGCTGCCTTTTATATATTTTTCAAGCATTTTTATTTCAATTCATTAATGTTTATGAATATGCAAATGAGTTAATTTGCATATGTACACTTGACTAATAGAACAATCTTTCCTCGTTATATTGATACCAGTTACAGATGTTTAGCTCATCATTTGGCCAAGATATGGCTATTTTACTTAACCAATAGTGCTTTTTTTAATTTAGCAAGGGGTTGCCATGGAAACGATCGAAACACACATAGCTTAAATGAGTTTATTTTTTAGTACATTCTGAAAACTGATTCTGCAGACCCTAAGGAACATCATGGTACCAGTGAAAATAAGTACTCAAGGGGGTGCATGGGGGGTCCCACTGGCTCCTCGACTAATCATAAAACAACAAATAAAGCAGTGTATATATGTAAGGGATATGTACATATAATATAAAAGACAATCTTAAGTACTTTCACTGGGAAAAAAGTCTGATTTTAAATGTTAAATATAAATATGAAATAAAAAATTTTCTTTATCAGATGTATAAAATTGAAAACATGGAAAGTTTGTATTGTGTGCAATATTATTGAAAGATAGTTAATTAACTATTTTAAAAAAGGTAAAATATTACACGAAATGAATTTCTAAAAAAACATATTAAAAAGTATATCAATTATATAATGTTTGTGTTGCTTGCACTGTCATCGATGCTTTTATTCGACTTTCAGGGCAAAAATATCACAAAACCCATACAAACCATACTGAGAGAAGACTTTAAAACCTGTTGTCCAATTCTTCTCAAATCTTTTGCAAACATTTTGGAATAAATTGAATGAATAGTGTTTAAAGTAAACTAAATGAAACTTAACATACATACGAATCAGTTAGGCAAATCTAACTGGAATGTTCATTGAATATTACCAGTTTGCTGTTATGTTACTATACTTTCAATACAATTCAAATAACTTAAAGAAATATAGGATTCCTCCAATGTCACTCTCTCTTACTACAAAAATAAAAAGAAATGTAGAACTTCATTTTAGAAAATTCCCCGGTGATAACGACACAGTAGAAATCAGCAAAATTTGAACATATTAATATAATTTGACAGGTCTTACGAACATTTCGGTATTCTCTATATATATCAAATGTTTAGGAATATCAGTGACAGTATCCTTGTATTCATGAATAAACACCTTAGAGTCAATATAAAACAACAAAAACAACAATCTCTATTATGATCAAACATAAACATGCAAGCAAAAAAAAATACACCATTTGTCATAAAATATATGTTCAATTATAAAATTCAAGTGAACCATATTTCAACAAAGTTGTCTCTCATTAGTGATGATTTAGGACGAAAAAGTGGAAATCCAAATAATATAATATCATGTAGAGCAAAAATCAAAACTTAATAAAAAATCTGCTTAGGACGTAGCTATGTCATCGGGGAGATACTCCTTAGTTTTAAAAAAATCAATTAATTTTGTAACGGAGCTTTTTTTAGATGTATACAGTGTGTTTCATGTCATGCGCCGAGACATTGCGAAAGCAGGAGAACGATTCCATCGGGTAATAATCAATCTATCAGCAGAGATACAAATATACATGTATGATCTAATATTCAGTGCACCATATGTACATATAAACTAAAAATACATTTAAGCGAATTGATTACCATTTAATTCTTAAATGTATTTTTAGTTTTGTCTTTGTAACAACTTGCCAAACCAATCATGTTCAAAATGTCGGAAATAGCTTACATCCTGTTGCAAAGATTAAGTACCAGTATTCCGTATAGGTACATGTACAATGCATAATATCGTTTTATTAATCGTCTGAATATAAATGTATTTAAGACTCTCATAAGGTCTTAAAAAGTGAAGTTCTATTATTAATATGAATACAATTTTGTCAATTTGACAATTAACATTATTTAACAGAAATTGCCAATATTTCGCTATTTGATGAAATTTTTTTTCTTTTGAGAGGTATTCAAAATTCTAGTTATTTTAATGAAATGCTTGAAATTTGTCATCATTCTCTAACTTTGTTCTCAGTCTATTTCTTGTTTTCATCAAACCGCACATTTATCATGACCAGTTTATCAAAATCTAAATCTGATCCGGATCCATATTCGGATGAAAAACTTAAAAATAATGAATTGCCTTCGGCATCACAAAATTTGGATTTCTCTTGACTACATTTTATCAAACCACTATCGAACCTTGCAATTTTATTTTTCATGTCCGTGTTTTCCATATCGATCGATTCTCCACACTTCTCTTAAGGGATTTTTCAAGTTAGGCTAGACGGTCTTATTTCGGTATTTATCGAAGAACACCGTCATCGTGATTGTCTTCATGCATCATCTTTATTTAAACAAGATTCAGATCAGATGAAAAAGATCAATTGAAGATATTTGCTTCAACGAAAAAGCTATTGATACGTATCCGATGATACACAATGCAGTTCTGCATTCGTCCTAAGACAGTTCATTGTATCAAACCATCGTTAGTTATTAGTGTTTTAAATCCATCTTCATTCCAAGAAAGGAGGAGATCTCCAACAACACTAGGTTGCAGCACCCACAGCAAAATCCCAAAACACCCATGCAAAAAACACAGAACAGATACCCACAGAAAGAGACGCAAAAGGGACAAGGAACACCAACTTACAACATAGAAACATGAAACACAAAAGACTACACATAAACCAACGAGACCAATGGGCAACCGGTGCCGACTTAGGACGGCCATCTGCCACGTAAATAGCAGACGGTGTGGTTATCCTGGATTACGTGCGCACAACCCTCCCACTATTCCGATTTCCCAGAGGTCTCGAAGAACGCACAATTATGGTGTAAAACAACCTCCTCACTGTTAGGTGACCACACACAAACAAGACCGTAAAACACAGGGGTCCAAGCAACACAGATGAATATGTAAATGGATATAAAAAGAGGACGTGCGTAATACAGTCCGTGCTCTGCCGGCTGTAGCGAGCTCATATATGTTATCACCCGAGGAGTCCGACTGACATTCAGAGAGGACAGGTGGTCGGGGCCCTGTCTTCTCTAAAGAGGTTTGGACAGGGCCCGTCATGGAGTCCCGTCGTCACAGTCAGTCAGAGTGCAAGTCTTAAGAATGCGCTCGTACAAGACTGTATATTGGTCAAGTACCAAGCTTAGTGTCCGTCTGGTGACATTAGGATCATATCCACGGTATAAAAGGCGTTTGATGACTCTGACGCATTTTCGATACATATGCTGTCTACCTTTGATCCTTCTTATTTTGTTAATTAAGTCACCATAAAATGCAGGTTGTGAAATACCCAAAGTAATATACTCCGTTGCTTGTATTGGTCCGAATTTCAAAAGAAGTTGATCATAATTTTTGTAAAATTTCCAGAAAGTCTTTAGTAGTTTATGAAAGCGAAAACCTTGACCTAAAAGTTTCTTTGTAATTTGTAGATTTCTATTATGAAAATCCAAAACATCAGTACATGCTCTAGCATACCGGATGAGCTGTGAAATGTAGATACCGTATGACGGTAATCTAGGAACATCACCGTCAAGCCAGGGAAAATTTACTATGTTGAATCCAAAATCATCTCGTTTGTCATATACACTTGTATGAATTTCTCCATTGACAATTTTGACATTTAGGTCCAAAAATGGTGTTTCAGTGTCTGTAAAGTTTGCCTTGTTTAGAGTCAATTCTTGTGGATAAATAACATCTTTATACCTTTCAAAAACAGGATTATCGATAGTAAGAATATCATCCAGGTACCTAGAAGTGCCAGTGAAGCATTTCACATCATCATGTTTTCTTTGCTTTTGAAGATTTTGAATAAATTCCTTTTCATATGTGTATAAAAATAAATCTGCAACAAGAGGCGCACAATTTGTACCCATAGGAATCCCTACAACCTGCTTGTAGAGATTCTCACCAAATCTTACATAAATGTTGTCCAAGAGGAAGGACAAGGCACTACACAGGTCGCTACATGACCATGATTTGTATGATTTGTATTCTGTAGCGGAAAAGAAACCCTTTGATTCAGATGTACAAATATAAATTTTCCCCTCTCGATTATAGCACCATTTAATGAGTTTGGACAATTGATCATTGATCTTGTCGTGAGGAAGCGTGGTGTACATATTTGAAAAATCGTATGAAGCAATCGTATTGGCTTGAAAATTTCTAGATTTTATCTTGTCAATCACATCCCCGGAATTTTTTATAGACCAAAATAAATTTACATCATTCCTGTTAAGAACAGTTTCACAATATTTTGCAACGTGTTCCTTTACCGCCGTGAGGGCTGACGTCAGATGTCTAGACAAACTTGTAGTTGAGCAGTTGCTAGAATTAGCAATGTATCTAAATTTGTAAGGAGATTTGTGCAGTTTTGGTATGCAGTATATTGTAGGAAGATCCAATTTAGAAATAGGGATGTTGAATGAAGAAATTTCACTGCTATGTTTGCTCAAAATGTTAGGGACACTTTCATTGCTTTTGATATAAGTATTTGTAGACGAAAGTTCCGAAACTAAAGTTGATATATAGTAAAGTTTTCATATGATTATGGTGTTGTTGGCTGCTTTATCTGCAGGAGCGAAGACAAATTTTTCATGTAAATTACGTAATTTGGATTTAAAATATCTTTCAGATCTAGAACTTGGATTTTCAAAAAGATGAGGATTTTTGTGGAAGTTGTCTATTCGAATGTCAGTAATGTCCAAAATGAGGTTTTTCCAGTCATTCAGAGAATGCGATTCGACTCCTTCCGATTTACACCATCGTTTGGTATAGTTATCTAAGGCTTCCTTTAGTACTTCGCGACATTTAATAAAATCTATCTTGGATGGGATTCTATACTTAGGTCCTTTTTTGAGAAGACCACGGAGCTGCCTGTCTTGGATAATTGAAAAGTCACCTGTAATAATATGACCAGCTGGTTTATATAGATATTCAGATGTTGCACATTCTCAAGAAGCAGGACATGATTCAAGTATTTTAGGATCTGATGTAACTTTGTTGTAGTTAAAAACGAAATTTCGAATAGGTCTCTTATATTTGTAACAAATAAGAGGAGGTTCTAAATTTTCAAAATATTGAGGAATAGCACTTTGTACACGATGGTCCCGAAAAATATTAGAGATGTTAAGAAGATCGAATCCTTTGTTAATAAATGAAATTTTTAAGAATCGTTTTTTAGGTGGGATGTTTTTAACAACTGGATAAAGTTTATTCTGTGCGAATGCAACAATGATATTAAGTCTGAATCAATCAGTATTTCTTAAGAATGCAACCAGTGCTTCATCCAAGATAGATTTCAATTGAACTGCTGGAATTGATGAGAGAGCATGAAGCAGTTCATGTCTGCCGCCGTTGCGAGCAATGATCAGAAGATCGTTGAGGGTACGGTGTAATCTAGATCTTATTCTGACTTTTCGGTTTCTTCGTCTTCCGTGAGACCTATGCTTCCGTTTAGTGTTTGGGCGGATTGAAAATACATTAATATTAGTTGACGTCGAGGAAATATTTCCTTGTCCATAAATTTGATCGTTTAGACCAAGGGGGTACGCAGTTTGAAGTTTTGTGATCCAGGCAAGTTCAGCTTGTAGTCGGCGTTTTTTAATTTCCGTTTTACTAAGATTTTTAAGTTTAGAAAAAGACTGAACCGGTGTAATAGTTATATCCGAAATGGAATGATTGTATTTAACGAAGTGATTATAAAGGAAATTTCTTTGTTTTTTGTGATGTGAGTTTCTTATCTGATACGAATGACTTCTAAAACGAGATTTTAAGGCCTGACCTGTTTCTCCAACATATTGGGCGCCACATCCCCTAGCGTTTCATGTTATAACATAAATGACATCTTGGTACGATCAATCGATGTCGTTTTCAATCTCAATTTTAAAAGTCTGCCCGTTAACACTTGATTTAATTGTGGAATTGCAATTGATGAGCGGACACATACCGCATCTTTTCCCTTTGCACGTAGAAACTGCTGAGAACCCTCTATGTTTGTTGTTAAATGTAGAGCCTGCAGATGGAGAAGTAGGTGTAATACGTCTACGGGATTTAAATTTAAGAGGTGAAAGAAGTACTCTGGGTGAGGAAAAAAGTTTATTACTGTTAAAAGTCGATGATGGGAAAGTTACTGTAGTGATAGAGGGTAATCTCAAAGGAGTAAGTTTAATACGAGGCGACCTTAAAAATGCCATAGTGAGATGATCAAAGAAGGGTGAGGAGAGATCATGCATGGAAGACACTACAACAAAGTCAAGTAAGAGAACGAAATGGAATTAAAACACTTCAAACATCGGGTCACGGGGAATTGTATTACCAACTCCACACTGCAACACGAAATAAGTGTAGATATAAAAGAAAGGAGGAGATCTCCAACAACACTAGGTTGCAGCACCCACAGCAAAATCCCAAAACACCCATGCAAAAAACACAGAACAGATACCCACAGAAAGAGACGCAAAAGGGACAAGGAACACCAACTTACAACATAGAAACATGAAACACAAAAGACTACACATAAACCAACGAGACCAATGGGCAACCGGTGCCGACTTAGGACGGCCATCTGCCACGTAAATAGCAGACGGTGTGGTTATCCTGGATTACGTGCGCACAACCCTCCCACTATTCCGATTTCCCAGAGGTCTCGAAGAACGCACAATTATGGTGTAAAACAACCTCCTCACTGTTAGGTGACCACACACAAACAAGACCGTAAAACACAGGGGTCCAAGCAACACAGATGAATATGTAAATGGATATAAAAAGAGGACGTGCGTAATACAGTCCGTGCTCTGCCGGCTGTAGCGAGCTCATATATGTTATCACCCGAAAGAATATATGAATTGAATTCTTGTATCAAATATGTTGAATATTTGATATTCCAATTTCCTTCCATCTTTGTTGACCCTGGCAATGGAGGCTATTCTGGCTTAATGTTTGAAGTTTGACATTATGGATTACTTCATTACTTGATTCACGGTCTTTTCTTTCTCCTAAGTCATTTTCAATTTCTTCCGCAATGTATCTTTGGAGGATTTTTGCAAATCTTGACATCGATGACAATTTGGTTGCAGACCGTTCCTCGCCCAGTGAATTTTCCTTCTTGCCAACAATATAGACGGCGCCTAACAGGTCTTTGATACAAGAATTCAAAAAGCGAATGTTTACTTTTCTTGTAAGGACACCGTCTGCATCCTCTTTGATGAGTAAGCCTACGTTCAATGCAAATGCAAGCTCTGATTCTGTGAGTCCGAGACTGAATACTAGTGTGTCTGTTTGGTATTGTCTTGGAAGCGTTCCATTGTACGCTGTTTTTCCTAAATTTTGTAAGAGTCTAATGCTCTTTAAAAAGTGATAATTTTCCTGCACAGGCAGATTCAGTCCATTTGTATTTTTCATCAGAACTTTCGAGTCGTTATGATGTCCATGCTTTTGTTCTGCTATCTCTATGAGAAGGCTAATGAATTTTATCAAACAGACTGTGAGCGTATCTTCATTTCTTTGGGTTTGATACATCATTTGTATGACAGTTGAAGTAAGCAGTGGGTTAACCGTGAATTCAACGTCAGTGGGCATTTCGATCTCTTGTATTGTTTTCAAAATATCATCATACAATTTTGAGTCAAACTCCGAATGTAGATGTTGTTCAAGATTGTTTGCGAATGATTTTGCTCCATTTGTATCCAGGCCAAGTATCCGAAAGACGGCATCAGAGTTATGTGCCATGTCTAAATCATGGAATTCTGATGGTCGCGAAGTGATAAGTATAGTACAATTTGATAACTTTCCTAGATTTGGAATTCCCTCAGATCGAGACAACATTCTAACTGATTCGTAGGGATTCAATTGCCCGGCACCATCAATAAGTATTAGACAGTGATATCTATTACTTGATAAAACTTTCCTCAATTCATTGTGTAGATAATAGTCTACCCCAAGGACCTCTTCACAGATAATATCATCTAATGTTTTTATGGTATCTTTGTATCTTTCCAAGGGAATGAAAAATACGAAATCAAATTTTTTCAAAGACTTTTGTAATGGGTTTGATTTTTCAGATTCAAAAATTCCGTCTTCCTCTTTTTTACACCATAGATGAAGGAGCCATTTACAGTACGTTGTCTTACCGATTCCAGCATCTCCAAGCAAGAAAATCCGTTTACTATTTTGATGGAAAATATCAATGATATCGCCCTTGCTTTCACGCTCCCCACAAGATATCTTCTCTGATCCCAAAGCAGTTGTTTTATTTTCTTCAAAGCCCTTATCTGGTATGCATTTTTTATCATTTGAACAGCATGAATCAAACTGCACTACTGGCGGTACGAACATCTGAGAAAACTTTATATTGCTTCGTCTTTCTAATGGTGACATTGGCAATGCGCTACTTATTTGGTTGTTCGTTTCCCAAGCAATATCTCTAAGTCCTCGTTTTTTACATCTCTCTGAAATGTATAAATACGTTAAGTTTATTTACTGTTTAATTAAAATATGATTGGTGTATTTTTGTGTTGTTCTTGTACTTTTTTGTATTTTTGTTTTCCTTATTTTTTTTTTCATTTGGATCGTTTCCAATTATTGTTTTTAAAAATTGAAGCTGTAAAAACAATATAGATTTGATAAGTTTCACCGCCAGCTCATACTTATAGCTGGACTATTACATTAAAACAATGGATATGCAACATTTTTTTAGGGAACGGAGATTGCTACAGTAAAACAAATTTTAGCAATTCCCATTCCCTACGTGAAATAAACTATAGCTCAGTGACGTAGTTTGTATACTAATGAAAGTACGACCCCAAATCCAGGCACATCGCTCTTCTGCGGGTATATAAAGCGACTCCTGGTCAAGAAATGTGACATTACATGATAATTATTTCAAGGGAAACAGACCACCTGAATGTATAAACATGAAACCGTGTTATCAAATGATATTTGAACATAAATCTTTTTAAAGCATTCTACAATATTAACATGCGTATATAATGAAATACCTCAATATATCCAAATGTATGAACGATACCAAAAAGAAAAAACAACAACCATGCATCATAGCATGATCCAATATTCTTCAGTCCCCCCCCCCCCCCTCTTTCTCCCATTCATAACAGATAAACTCGTCATTGTAACAGTGAAAAATTCAGGCAAAGGTTGTACAGATATCTATTATTTCCAGCTTTTTAGAAATGTTCGTCGTTACACAGTTGAAATATAAGCACCATAATACATGCACCCCACCCTCTCTTTGCTCTAATATACAAATGTCTCTGTGGCGTATCACGTGATACGCAAATGATATGTTCCACGGGAATCCCCTTTGATTAAACCAAGTAAATACTGTTTAAATTTTATTTATATGATTTTACTTTAGGCCTATCATATGGCCATTTTCATCACTGATATGATGATTATCAATTCTGGTCAAGAATAGACGTGTATTCGGAGAACAATTAAACTTTTTTTTCAATGCTCACTACATGTTATAACATAGTGCACGGACAGATACAAAATTTTCCGTTTAAGTGTTCTCCAAATATACGTCTATTCTAGCCGCAGAGACGGCCATCGACACTTGGATATTTGGTTGTTAGGGGTGTGTTGGCCGTAGGAATCTACATTGAACAAACCCGGAATCCAAGTTTAGGATATGGCCGGCACAAACAGCACATTTTCTAGGGGATTATTGACTGTGTCTCACTCGAATAACATAAAACTAAACGATCTGCAATCATTTTTTACCTTGTTAAGCTTTAATATCAATAATACGGCCGGGATTCTACTTGCCTCCGCTTCGTTCCATCGAATTCAAGTTTGCACTTATGCGTCAGGTCAAACATGTGACGCCGCGAGGTTGTTTCCATAACAACGTCCTTTCATATGGATTGAAGTGTCACGTGTTTGACCTGACGCATGACTGTAAACTTACAACATGGCGCTTGAATTCGAAGGGACGAATCGGAGGCAAGTAGAATCCCGGCCGTATCATTGATATTAAAGCTTAACAAGGTAAAGTATGATTGCCGATCGTTAAGTTTTATGTTATTCGAGTGAGACACAGTCAATAATCCCCTAGAAAATTTGCCGATTCGTGCCGGCTATATCCTTAACTTGGATTCCGGGTTTGTTCAATGTAGATTCCTGCGGCCAACACACCCCTTACAACCAAATATCCAAGTGTCGTTGGCCGTTTCTGTGGCTAGGTCTATTCTTTACCTGAATAAATTACCATCATATAATTTAAAATAATGACCATATGAAAGGCCTAAAATAAATTCATATAAAGTAGATTCAGACAGTATTTACTTCGTTCAACTAAGGAAATTCCCGTGGAACATATCATTTGTGGATCACGTGATATGCCACAGTGAATGTAATGATACATGAATATGAGTATAAATACATTAGATATACAGTATATCTTTATAAGACACAAAATAAAATAGTAAAATAATACTCGGAAAAAGTCACTTGCGTCTATGAAATATGCATATACATGTATACACATGCATACACAGTTACATACAATACATATGTGTTGTGTTTTCATTTCCGGTATGAGAAAAGAGTGTTCGATAAGGGAAATGACTCATTTCGTTACAATGTGATAAAATATACTTTTTAATACACGGAAAACTATTTTATCTGTTTGTCCTCATAATATACATTACTTCTAGCTTGCTAGGGGTCCGTCGGTGTTTAATGTTTTGCTCTATTGTGAGTGCTGTTGAGATTATCGTCAGGATCTTCTTTAACTCATTGAGGAAACGATGACATAATACATGTACTTGTAATGGGAATGGATCATGTATAAATCATGGGCAGATTTAGAGGGGGAGGGAGGGGGCTCGTGAAGACACCCAAGTTTCTCATGCATGTATCTTCTACCATAATTTTTCTTTTTTATATATTTGTTTTGGTGCTGTTGTTGTTCTTTGCTTTGTTGGTTGGGTTTTTTTTTTAACGAATTTGCATAAAGTTCAAATGGTACAGAAACTGCCATACATATTTCAGATTTAATTTTTGTCAAACATTTTTTTTAATTCAAACTCTCCGATTTTTCAACTGTATTAACATCCTTTTTTGACTGAGGAACAAATATTTCATAGATGTATAGAACAGAAATACAATCAAAGTCAACAATTATATAGATAATAGAACTTTTGTAGAAGGGAACGAAACAAACGAAATCGCATGTTCACATGCATACGAGAGAATAAAAAACTTTACTGGTGAAACTATTATGGAATTGACGAAAGTCAGGTCAGAGTCATAAAACATAAATCAATCTTGGAAAGTAAAGATTTTAAAGGAAATGTGACATTTAAGGTTAAGTAACCGAGACGTGCATGTCTGGTCCATGCTGTAAATTTATCAGATCTTAAATGATGCTATTGAATTTGAAGACGATTAACATTAACAGTAAAAAATCATCAGGGGAGAATTAAAAATGAACTTTTTTAACATCATAATTTCGATCTCATACCAAAAAAAAAAGTCAATTCGTACCCATTGCAAATTCAATTTTATTCCAACTCTTACCATAACATACTCGTACAATAACCAACTCGTAGCACACAGAATATCGTACCCATTAACATTAACTCGTACCATAACCAACTCGTACCCAATTTTATTTCAACTCGTACCATCACATACATGTACTAGTACCATAGCCAACTCGTACCACACATAATCTCGTACCCGTTGACATTGATATCATAACCAACTCAAATCACCTAGAATATCGTACCCATTAACATTGACCAATTTACGAGTTAGTTATAGTACGAAATGACCATAAACCCTACATTTTGCAACTCGTACCAAAACCATTTCGCACCATGACCAACTCGTTCCATAAAAATCTACCAACAATTTACCGATAACCATGGTACGAGTTGGAAGGGGTGGGAATTGATGCATGGTACGAGTTTATGGTATGCGTATTGGTACAATGGTACGAGTTTACGGATGGTACGAAATTATGGATGGTACGAATTTATGGTACGAATATTGGTACCATGATAAGAGTTGGTAGTGGCACGAGTTTCTGTATGGTATGAGTTAGTAGATTTTATGGTACGAGTTGGTCATTGTACGAAATGATTTTGGTACGAGTTGCAAAATGTAGGGTTTATGGTCACTTCGTACCATAACTAACTCGTAAATTGGTCACTCCGTACTCAAAATTAACCTACTCGTACCATATCATACTCGTACAATAACCAACTCGTAGCACACAGAATATCGTACCCATTGACATTAACTCGTACAACAACCAACTCGTAACCAATTTTATTTCAACTCGTACCATCACATACATGTACTAGTACCATAACCAACTCGTACCACACATCATCTCGTACCCGCTGACATTAATATCATAACCAACTCAAATCACCTAGAATATCGTTCCCATTAACATTGACCAATTTATGAGTTAGTTATGGTACGAAATGACCATAAACCCTTCATTTTGCAACTCGTACCAAAACCATTTTGCACCATGACCAACTCGTACCATAAAATCTACCAACAATTTACCGAGAACCATGGTAAGAGTTGGTAGAGGTGGGAATTTATGCATGGTACGAGTTTATGGTATGAGTATTGGTACAATGGTACGAGTTTTCGGATGGTACGAAATTATGTATGGTACGAATTTGTGGTACGAGTATTGGTACCATGGTACGAGTTAGTAGTGGTACGAGTTTCTGTATGGTATGAGTTGGTAGATTTTATGGTACGAGTTGGTCATGGTAAGAAATGGTTTTAGTACGAGTTGGTATTAAGTTATGGCACGAAGTGGCAGGTACGAGTTAATTATGATACGAATCGATCATACCCCAAATTAAGTACTTTCGCGATACTTGAAAAGTCTTCTGGTGAGTGTTCTAAACATCGATTACTCAGCTATCCCAGCTTTTTAAAATACCTTAAAATTACAGAATATGCTCTCTCTCTCTCTCTCTCTCTCTCTCTCTCTCTCTCTCTCTCTCTCTCTCTCTCTCTCTCTCTCTCTCTCTCTCTGTGATGTGTGTGGGGGAACTAGAAAATTTCACAATCATTCTTTGATTATATGAAAATTATTATGTTGAAAAAAAAAAAAAGGATAATGGTCTAGAGATGCATCCGAACAAATCTGAGCCATCCCCTCTCCTTTCATATGCATGCAGTTACACGCATGCTTACTCTTGAAGCGACGAACATTTCTTGGCTTTCTATTGTTTCAAAGTTACATTGAATGTTAAAAAGTGTATCAATATCGTCTCGTTTTTCAGCTACACGAAGCTCTATTGTGCAGTGAACTTTACGTCCATACGAATCAAATGACACGGTAACTGAACAAGGAGACGCTTTTTATACCCGCAGTAAAGCGATGCGCCTGGATTTTGGGTCGTGCCTTCAATAGTATGCAAACTACGTCACTGAGCTATTATATAGTTCATTTCACGTAAGGAATGGGGATTGTTAAAGTTCGTTTTAACAATTGCCGTTCCCTAAAACAATTTAACACAACTTCAAGTTTAAATTGTAATAGTCCAGCTTTAAATAAGCATATTAACGCATTTTAATCTACGTTATCATGCCATGGTGAAAATCTCCTAAAACAAACGGTAGTTTTATTGAAGGGACAATTCTTATATCTAAATGTACCGAGTTTTCCCTTCATATGTGAGACAAATACGGAGAATGACCATATCCCTATATACAGCACAAAATCGATAATTTAGAAAATCATAAACCGAAGGCAAACAAAATCAGGGTAAAACAGGAAACAAAGCAAACAACAAAAACCTCCACCAAATGAAAAGAAGCGAACTCCCGAAATGGGAGTGAGACCAGGTGCCCAGGAAGAGTCAGCATCTCCTGCTTGCATGCAACACCCGTCGCTTCAATTCGATAGAATTGTCACATCCGGTTATTTCCATTATGGAAGATATAAAGTATGATCTTTGGTTGGACGGTACAAATGGTTTATGACAGAATGTCATCCACCATTCTGGAGAGTGGGACATCATAGTGTACATGTATGACGAGTTCCCCATATCGACCGTAGAACTTCCTCAGTGACGATGATAATCATGGACTCTTGTGAGGAATACGCAAATCGTTGGTCTGTGAGTGTCTGCTGTGTTTTTGCATTGGATATTTTACAGCTTTGCTGTGAGTGCTGTGGGTGCTGCAACCGTGTGTTAATGGAGATTCCCTCCTTTCTGATAATATCAGCATTTTGTTAAAGAAGGTACCTAAGTGAAGTTACTTTTTTTATATCATTAAAAATTGTAGTTGTTAAAAAAAAAAATCAGTTGATCACGATGACACCTCTACACACAATGAATTGAAAATTCAATTTCTTTGTACATTTTTGTAATTAATTAATTTACCTGTGAGTTTTCGAGTGCAAGAAAGTGATCCAGCCTCAACATCACATTTCCGTCTTATAGAATTACCTTTCACTGTTTGAAACAAAAATAATGCAATTTAACAGAAGCTTACATATAATGGTGATAACAAAATTACTATGTATTAAGCACAAAACAAATTCTGATTAAAAAACAAAACGTGAATGAACAAAACACAAAAAGACCCAAGTAAAAAGCGTCGTAGAGAGAAAGTAGTTACTGATTACAAAATACGAAAGACAACACATTGAATTTATACCGATTTCTTATACATGAAAAAGATGCTGATATACAAATAGGTAAACCAGAAACCATGTCGAATATCTTTGGATATATAGTGAAAATACTTCAGGCACAAAATCCTTATCAGTCAGGCCTTTTTTTTCGTTCTGGGAGAACATTCACAGAGGGGAAAATGGGGAAAAATATAGTCAATTTTATTGTGTCGCCTGCCAGGCATAGCGACACTTAGGGATCACTTTGTCCGTTGTCCGTCTGTCTGTCCGTCCGTCCGTCAGTCCGTCTGTCTGTCTGTCACACTTTGGGTGTCACAGCCCAAAACTTTTGATTGGTAAGTGATAGGGCTTTGATATTTCACATGTGTATTCCTTGTGACAAGACCTTTCTACACATACCATCTAGTGACCTTGACCTACATATTTGACCCACTTTAAAAAAAAACTAAGAATGGATATATCTTTTGATTGGTAAGAGTTAGGACTTTGATATTTCGCACATGCAATCCTTGTGGCAAGACCTTTCTACACAGACAATAATATTTGACCTTGTGACCTTGACCTGGATATTTGACCTACTTTTGAAAAAAAGATAAGATTCACTATATCTTTTGATTGGTAGGTGATAGGGCTTTGCTATTTCACATGTATTTTCCTTGTAACAATGCATTTCTACACATACCAGATTTTTTTTACCTTTTTACCTTGACCTACCTATTTGATTTTTTTTTCTGAGAAATTAAGGTTGTATATATCTTTTAATTGGTAAGTGATAGGTCTTTAATATTTCTTATGATGATACCTTTTCGTTACCAATTTTTACATAGTGACCTTGGCCTAGATGATTGACACTATTTTCTGAAAATTTTAGAATGACCATATCTTTTAATTTGTAATTAAGAGGTCTGATAATTCAAATGAATTTCATTTGACAAAACTTTTCTACTGTTACCAATAATTTTGATCCACCTTCTAGAATAATAATCAAGCCGCTTTGCAGGCGACACATGCATTCCTTGAATTGCTATTTTTTAATTTTGATACCATTTTTCTAATAATAAGTCCATCTGTTTAGTGTTTCGAAACAGAGATCCATTCATCTCCGAAAAAAGAAGTTTTGTTTGATTGTAATCTCAATGTTATTTCCCACATTTATTATGAATTAAGGTTTCATATACTTGAGGGGAATATAAAAATGCATATATCCATATTTAGAAATATATCTGTTTGAAGTAGTAAAACCGAATAGAATTCCAAATGATAAAACTGCCTATGTGAGGAAAGCAGATATATTCGTATTCTTTTGGATTCTTGTGTCGTTTGTGTCAGATTTCTATATCGAGAAATCAGAATAATATAAATAGTATTAAGGATAGTATTTTCTGAGAAGTAAGACTTTGATAGAGCTAGACCCTGCGTTTGAATTTTGTTTTGTTTCGCTTTTATCTTTTTAACCATATAATAAATGGTATATTATCCTGATCATCATGTTTGAATTTTTCTTTGATATGAAACCTTATACGAAAAAAACATTCTATTCTCTTTTTCTGTGAAATTTCAATGAAAGATTGTATTTTGCTAGAAGAAATCCATTAAGCAATCACACTTTCAAGGAGGGGTTTTTCTCATTTAACGTAAATAATATAACATATCTATGTCATGTCATTTAAATAATGTCGAAGGGTTCCAACTCTATACCTTCTTGAAAAAAATTCCAAACCAATCTCCATGCACCAGACACGTGTTTCGAATATTAAATTCTCATCAGTGATGCTTTCGGCGGAGCCACCAAAAATAATTTCAGTAGCGCCCTCTTTAATTTTTTGAAGTAAGATTTTTACATTTACATAACACAGACTGCGCGGCTCCAAATTTCCTGTAGGGTCGATTCAGCAGCATATCCAAATAAAATCTATGTTCAAAATAGCATTTGAGGGATGGTGCTAAGATGTTAAATTCCTTTAATTTCGATGATATTTATCGGTGAAATGGCTAGTTTCCGAAATAGCAAAAAAAAAAACAAACAAACAAACAAACAAACAAACAAAAAAAAAAAAAAAAACCAACATATATTTATGATGTCACATTGATAAAGGACCAAAACAAAGCTTCTTTCAGGCGACAGAGCTGGAAAGAAGTAATTAATACACTTGACAAACATCAGGCCACGGGGAACGATTTTAACTGCTCCAAAGTTTCGTTTGGCTCGAATCTTACTCATTATGGAAAATAAGTTACCTCCCCATAGTCACAACTCTAGCCGTACATTTGCTTTAATCGGTGCAAAGAATTACGGTAACAGGACGTTCCGTCCACAAACCAGTCCGTCCACAGGTAAAGTCGATCAGTCCCCAGACGATCCGTCCACAAACCAGTCCGTCCACAAACATATATATATATACCCATAAGACAAGTGGGGTCTAAGACAATCCGTCCACCGTTGTGTATATTATGTATGTAAAGAGGTATGAACATTGTTTTAGACGATCCGTCCACCGTATACTTATACTTAAACCGTCTGCAGTGTTTTTGTATCCCTTAGTATCATCTTCGTCGCTTCAAAATAAGAATTACATGTTTATACTTACAGAAGACAATACTCATTGAAACTGCACACAGTATTGCAAAAGAGCATAAAATTCCTGTGGCGACAACAGCGGTATGATATTCATTTGAGTCAGCTTCCTCGTCCTTTTTCGACGAAAGATTTATGACAGAAGTTGTGTATGAAGATGACGATCCGGTGGAGGCTTCATCGTGACCTGTCTGTAACGATGTCGTATGGCTATCCTTCGTTCCATAGCTTTGTGTTGTCCTGTTGTTGTTTTTTAGCCAAATAAAAAGGAAAGATTAAGACTCACATTTCATACAATAGGAAACACTAACCATAAACATTCGTATTATACTCCATTCATTGTTGTTCTGACATTCTCTGTTACTGCTAAGCTATCATTTACTAGTTTGCTCTGCAATTCTCGAGATGGATATTTCCTCTATCAGAGTAAAGTGCCTACACAGACATACCTTTCCCATAGATTAAATGAATTATATTGCTTCGAAATCGGCATTATATGCACACTTGAATTTGTATTTAGGGGATTAACGTACTGTGTTTTTTTTTGGTTCCGACAGGTATATGTTGAATATACTGTTGGAAACGCAGTTATACCGTCGGGGCTTGTCTGTACCTGTCGGAACCACAAAACACAGTACGTTTATCCCGATTCTAATTCATGTGACATATTTTAGCTTTAATTTTATACCCCTCAGAGGGTGTCATTTATCGCTTTAGAGGCGACATTGCTACGGAGGACTAACAACGACCAACAGAAATTATTGCGCTGCAAAATATGAAACACAAAAGCTTAATATTTATAACAATGGCGAAAAATCAAAGTGCAATCAATAATTACTTGCTCTGTTGTTTACTTGAGTAAAAGAATATCCTGACGATAATCTCAACAGCACTCACAATAGAGCACCAATTTGAGCATCGACGGACCCCTAGAGGTGGGACCAGGCGCCCGGGAGGAGTAAGCATCACCTGTTGGCTAGCCGCACCCGCCGTCGATGATGTGGAGAACGCCATTTACAAGTTCATACCTTGTAGTTTTACGTCACAGTATGACGTCACAGGAGCGAAGAACAAAGGGAAGCATTACGGCATACGCAAAAAGTTTGCTAAAGCTTGTAACGTGCAAATTTACGTAGGAATACATTTTAAAGTATGTCAAGTGAGACGGTTTGCGGCATGTATGTCGTCGTTATACATTCCTGTAGAAATCCTGTGAACCAATCAGAATGCGTGAAACAAACAGAATGAATTAGAATAATATATATGTATGCAGTCAGGAAACACATCTTGTCAAAAATCTCTTTACTAATGTAATGCATTTAAACACATTTTGTATTTTTGGTATTTTAACATTTTTTTATGTCATCGCACCGACCTTATGAACAGGAGCATTGTCGTCTGAAAAATATAAGTTTTATGTGGGAAGTGGTCAAAGACTTTTTTTAAAATTTTTTTTTGTATTTGTCAGCGTTTATATTCCCTTCTACTTCGGTCAAATGTTTAATATCTTCAAATTCAATATTACCAACATCCTCTTAACAAATGCATTCCGACACCGTTTAACTGACTTGACCCCTCATGAGCGGAAAAAATTGCAGCAATTTTTAAAGATTTCTAAAAATTAGTAATGGGTATGCATTAACTGCCACATCAAATTCTTCCTCAGAGTTTTCAGGAATTTGTGTTATCCTGTGTCAATTATGTCTTAAAGACGTCACTTGATGACGTCATAATTCGTCACTTGACGACATCATAATACTTCACTTTCACAAACTAGTGAAGCCTTTCAGGAAATTTTACAAAAATATTGTCAACTTCTTTTGAAATTCGGACAAATACAGGCAACAGAGTATATTACTTTGGGTATTTCACAACCTGCTTTTTATGGTGACATAATTAACAAGATAAGATAGTTCAAAGATAGACAAGATAACTATAAAAAATGTATCAGAATCAGCAAACGCCTTTTATACCGTGGATATGATCCTAATGTCACCAGACGGACACTAGGCTTGGTACTTTCTATATAGACTGGTTCTTTCTATATAAACTTGGTACTTTCTATATAGACTTGGTACTTTCTATATAGACAGAGCCTCAGACAGTGCATGTATTTTATACATTCTCATTTTCGTGCATGAACATCCACGGCGGGTGCGGCTAGCCAACAGGGGATGCTTACTCCTCCCAGGCACCTGGTCCCACCTCTAGTTAGCGAGGGGTCCGTCGATGATCAATTTGGTGCTTTATTGTGAGTGCTGTTAAGATTTTCGTCAAGATCTTCTTTAACTCATTTACTAATCTACAGTCTTGTACCAGCGCATTCTTAAAACTTGCACTCTGACTGACTGTGACGACAGGACTACATGACGGCCCCTGTCCAAACCTCTTTAAAGAGGACAGGGCCCCGACCACCTGTCCTCTCTGAATGTCAGTCGGACTCCTCGGGTAATAGCATACATGATGTATTGTATTACGTGCGCCCTCTTTTTATATCCATTTACATATTTATCTGTGTTGCTTGGGCACCTGTGTTTCACGGTCTTGTTTGTGTGTGGTAATCTGATAGTGAGGTGGTTGTTTTACACCACAATTGTGCGTTCTTCGAGACGTCTGCGTAAACGGAAAATTAGGAGGGTTGTTCGCACGTAATCCAGGATAACCACACCTTCTGCTATTTCTGTGGCAGATGGCCGTCCTAAGTTGGCACCGGTTGGTCATTGGTCTCGTGTAGTCCTTTTTGATTGATGTTTCTGTGTTGTGCGCTGACGTTCCTTGTCCCTTTTGCGTCCCTTTCTGTGCTTGTCTGCTCTGTGTTTTTGCAATGGGTGTTTCGGGGTTTTGCTGTGGTTGCTGCAACCTGGTGTTGTTAAGGCCTTGTTACACGACGCAACTAATCGTTTGCAATTTGTTGCAAGCAAATAAGTCGCGTCGTGTAACATATCTTAAAACTAATCGCATGCAACTTTCAAAAGTCGCATGCAACTTTTTATCTGAGTAGAAAATGTTCTATTCCTTGCGACAAATCGATGCAACTTTTAGCTTCATCCAATCATATTGCAGGTATTCCTTATTATTGCAACCCTTCTTTGGCGAATTTTGGAAATATCAATTACATTGACAAGAAAATGGCGACTAATCGCGTCGTGTTCATTGTAACAAGGCCTTTAAAGATCCCCTCCTTTGTTTCGTTTGATAATATTTATTTCCTGTCATTCAAAGCAGGAAACTTCATGATATCTCACAGAGGATTACAATACGCTTATTCCAAGGTTTTCTGCGGTCAAAATGGTGATTTTCTTCTCTATCGTCGTCGAGGAAGTAAAGTGAATATACTTATAAAAAATTGTTAATACGCGTCATATTGTCTGAAGATAACACATTGTATTCGCAAAATTTAGGCGGGAAAGGTACGAGTTTTGCTCAATATATGCAATTAGTTGCAACGTGTAACAGTGCGAGTCGCTGCAACTCGCCCGGACCGTAAAATCTCTGCAATAAGTTGCATGCAACTAATCGCGTCGTGTACATTGTAACAAGGCATTTAGAGATCCCCTCCTTTGTTTCGTTGGATAATATTTATTTCCTGTCATTCAAAGCAGGAAACTTCATAATTTAATATTCAGTGCTCAGTATTTTTGCTCTGTTCTTCAAAGATGTTTGTGTTGTGATCACTGTGAATGAAGTTATATTAGATTGTTAGGTTTCTTTGAGTTGTTTTACCATCGCACTTATTTTTCTTTATTCATTTGTTTACTTTCCTTCAATCTCTTTTTACATTTTTTTTTCTAAAAGCTACAATGTCCATGGGCATAAACATGAATATACGAGATATTCAAAATATTGAATTTGAAGACGTTTAACATTTGAATAATAATTTTCATCCTCTTTGGCCATATTACATTGTTTAGATTGAGGAGCACTGACGAGGGTTGTGTACCCGAAACGTGCATGTCTGGTCCGTTCTGCAAATCTATCCGTTTATAAATGATGCTATTGAATTTGAAGACGTTTAACATTTGATCTACTTGCAGATTGTCAGTGCTTGTGGACCAGTAGTCCCCAAGGGCACATGTAGCCAAGTTCGATCAACTTCAGTTCTTACCTCATCTGTGTGTCTAGAGAGAACACGTTTATATCCAGTACTACCGAAGTTTTATTTTCTGCAAATCTATTCGAGGGAATTATAGTTTTATCACTTCCTTCACAATATCGCATTCATAAAAAGAATGTTCATTTGCTTCAATTCATTTGGTCCTTAGAGAGAATTACTCTTAAGTTCTAGACCAACAGACGACAAAAATGTATTGTGTCGACCATTGCTGAGACGCATGAAGCGATGATGCAATAGACACATGTCATATATCTATTTCCATCCACAGCCAAAAGCTCAGACAAAGTTAAAATGCGTTGCAATTCCAATAACGTTGCATTTAGCGTGGTGAGTTATAATCAAGTTTTTGATACATTTACTGTCCATTCATACGTAACCCGCCTGGTTTGAAGTATATGACGACACAAACTGAATTTTACTTTCAAAGAATTACTATTTTGTGGTACAAAAAAACCCCAATAGTACCCAAACTTGTTCCTTATAGTGTCCTTATTATCTAGAGTAGTTTAAATAGATTAGTTGCTGCCATGCTTTCTATTTCTTAATACGTTTAGGATCTGGAATATTACTGAAAGCAAGGCTTCTTTCCATGAACGGCCAAAGATAAATTCAATGTTCATGAAAGAATAAAGATTCGTGTTCGGAATGCAATGAGTTAATGATTGAGAGATATGTTCCATAAGAAGAGCATTCAAAGGTAGACTGTCCGACATCCAATACGATAGTCGACTCTCACTTTACATGACTTATTTATCAATAAACCCTCAAACAATGATTTGGTTGATTGTTCTATTGTAGAGTCGCATTGTTTCAGTCAAAAAGCAGGTGCGATATCTGGCACAAGCATTCTCTGTCTCAGTGTATTTCATTCTCTCTTACCTTAAATCTGAAAATTCCTTCACAAGACATGCTGGATCTGTGGAAAAAAAATTGTCTTATTAGTTAACTGTTGACTTATTTTTATTTATATCATCATGATTATGCTGTACATTTGTAACAGAATAATGTTCTATTTCTTTGATTTACTTCATGGGGATGTTTTGATACTTAAAGTTACTCCTATTTGTCACATTGAAATTACTTAATGTGTTGTTGTTTTGTAACACAACAATAGAACGTTCTTCGAGATCTCTGGGTAATCGGAACAGTGGGAGGGTTGTGCGCACGTGATGCAGGATAATGACACCGTCTGCTACTTGCGTGGCAGATGGCCGTCCTTAGTCGGCCCCGGTTGCCCATCGGTATCGTTGGTTTATGTATTGTCTTTTGTGTTTCACGATTCAATGGTGTGAGTTGGTGTTCCTCGTCCGTTTTGCGTCTCTTTAAGCATGGTGAGTATAATTCAATGGTATGAATCAAGTTTTTGATACATTTACTGTCCATTCTTACGTAACCCGCCTGGTTTCAAGTAAATGACGACACAAAATGAATTCTACTTACAAAGAATTACTATTTTGTAGCACAAAAAAAAAACAACGATAGTACCCAAACTTGTTCCTTATAGTGTCCTTATTATCTAGATTAGTTTAAATAGATTAGTTGCTGCCATGCTTTCTATTTCTTAATACGTCTAGGATCTGGAACATTACTGAAAGCAAGGCTTCTTTCCATGAACGACCAAAGATAAATTCAATGTTCACAATGCGCACATAATCCAGGATAACCACGCCTTCTGCTATTTCCGTGGCAGAAGTCGGCACCGGTTGCCCATTGGTCTCGTTGGTTTATGTGTAGTCCTTTGTGTTTGATGTTTCTGTGTTGTGCGTTGACGTTCCTTGTCCCTTAAGCGTCTCTTTCCGTGCTTGTCTGCTTTGTGTTTTTAATTGAGTGTTTTCGGCTTTTGCTCTGGGTGCTACAACCTGGTGTTGTTGGAGATCCCCTCCATTGTTTTCTGTGGATGTCTATTCTGTGATTTTTCATTGGGTGTTTTGGAGTTATGCTGTTGAGGCTGAAACCGAGTGTTGTTGGAAATCCCCTCTTTTCTTTTTAATGCTACAGTTTATATCTTTTGTCTATATTTTATTATTATCTATTTTGATTATGTATCAAGAAAGGGGTATTGACATTGGTGCTAATGCTCTAAAACGTGTTGGATTGAAAGCATTATTTCATTTTGCTTTGTTTTCCCTATTTCTCAGTTTTCTTTTTCTATTTAAATATTATTTTCCTTTGAAAAGTACATGAACAAAAAGAGTGGGACAAGTTCTACGGTCGATATGGGGAACTCGTCATGCACAATGATGTCCCACTATCCAGAATGGTGGATGATATTCTGTCATAGACCATTTGAACCATCCAACCAAAGATTGTACTCTATATCTTCCAAATGGAAGTAACCGGATGTGACAGTTCTACCGAATTGAAGCGACGGGTGTTGCATGCAAGCAGGAGATGCTTACTCTTCCTGGGCACCTGGTCTCACTCTCATATCGGGAGCTTCTTTTCATATGGTGGAGGTTTTTGTTTTTGTTTGCTTTGGATTCTGTTTTATCCTGATTTTGTATGCCTTCGGTTTCTGATTTTCTGAATTATCGATTTGTACTGTAGACAGGGATATGGTCATTATCCATATTTGTCATCATAGTGTATGACGAGTTCCCCATATCGACCGTAGAACTTCCTCAGTCACGATGTTAGTCGGTCACAAACATATCCCTGTCTGAGAAGCTTATCTGAAAGACCCCTTGCTCTCAGAACAAAATCCGTATATTTGGTACATGCTCTGGCATAGCGTATCAACTGAGATATGAACACGCCATAAGCAGGCGATGAAGGGATGTTGCTGCTCAGAAAAGGAAAGTTTGTAATGCTGAAATTGGAGTCGTCACGTTTGTCATAGTGTGAAGTGTTCAAGTGACCATCGGTGTCGTAGGACAATATTATTTCCAAATAGGATGCTGAATAATTCTCTCTGTAGTTCCGTTGACTTCAAGTTCCGAAGGATAGATACTGCTCAGGTTTGATTATTCATGGACAACACATCGTCTATGTATCTGTAAGTCAAGTTGAAGTCAGAAGCTAAGTATCTTTTCCCTTCAGATACCAACTAATGAATGAATTCAGCTTCGAACGAGTAAAGGAAAATATCGGCAAGGATTGGGGCACAATTGGTCCCCATTGGAATTCCGACATTTTGCTGGAAGCCCTTTCTTCCAAACACCACAAAAATGTTAAAATTAAATGAGGGATTTTAAGTATATAAACATTGCAAACGGTATTAACGGATACCGAAATATTTCATAAAGGCGTGTCCTCACAATTACATGTTCGATTCGACTAATCAAAATAATTTCAGTCAAAATAAACAATGACCTTGACAATTAATCCTTGACCTTGAAAATCATTGGTGTCTATTCTCTCCGCATAGGGAATATTTTTGGAAGATTTGATGTTTCTATGATGATTTTTTTTCTGATATGCTGTTCACAAGGATTTTAGGCCTAGTGACCTTGACCTTGACCTTGACCTTTACCTGATCCCACCTCTGGCTTGCTAGGTCCGTCGATGCTCAAGTTGATGCTCTATTTTGAGTGCTGTTGAGGTTAAAGGCCGAACTCCAATTTGTCGATTTACTGGTGGGTAAGCCATCAAATTATCTGGGGCATTGGGCGGTTCTTACCTCACAGCGTCGATAAAAATAGGAAACAGCGTGCTTCGGCAGAGCGGTGCACGTGTAATTATAGCAGACGAATCTTTTACATAAAATTAACGATTTACTGGTGAAAGTCTTGAGTCAGAGTACAATATATAATAAAAGTATTATTTTATAAAACTCGTAGCCGTCTTATAAATGTCATTTGTATGATTTTATGTCTAGAAAGACAGGTTTTGATCAGTGTTTACACATACATGCATGACCTACATGTACATATCTATAATGAATGCTGGAAATTAGGATTGTGCAGGAGAGGCTGCAAAGGGTCATATCGCAAAGATTCATTTTTTTTTCCATTTTGTTTTAACATGTTTTGGAATTGTATACCTACACTTTCCTTTGGAAAAAATAGTTGTTAGGAATATTATAACATTTATAAATCTGTCCGTCCCTAAGTAAACCTCTCGTTTTTGGCGGGTACTTTTGCGCGGATCTGCATAAATTAGAGTAGACAATGGCCGGCGCTATACAGCATGTTTCTCCCAAGAGAAGATCGTGAAAATCTGGTTTAATAAAGTGAACTTGAAAATTGTGAAAAGTGTATATAGTGGTGTCACTGAACATAAAACGGATCTATTTGACTATATACCGAGGATATAGTCTTTAAATGATAAAACTTGGGACTTTCCACATATTGCAGCAACGATATAAGAATTTTTACGAACGGGTGTACAAGTAGCCGTGAAAACGACAGAGAAATTATTGAACTGAGAAAGTATGTGTATATTTTTCTGCAAATAAAATAATACGAAAATGATTTTTTCGCATAAACACGACAAAGGCATATTGGATTTACTTTAGTCACGTTGTCTCTGAAAACTCATAACATACATAATTAATGAGTTTTTGGATTCAATATTTTCATCAAATGGATAAAAAAATTGAAGAAATGAGGTAAGAATTGTTTACGTGTGTAAGCGCGCATGCTGCATGTTCAGAATCTAGTATAATAGAAAACGCGCTATCGGTATGACTCAGCATCCGGTATAACAATAACAGAGTTAGAAACGCCTACCGCATGTCACTCTTCTGAATTTGAATTGAAAATTTGCCCTGCTTCCATCATTTGGAGTGAAACTACTCAGTTAAATCTCAATATAATTTCTACATATTACACACATAAACGATTGAACGTCGTGTTTAGATTGATAACAAAAATTTCATATGAACATTTTGTCTTTTTCATGAGATAATCCAAAATTTTCCTCTGCAATCTGAACGTGTCAAGAAATTTCATATTCGCCACCATTTTCCTGGTTGGCTGCTATTTATACCCAAGCTCAGCCTTTAACGTCAGGATCTTCTTTAACTCGTTTGTGTCACACTTATGTGTGGAGCTCGTAAAAAAGTTCCCCGTGAGGGGTTTGACAATAAGTATTTTTCTGACATGGTCGCAATAGTACTTTCTATATAGTCATAACCTCAGACAGTGCAGTGTATTTATTTTATACATTGTTTTAATTTTCTTGCATGAACACCGACGGCGGGTGCGGCTAGCCAACAGGGGATGATTACTCCTCCCGGGCACCTGGTCCCACTTCTGGCTTGCTAGGGGTCCCTCGATGCTCAAGTTGGTGCTTTATTGTGAGTGCTGTTGAGATTATTGTCAGGATCTTCTTTAACTCACTTGACCTTTAGCCCTTGACATTGAACATCATTAGGGTTCATCCTCTCCCCATAGAGCGCATTTGTAGAAGGTTTGATGTTTCTATGATTGCTTTTTCTTGTATGCTTTTCACAAAGATTTAAAGCCCAAGTCCATAGTAACCTCAGAATAACGGCTCCAAAGTTTCAAAGAAACGACAAAAATGCAAATTCGAAAGCTAAGGCAGTGCTCAAAGAATGTTACAAAGGATGGAGAGAATGGCAAAACTAGAAAAAATCAAAAACCTACGTACACAGTCAAATAAATACTTGACAACGAAGAAGTTCTCCTATCATCGAAAGGCCTACACCAAAAAATCAACTAATGCTCTCAATTATCAATTAAAAAAATCGAAAATTGTGATACAAATACCACTTTAGTCATACAAAAGAGACATATAAAATGCGTCCATTCATATAAACATCTGGCATAAAACCTGACTCTACGTGAGAAAATCTAGATAAATACATCGATATGACAAAAAGTAGAATTATCGTCTATCCAACTGAGACAAACTCATAATAATCTGTCAGTATCTGTCAGGCAATAAAAAAGCTGAAAATAATATGGAAGATGTAGTAATGAGACAAGCGGATAACAGCAACACTATAGTAACTGTTGTCAAAGAGGAATACAAGAAAAAAGCAGTTAAAATGCTAATTGCACTCCACTACGCAGAAGTCGAACATCCAAAGTTCAACGACATCGCGGATAAGCTACGTAATAAATTTGACGAACATGCTACTTTAAGTATCTGACAAATGATTACCACAAACATCGGACAGGGAGATTATACTTGCTCCAAAAGATACAGAAACTAAATGATGGTTGATAAAAAAATTATGCAGGGCGCTTGAGATGAACTTTCAATTATGTCGCCTGGTAGACCAATTATATCACAAATAAGTACACCAACAGAAAGAATCGGTCATTATTGTGATTCTTTCTTAATACCTATTGTCTGATTGCAAAATACATATATTAGAGACATAACGGAAGATAAAGTCAGGTTGTCTTTTTATTATATACATGTATAAGGTATCAAATGTATACCCCTTATATGACATTTAATGAACTTCTTGACGCTGTAGGTAGGCCATAAGATATTGACACCTCAAGTTTAATTAAAATGTACAAACGAGGAAAACATTGTGAAGCTACTAAGCCTAGTTCTTGAAAACAATTATTATTTTCAATCCAATTGTAAATATTATAGACAACGCAAAGGTGCAGCTATGGGAGCAGTCCATAAACCATACATTTGTGATATTAGAATGTACGAAATAATAAATGCAATGTTATCGAAATTTGAATTTAGAGAAAAAAATAGAATTTCACACACGATACAGAGATTATGGCTTTATCATTTACAGTTGCAGAACACCTGTTTGAAATATGCAACCTTCGGCAGTTAACATCTGACAACAGTTTATAAAGGGAACAATTTCAACACAAATAATTTGCTTGACATAAAGTCATTCTCTTTATAAACATACAAATCATACAGAATAATGCGCAACACGAGTAATAAATACTTGTGAGAAGGTGCATTGCATAGTTTCAAAGAAAAACAAGTACGGCCTGGTAACCATAAACATGAAATACTGCCGATCATGTAAAACGTATAATACAAATACAAAACAAAATTGCTTAACCCAAGACTTAAAACTCCGAAGACAGACACCACGATACTTGTTCTCTCTGTTTTTATAACTACTTCCATATCAATCTATGTGTTTCTTGGGCCCATGTTTGTATGTTCATCTTACAACGAGGAAGAAATTTACATCATAATTGTGCGTTCTTCGAGACCTCTGGGTAATCGGAAAAGTGGATTGTGGGTTGCACGTTATCCAGGATAACCACACCTTCTGCTTCTGACGCTGCAGATGACCGTAATAAATCGGCATCGATTGCTTATTGGTCTCGTCGGTTTATGTGTAGTCATTTGTGTTTGATGTTTCTGTGTGTTCTATGTACCATTTGCGTCTCTTTCTGTGCGTGTATGCTTTGTGTATCTACAGTGAGTGTTTTAATGTTGGTACTGCAAGTAAGTGTTGCTGGGGATCCTCTCCTTTCTTTGTTACAAAATTTATTCAAGAATAAAAGGCATTGAAAGGGGTATCTTAGAAAAATGGAAATTAGTATAAAGTGATTTATTAAAGAGTACAACACTCTTTCCTCTTTTCATCAATTGTAAATTATTGCACAACCAGAAAAGGTTTGGCCTCTGATAATGCATGACGTCATATGTTAAATGAAATACTGCCGAAACATCTGATAAAATATCAAAGTTGCTATCAAAAACAATATGAGGAAAAATAACCTAGAAATACAGAGTGCCAGGTCCTTTTGATGATACTTGCGTGGCTGTTAGGTACATGTACATTGTACAAAGAAATGCACAATTTGATGAAAATAAAATTCAAAACACGTCGTTTTTATTTGAACATGCTCCATGGTAAATATTTCATTCTCAAGGTAATTAAAAACGTTTATATTAGATGATAAACCGTTTAGGTATTTTGCATACGTCATAAAAATCATTCTTATATCAATTTCCATTGTATTCAAATTCGATAGCATCATTTAAGAACAGATAAATTTGCAGCATTGACAAGACATGATTGTGCGGGGTTTTTTTTGTACTAGACCCTCGTTAGTGACCCTCAATCTAAACAATGTAATATTCTCAAAGAGTATGAAATATAGTACATGTACGAACGTATGTCAAAAAATGTATGTCCTGGTGACACGGACTACGTCTCTCAATTTACATACTTCCATATTGAGTGCAATGCGAGCATAGTTAGAAAAGGTCCTTGACACAATACCTATGTGATCATATACGAGTTATTTACCAAATATCGCATAGAATATTTTTTGCACATGGCGCCATTTAAAATGCGGTAAATACACTATCCACCTTTAATAAGTACCCACCTAATACATTTCTCTTGTTTTAAGAAAAGTGAAGATTTTTGTGCCATTGTTTTGAAAATCTAAAGATGAAACATTCTGCTATCGATTCAAGTAAATTTTTCGGTAAAATCTTTCTTTGTTTTTTTGCATTTTCCCCCCAAAAATGTGAACTTTTTATATGATAAAATTCTAAAAATATTCTCAAAAATTTTCCATTTTTGTATAAAGATGCAAAAAATATATTGAAAATGTTCATGCATTTAAAAGATCAGATGAGAAAATAATGGACCAAGCTTTTCATGAAATTTCTAGTGTTTATACTACCTGAATACTTATTTATGGTGGGTAGTGTATAACTCGTGTCAGGAGGTGACATACAGGCTGCATTCGTAACGCAGTTCCGCACAAGCAGAACACTGTTCCGAACTTTCGAACACGACAGAACAGTGTTCGGAACCTGTTCCTCTTGTTCTTTTCGCCAAGCAGGTGTAGCCGGCACAGAACAGAAACAACATGGCGGAAAATATGCTGGTCTAACGTGAATGAGGGACAACATTCACTTCAAATAAAGCAACGAGGGTGCATATCTCCCGGAAAGGTGTCATATATACTTCTACAAACTAACCATACATATTCCATGATTATATATGCTGTCCAACCCTTCAAACGTTGCAACGATGCAAGTGCAGTGACTGTTTTGCACGAAGGAAGTTAATTTTCCTAAGTAGTCGTCCTTCTTTCCTAGACTCAAAACGTGTCTTGTACTTGCCTTCGAGCAAAGTTTAATTTCTCAATTGTCATTAATTATGTACGATAATGTGTAAAGGACTATTCCAAAAATAATCTGTTATCCCCCCCACCCCAACCACCACCATCATCACCACAACCAATGGAGAGGTATGCTTATCATGTAAAAAATATATTGTACATTTTAGGAAAAGCGAAATCCAGCACCTTTTCTATGACTTGAATGCACGTACTTAGTATTACGTCCAAAGGATGCATGTCTGTGTGACAGTTTTTTTTTTTGGGGGGGGGGGGGTTAATATTTTATTCCCCGGGCCCCGTAACAATCTTCTCGAAAATGTTTTTTTTACCCACAAGCCCACTGACACATTTTGCAATACATTTGGTTGCAGTAAATTAGTTAAAATATCTGGCTTTTCGCGTTAACAGGACAAAATTCTAAGTTACCTTGGGCATTTCTTGGGTGACTTTTTGTGCCATAATTATTTAAGCATGTTTTTATACTGATGCACGTATTTTTTCTGTCTTTTTGTATGGAAAAACTCAAAACTTGAACATAACTTTTAAACATGTGTATTCCTTTTTGCAAGAGTTTTTTTTTTTTTTGTTATGAGGATGAAAATTTGACCTTTTCTTAACTTCTGAGTTTGACCTACTTATAAAAACAGGGTTTTTGCTTATGAAAGTTGTGTACCAAGGCAAGGACTTATAAACCTGTGTAAATCCCTAATCAAAATTGAAATATGTGTGGGAGAGCCTGAGGTGAACACTTCAACAGAAATTATTCATTTATTTATCTATTTTTCTTTCTATATTCTTATTATTTCTCAAACTCCTACCTTTATCAAGTCTTTATATCCTCTTTAATCGCTTTAAGAGTGAATTAAATATAGTGTGATAATTTCCAACAATGTTTATAAGGAGTGTAGTATCACTGCTGTCAAGAGGATCAGTCCTCAACGCCGTTTTATCCCTTTTATATTGCGATTCTTCCATTTCTACTAATACCACTGTTCAAGTGCTGCCTTTTCAGCCATATTGGATCTGTTCCATCTGTTCTATCGCATTCGAAAGGCAGAACAAATGGAACAATCAGAACAGAGTTCTGCACAAGCGTTACGAATGCAGCCACAAGCTGCCGTCGGGAAAGTACGCTTTCTTTTGAAATTCGTGATAAGATTTTATTGTATTTGATTCCCCTGCGTGCAGAATTTGATAACGATACACATATTTTAACAACTCTCCCGATCCTCGCAGACCAGCAAACTGTCAAGTATACAATTTTACGTCCATTATGGACACAGAGCGTTGTATCTCGACCGCCGTTTCAGGCGCATAGCCAGAGTACTTTTCAAGTGGAAAAAACTTGTAGGGGTTGTTTGTGCCGTTTCGATGCTACCAATGGGTTCAGGATGAGGACCAGGCGCCAGTTTTACTAAAGGTCGTAAACTTTTCCGTAAACTTAAGCGTAAACTTAGGCGTGAATCAAGTTACGACACTTTTTACGTTTGCGTAGTTGCGTCTTACGAAAGGTCGTAACTTTGCACGTAGACGTAAACTTTGGCGTAGACTTACGCATAACTTACGTGCGGAACTCTTTTGGTTGGAGACCGAAAATTCCTTGACAATGATGAATAATTCTGCGAAAAATCGCGTTTTGATTGATTCCATGTTTTAGAAATGAAGAAAAATGAACGTTTGCGGTAATACAGGATGGAAAAGCTTATGAATCTGACGGAAAACTTTTCAGAATTTTGCAGTTCCACATTTTGCCATTTATTCGTGCCGTAACACATGAACTCGTCGTCTAGACTGCAACCCCCGCCCCAACGAACTTTTGAGTAAGAAAATACTATTATAAACACAAAATAGGGGTATAATTTGTTAGATACTGCATGAATTAATCAATCTAAAGATATGAAACCAAAACTAACAAAACAAAAAAAAAAAAAACAAAACAAAACAAAAAACAAAAAACAAAAAAATGTTTGCGAGAAGAAAAGGGGAAAAACTGATGACTCTGACGGAAAACTGAAGAATTTGGCCGTTCCACATTATTGTATTGCTGTTACACATGAACTCGTCGTCTAGAGAGCTGCCCCCCCCCCCCTCCGAAACGATTGATAAAAAATCATATTATACACGCACATAGGAATCAAAATTTAAGTATCTCCAGCATGACCACCCTGCACTGACCCAGCGGAACAATTCCACAAGAACGCGACAGATTTACATTAGAAATAGCTTGAAAAGTTGAATAATTCTTTCATTTACCTTTGATCAATTAGATGATGTATAATCCCAGGGGCGGATCCAGGTAAGGGAGCGTGCCCCAAACCAAATACAGATGAGAGGTCTGAAGGAGGAGGTTCAGGGGAGTGATCCCGACGCAATTTTTATTGTTTTAGCACTTTTGGGTTATGTTGCATAGGAAATAACAATAATGTCGCACTTTTGGACAATTTTGGTTGAAAGTGGTTGTCAAAATAATCAAATTTGAGTACTTTACCACATACTTTGGCACATTTAGGGGGGGGGGGGGTTCTCACACCCCTCACAGGTGCTCGTTGACGTTGTTTATTTAATTCCAATTTAAGTTCAGTTAATCTCTGTCAGTCAATAATACTCAAAATCTGCCAATGAAACTGTATCGGATACAAATACAAGATTCTTTATTACTTGGGATTTGGAATGTCAGAACCATTTTGAAGGATAAACAATAGCTTTTTTTTACAATATCCGTACAGAGCACCGTGTACGTCCCTCTTATCTAGTATGTGTATGTTACACATGATGCGCGGATCTTGAAAAGCAAGTGGTGCATGGTGATGACAGTGATAGTGGTGTGTAAATAGATAAATAAATAGATAAATTTTATAAGAAATATGGCGTTGTCACGATTTATTTATTTCTTTATCTAGACAAATGATAGATTCTATATTTGTCATGGGAAATGTCATTTGCACGGCCGGGGGATTCGTCTTGTTAATTGAGACGAGTTTTGTAATTATTATTTCAAGCTTAACCCCCCCCCCCCAAATAAGACCACACACGATCATGCCCTACTTTATTCTATTTCTGAATTAACATACTAAGCATGTTTCAACGAACAAATCGGTAAAAAAAGTACTTTAAAAGTATGTCAAACTCCGCGGTCAAGGTCGCCGGTGCCAATACATGGAAAGGTCTTCTCACAAGGAATCCATTCGGAATGTGAAAGCTTTATTACGCACAACTCAAATGTTAAAAGCTTACAAAAACTCTTGACATCATAATTAAAATTAAATCAACGACATATACGATAACGAGATTGAAGTGAAAAAATTGATGTTATCTGTAAATAAATGGGATTTAAAAGAAGGGAGGAGATCTCCAACAAGACCCCGTTGTAACATCAACAGCAAAACACCAAAACACCCGATGCAAAATCACAAAAGACGAGTACAGCACGAGACGGAAAAGAGACACACTACATGTAAACATCAAACACAAAAGACTACAAATAAACCGACGAGACCAATGGACAACCGGTGCCGACTTTGGACGGCCATTTGTCACGCAAGTAGCAATTGGTGTGGTTATCCTGGATTACGTGCGCACAACCCTCTGACTTCTCCGATTACCCAGAGGTCTCGAAGAACGTACAATTGTGGTGTAGAACAACCTCCTCACTGTAAGATGACCTCACACAAACAAGACCGCGAAACGTAGAGGCCCTTGAAACACAGATGAATATGTAAATGGAAATAAAAAGAGGGCATGCGTAATACAGTCCGTGTTCTGCCGGCTGTAGCGAGCTCATGTATGTAATCACCCGAGGAGTCCGACTGACATTCAGAGAGGTCAGGTGGTCTAAAGAGGTTTGGACAGGGCCCGTCATGGAGTCCTGTCGTCACAGTCAGTCAGAGTGCAAGTCTCACGGATGCGCTTGTACAAGACTGTAGATTGGTCAAGTACCAAGCCTAGTGTCCGTCTGGTGACATTAGGATCATATCCACGGTTTAAAAGGCGTTTGATGATTCTGACGCATTTTCGATGGTTATACTGCCTACCTTTGATCCTTCTTATTTTGTTTATCATATCACCATAAAAGACAGGTTGTGTAATACCAAAAGTAATGTACTCTGTTGCGTGTATAGATCCGAATTTTAGAAGAAGTTGACTGTAATTTTTGTAAATTTTCCAGAAAGTCTAAACTAGTTTATGAAAGCGGAAACCTTGACCTAAAAGTTTCCTGGTAATTTGTAAATTTCTACTGTGAAAATGCAAAATATCAGTACATGCTCTAGCGTACCGGATGAGCCGTGATATGTAAATGCCGTATGACGGTAATCTTGGAACATCACCGTCAAGCCAGGGGAAATTTACAATGTTGAATCCAAAATCATCCCTTTTGTCATATACACTTGTATGAATCTTTCCGTTTACAATTTTGATATTTAGGTCCAAAAACGGTGTTTCTGTATTTGTAACGTTTGCCTTGTTAAGTGTTAATTATTCTGGATAAATTTCATTCATATATAATTCAAAAGCAGGCTTGTCAATGGTTAGAATGTCATCCAGATACCTAGAAGTATTATTGAAACATTTCAGATCATCAAATTTTCTTTGCTTTTGAATATTTTGGATAAATTCTTTTTCATAAGTGTATAAAAATAAATCTGCAACAAGAGGCGCACAGTTAGTACCCATAGGAATTCCTACAATCTGCTTGTATAGATCCTCACCAAATCTAACATAAATATTGTCCAAGAGGAAGGACAAGGCATTATACAGTTCACTTCATGTCCATTATTTGTATGATTTGTAGTCTGTCGAGGAAAAGAAACCCTTCGATTCAGATGTACAAATGTAAGTTTTCCGCTCTCGATCAAAACACCATTTAATGAGATTAGATAATCGATCATTAATTTTGTCATGAGGAAGTGTGGTTTACATATTAGAGAAGTCGTAAGAAGAAATCGTATTGGCTCGGAAATTTCCAGATTTCATTTTGTCAATTACAATCCCTGAATTCTTAATAGACCAAAATAAAGTTACATCGTTCCTGTTTCCAACCGTTTCACAATATCTAGTTATGTGTTCTTTAATAGCAGTAAGTGTTGGCGTCAGATTTCTAGACAAAATTGTAGTGGAGCAGTTACTAGAATTAGCAATAAATCGAAATTTGTAAGGAGACTTTTGCAGTTTCGGTATGCAATAAAGTGTTGGGAGATCCAATTTAGAAATAGAGATATTGAATGAAGAGAGTTCACTGTTATGCTTGTTTAAAATGTTAGATGCACTTTCATTGCTTTTGATATATGTATTAGTAGACGAAAGTTCCGAAACCAAAGTTGATATGTAGTAACGTTTTCAAATGATAATGGTGTTATTGGCTGCTTTATCAGCTGATGCAAAGACATATTTTTCATGTAATTTTCTTAGTTTGGATTTGAAATATCTTTCTGATTTGGAGCGTGGATTTTGAAAAAGATGAGGGTTTTTATGGAAGTTATCTATTCGAATATCCGTTATATCTAAAATGAGGTTGTAAAAGTAAAGAATGAGGTTTTTAAAGTAAAGAATAATTCTAAACATATTTCAAAAATCTATAAACCGCAATTTAGAAAAAAAGAGAAAAAAATCGAAAAAAAAAGGCAAACAAAATCGTTGGTGAAACCCGTATTTTATTAAAACTTCATAGATTTTTTTCTTCCTATTTTAGAATTGTTTCCAACTGTTAATACTAGTCTGAGTACCGTAAACTTATGGAATAAGTTATAAATAACTTATACCTTCTGTGTTCATGTACAAATATTTTATTCATTAATGTTATCATGCATATTATTTCTTTGATAGTCATTTCTTTTCTAGACACGTCAAGTGAGTTCTGACGATGGAATTATCTTTCTAAAAATTACAGTAAACGCAAATGTTAGAAGCAAACTTGAGCTTATGGAAGTATGTATGCTTCAGTTTCGTGTTCATCCACAAACAAATTGTTTACATGCAGGCCTATAATACTATTATCACTATTATCATTATTATATTTTTTTTTGATATTCATAGTTTTAGACAAAGAATAATGACATAGAATTTGAAATGTAAAAAAAAACCCAAAACAAAAAAGTTTAATGAGTATAGTAAGATTATGTACGTTAAAATATGAAGAGCGAGATGGTTTTCGAACGTGTTTCATAAATACGAATCGGCTTCGTTGCTATGACACTATGTAAACACACCATGAGCTATTTATAGCAGGAAGTTTAAAGTTCTCAGCATTCAAAACATCAAATACACGCTTCTTCTTTCGGAAAACTCTCTTCCATTACGTGTTTGTATGGTTTTATCCGAAAATTTAGTCCCTTCTATTCTGTTTATGACTTACGTGTAGACTTACATGTGGTCGAGGGCAGTCGAAGATTTACGCCAAAATTTACACGTAAACTAAGTTTGTCGTAAGTTGCGACTTTTAGTAAAACAGAAAAATCATGAATAATGTCGTAACTTACGCCTTAGTCTGAACTTACGCCTAAGTTTACACTTACGACCTTTAGTAAAACTGGCGCCAGGTGCGATTCAGGCGAAGACCTTCGAACCTAATGTCGCAACATCTCCTTGGAAAATTGTCAAATACGTTGATTGTCTCGATGCACATTGTGATGCACATATCAGGTATGCCTTGTTTTGGTGATGACGACAGCCATTCAGTCACTATGCAGAATGTCACTGATCATTCTGGAAAAGGGGATCTTATATGCTTTTATTATATTCCCGTAGCGACCGAAGAACTTCCTCAATGATGATTTCAGCCGTTGTGTAATATAACCCTGAGCAAATAGCTGATTACTTGTCATTACTTGCAAGATTAATGAATGGGTTCATTGATTAATGAGTTTGCATCGACGGCGGGTGCAGCTAGCCAAAAGGGGGATGCATACCCCCCCGGGAACCTGATCCAACGTCTTGTTTGCTAGGTACTCTATAGTGAGTGCTGTTGTCGTCAGGATCTTCTTCATTTCATTTAACTTAGAAAGTTCATATAGTTGTACATGTATTTCTAAATTCATTCAACACTTTACAACACAATGTTTAGCAAAACAAACGGAAAGAAACTTGGCAGCAGGATTTTCATTGATCTAAAAATACATTATTATTATGTCATGTTACTTACACTTATATAGCTCATGTACGCTGAATGAAGAATGGTTTCTTTCAGGACAACCATAGACCTCTTCCGGGCATTCTTTAAAGCTTTGTTCCAATGCAAGTAGTGGGTATCCCCCATCACAAATGATGATTAATGGACATCTACCTAAATAAAACATTAAAAAAAAAAACTAAAATCATGTTTGTATTTTCTTCGTAATTGAAACTGAGTAACGCAAATCCACATCTTAACCCTTAACCATTCATAGACATGTCTTCCAAATATTGTACGCTGAAAAATCGGTCTACGTGTTCCATGTCGGCAACTGCGCTTAAAATGTCTGAGCTTGCTTCTGCCGCCTAGTCGTTTCATGTTCTTTATGTTCATGTATTTCGTAAAGCCAGTTGGTTTGTGATAACGTCATTTTATAGTAATACAGTTATCTAATTGCTTTATAGAGATCGGGTGTTGCATGCAAGAAGGAGATGCTTACTCTTCCAGGACCCTTGGTCTCACTCCAATATCAGGAGTTCCCCTCACTCCCATATCGGGAGTCCCCTTCGTTTCATGTGGTGGAGGTTTATATTTGTTTGCTTTGGTTCCTGTATTATCCTGGTTTTGTATGCCTTCGGTTTCTGATTTCTGAATTGTCGATTTTGTGATGTATACAGGGACATGGTCATTGTCCATATTTGTCATAACGAAGGTTGATAATTTACTCTTCCATAACTTAAATAACCAAGATATTTCGTTCGATTTGATAATACTGAATTATCCCAATGTCTGCCAGAATTATTTTGTAAAAATTAAAGGATAAACATTTTATAGAGTTCTACCTTATAAGTCATTATCTTACATTTCACCTCTTTAAAATAGTAATTTTTTAAGGATGTAAGTGATCAATTGAAATGATGCACAGCAGAATTTGTCTATTTTCAAAGTAGAATGGAATGGATGCACTCAATATTTGACAAATTCACTGATTTGTTATGTATCGTATTTAGGGAAATTGACCGAAGACAATTTTTAGTTTTAATATGGTGCCTAGCAAAGGTCATTTTGAACGCAATTCGATTACTGTTACGTCTAAGGCACAATAGTTTTATCAAAATTATACTTTGGAAACTCAACATATTTATGAATTCAATAAGTATTTGTAAGTGGCACATTGCTCTGATAAGAAACAAAGCATTAGTTATATTATTTTGAAAAGAAAAAGTATACAAGATACTATAAGAAATTATGAATGAAAGGGGATCAGCGTCTTCCTGGGTGTTTTGGCTTATGAGATCTGAATTTTCGTTAATCTTAAAAATAGCCATCTTGTTTGTCACGCTCCAAATTAGGCCTCCAATCAGATTAATGGGTTATGATATTGTCTTATAGCATGCACACAAGCAGGAGATGCTTACTCTTCCTGGGCACCTGGTCTCACTATCATATCGGGAGTCCGCTTCTTTTCATGTGGTGGAGTTTATGTTTGTTTGCTTTGGTTTCTGTTTTATCCTGATTTTGTATGCCTTTGGTTTCTGATTTTCTGAATTATCGGTTTTGTGATGTATAAAGGGATATGGTCATTATCCATATTTGTCATGCAATCTCATAACATTCAATTCATGTTGAATTTAATTATTGCTTGTTTTTTAAAAGTTGTATTTCCTTCATCTTCGTTTCTTGTTTAATCTTATCATTTTGGTCTTATAAGTTAAAGGATATATACACATTACGTTTTTAAGTCGTGTGTTTAGCCATCTTACATTTGCAATGTTTACAAACATAATGTTTATCAATAAATGTACGTCGTATAAGGTGAGCTGGTCGCATGAAGTGTTAGTATACCTTTATACTTATCAATCTGGTAATTTAAGTTTGAGAGTCTGTTTAATACCCACAATAATAAGTGAAAATACACCATACATTAAGTCGATAATCTATCTCTATGTAAACGTCCTCATATTGAATACTACTTTACATTGTTTATCGTGGTAATGCGCATGCGTAACGTCGGGGTTTTCCAGTTCTACATGTATGTAAATATTATGAGCATGAACTATAAACAAAAAGTATCTTTATATTTTGATATCTTGAAGGGTTCGAGTGCTATTTTTTTACTTAACGAAAAGTTAATACCAATGTAATGCTAGAAAAATACAGTTTACACGTTAATTTTTATCCAGTTTAAGTCGATTACAGGGTATTACTATACAACTTTAATATGAAATACATTCGAAATTCGTGACTTTTGTTTTCGAATTTTTGAATTTGAACACATTGTTTTGAATATTGATTTCAGAGTGCAATAAGTACACTGTACCAAATTGTATCTAAAGGTCGACTTGCTGTAAATGGTAACGCTATTCTTTGATAAGATTATACATAACAGTGACTTAATCAAAGTATAATTGATTTTTGAAACAAAAGAATTTTAGAAATATAATATCTGCATATAAACTTGTTACAACCACAGACACATGTAGAAAGAACGTCAATATCCTGTATGGTCATACGAGAATATTGGTATCTATAGAAATACTAGGCTTCCGACTAATTTTCAACTAGTAGTAGGACTGTTTTCTACTTTCTGTCTTGAACCTCCATTGCCAGATTAGCTAGTCTGAATCATCCAGGTGTTTTACTCTGCCTACAGTAAGCAGAGTAAAGCTTCTGAATGAATCAGTATTTGTCCAATCTGACAATGGAGATTCAAGACAGAAGTAGAAAACAGTCCCATTTTGGTAGGCGATAAGGCTATGTTATGAGATCTTTTTGAGTGAATTATTCATGTTTTTAGGAAGTATACAAATTAATCTTTATGGTCATACCCCATTTTGCCCTCCAGACATGTCAAATGCAAAAATTGCAGATAATACTCCTAGCTGAAAATTCGTCGGAAGCCTTGTATTTCTATACTGTGCATATAATCTCTTATGACCTGTAAAGGGATACCATCCAGGATGTTGACGCTCTTACTACATGTGCCTGTGATTACAACCTTTTTTCTCGCCAGACATCACTCACATCCGGATAGGAAGTGATGAGAGGGAGATGAAAACTGCATTGCAACGAATCTATAAATATACTGATTCGTAGCATTAAATACGATCCCACTTGTACACAATACACAGTTTCTTAATAATCAACTTCAGTTGATCGTCTGTCTCTTCAATGCATTCGAAAATTTCTGTTATCAAAAAATCGTGCAGTTTCTAGAACTTTGGTCGCGTAGAATCATATCCCAACAATCCTGGTACGTTTTTCGGTACATGTACATTTTTGGACGTAATATTTTTCACACTCTTTAGCCATATTACATTTTAGCTCACCTGAGCGAAGCTCAAGTGAGCTATTGTCATAGCGCGCCGTCCGTCGTCTGTCCGTCCGTCGTCCGGCGTAAACTTTAAAACATTTGCGACATTTCCACTGCAACCGCTGCCCTGAATTTCATAAAACCTTACAGGAAGCAAGTAATCAAGGTCCTCTACCAAGTTTGTGTTTTCCGTGCCGATCGGTCGACAAATATGGCCGCCAAGGGGTCTTATTTGCTGACACATTTTCAACATCTTCTCTGCAACCGCTGTACATACTTTCATGAAACCTTAGAGGAAGCAAGTACTCAAGGTCCTTGTCCAAATTTGTCTTTTTCGTGCCGATAGGTCAACAAATATGGCCGCCAAGGGTTCTGATTGGCTGACACATTTTCTACATCTGCCCTGCAACCGCCGCACGAAATTTCATAAAACCTTACAGGAAGCAAGTACTCAAGGTCCGCTACTAAGTTTGTGAGGTTTGTTTATGCCGACCTGTCAAAAATATGGTCGTCCAGGGCTCTGATTGGATGACACATTTTAGTCATCTTCTCTGAAACTGCTACACAGAATATAACGAAACCTTGCTGGAAGCAAGAACTCAAGGTTTTCTACCAAACTGTACACTATCATTCTTTTGTGTGCAACTCATTTGAGCGATGTGGCCCTCTTGGGCCTCTTATTTCGATAAAGGATCTTTGACGAGGGTTAAGTACCCGAAACGTGCATTTCTGGTCCATGCTGTAGATTTATCTGTCTTAAATGATGCTATTGAATTTGAGGACGTTTAATAAAATTTGAAGATGAAGATCATCTACAGATTAGTATAAATAATTCCTCAGAATAGTGTAATTTTAGTAAAACGTATTTTCTTTTAGCAATAGGATGTAAAGGTAGTATACATCCATGTACACATGTCAACACAATATCACACAAACTTCTCTCTCCCTCTTTCTCATCCCTCTCTTTCTTTATTTGTCTTATACTCTGTACAAGATAAGTTAGATCCGTTCATACATATGGATCACAAAAAGTAGGAATAAGAACCCTCGTAAGTCCCGTTCATGATATCTCAAAAGCCCTTATCTGAAAATGAGTACAGAATAACTTACCTATTCCTTCATTAACAATGCGGACAGGAATGCATCCCTCCACTAGTTCATTTTGAGTTGTTCCCATACACGTGTAGTTATAATTTTGGCAGTTTAACTCCTTAGCCCTTTTTACCCACAATTCCTCTGTTCTTGGACAAGATTGCACTTTGTTTGTACATGTTTCGATGGTAAATGCGCTATGTAACGACGGTAAAATCAAAAGCAAAAATGTCACTTTATGTATATATATATCCGCTATCTGAAAAAAAAATTGATGAAATATAAATATAAAATTTCTAGAAATTAAAATTTCATCAAACAATACGGAAGATCGCAAATATTTCTAACCAAGATTATACGAATGTTCTCGTGCTTTGTTCGATTGTTCTCCATTGTTATGACGTCATCAATTTACTTGAGCAGAAAAGGTGCCCAAGTTTTGAACAATGGTTTAGGTAGGTGACTTAACCCTTTAGAGATTTCCTAGCATTGTACTATGTGCATATTCTCCATTTTTTATAGGTCTTGATAGCTAAAATTATTTCTTTACTTTAAACTGGCATATCTCTCTTATTTTTCGCTTGATTTTGATGAAACTTGAGACAATGAAAGCACTATATAGTATTTACCTGTGAGTGTCTTCAGGAGTGATTCATCACATGATTTTCAGGTGCAAATGACAGGTAAAAACACTAATTAAGGTGTTAAAAATTGTATTTTTATTGATCAGCCATTGAATATGTGTTGTGCTCAATCATATTATGAATAAAGTCAGTTAATATCAATATTTTGATTCCTTGGTCATTTTATATCAATTATGAGCAATCACGACATCAAGGTATGCAGGTAAAATAGACAGGTAAACCAGAATATGCAAGTTTGAATTTAATGCAGTTTGCAAAGATGAAAGTGATTTTGAGCACTTTCTATGGAAACTGATGGACTATTAGATTCATTTTTCATAGATTGCATCACTGCAACTAAATATCTGGGTAATTCTAATCACGAGACTGTGATTAACGAGTACACATGTAAATACAGGTAAGAACAGTTGAAAAAGGTAAAAAAAATGTATTTTAAGACTTTTAATCAATTTAATTCAACATTTCATTCAACATTTCATTCAACATGTTCAATTTAACTGTCTCTCTCATGGTAAGAAATTAAACATCCTGCTTAACACAGAGGTATGTCACAGAACTAACATGTAAATGAAGTTTCAATGCAGCGGCCACTTTTTTTACAGTGATTTACACATTCACGGCATACTCTTTTTCTGCCCTCAATTTTTACGAGTTCGTGGTGTTTTATATACTACAGTGCAATAGGTTTATTGCACATTTTAGTTTTTCTAACAACTCTGTACTTCCTAGAAGGATATCCAGCCATAAGCTGGTCAGCAACATCCATACGAAACAGTAGATTTTCATACCCCTTCGGAGGAACGGGGTCTTTGGCAGATTTCTAAAACACAATCCAGGCATTTACAATGACCATGTTTACAAGGTACATGTACCACATGATATATCGCCACCATTTTGTTCCTGATCTACCAACGGGAAAGTATGAACACATTTGATCTGATTTATCAACGCCACCCATAAGCTTGTTGTATGAAGTATTTACATGTGACCTTGCTATCTCATCTCTACCGGGGGTGCACACGTTGAGAGAAATGTAATATGCCTCTTGTCTTTGTAGGCAGTTGCAACTAGGTTCCCTTTCTGCTTTTGAATTAGCTGCACTGATTGTTTTAGTTTTGCTTTTTCAACTTCATCTTGAATTCCCTTTCGGTTTGCCATAATCGTAGCACATACATACGTATTCACAAGTTCTAAATGTTCGGCAAGTGTTACCGACGAGAAAAATATAAGTATAAATGGCGATTTTGATTGTGGCAGGCTTCAGACAACGACCAAACTACATCATAGCCCAAACCAAACTGCCTAGTTCCATCATGTTTTTTCCCTGTGTACACCTCGAGCCCGCAGCAATAGCCACTCTCGGACTTACAAATCTGCCAAACCTTTATGCCCCACTTTGTAGGTTTCGCAGGTATATACTGCCTGAAATGTACTCTTCCTTTGAAGCCAATCATTCCTTCATCAACTGATAAATTCTGCCATGGTTTATACACTTCCCTCAACTTTGGAAGAATTAAATCAATCATGTTTCGGACTTTGAAAAGAGGGTCATAGTTCGGATCATTTCGTCCTGGTGCATTAGAAGTATCCCGGAGGTGGATATACTGATTGATTTTCATGAATCGTGTTTTGGTAAGAATTGCATTTAAAGACGTTTAACATTTGAACTACTTGGTGAGTGTCATTGCTGGTGGACCAAGAGTCCCCGAGGGCACATGTAGCCAAGTTCGATCAACTTCGGTTGATCGTCTGTCTGTTCAACGCATTTGAAATTTTCTGTTACAAAATTGCTTGAAATTTCTAAAACGTGGGTCATGTAGCATCATATCCAACTCATTCTGCTACGTCTTTTGGTACATTTTTAGACATCATAATTTTCATACTTTTTGGCCATATTACATTGTTTAGACTTAGGATCACTGACGAGGGTTTAGTACACGAAACGTGCATGTCTTGTCCATGCTGTAAATGTATCAGGTTTTAAATAATGCTATTGCATTTAAAGACGTTCATAGAGGTCTCCAAATCTTTCATACGTACTCCAATAGTTCTCTAAACGTGGTAACCGACGCACACCAATGATGATATTAAGTGCAACAAACGCTCGCATTTCTTCTGCGTTAGTTGGGTCCATTTGGGATCTGGCCCTTTCTGAGTTGCATAACGGTTAGTTTCTTCAGCAAGTGTATCGAAAAAAAGAGGGTGGCAAGTACTTCAAAAAATAGACCACAGGCTTAGCCCCCGGATCTAACCCATGGTTTACACCAGTTCGTTCAGTAAACAAAGGCAATTGTATGTCACCAAGATCATCTGTCCATTCAGCTTGACAAATACTCGTCGTCGGACTCACCCGATTCATCGCCTGATTCATCACTCACATCGATATCAGATTCATTATCGATTACATGCTGAAGTTCTCGTTGTACCCTTCTTTCGTTTTCTCTCGCTATTTGCACATCATTTTCATTAAATCCCTCAAATTCAGAGTCTGATTCATCACTGCTTGATTGTAAATTGTCGGCCATTTTTAACGTGCGCAGCGCATCACAAAAATTCGTGATTTTTAACCCATTTTGTCCATTGTTTGTCAACAAAAACGTTCTTAATGACCTTGATCTCGTCCCCAAGGTAAACTATCATCAAATCACACGAGCTGTTGTTTGAATACGTCATCAAGTTTCTGGTTGAAGCAAAATCTATGAAACTGTATGCAGTAGAAACCTCATACTAGTATTATACATTTACCTGTAGGTTGCCCATGACGAGACCTTTCAATTAATGCCGTAACATTTGACCTAGTGACCTTGACCTTGACCATGTTAAAGATTTTGGTTAAAGTTTCTGGTTTAAGCAAAATCTATTGAACTGTATGCAGTAGAAACTTTATATTATACATTTAGGTTGCCCATGACAAGACCTTTCAATTTATGCCGTAAAATTTGACCTAGTGACCTTGACCTTGGACTTTGACCTGGTTTAAGATTTTGGTTAAAGTTTCTGGTTTAAGCAAAATCTAAAGAAAGTTTATATTGTACATGTCAGGTCTTGCTTCTTAGACAAGACCTCTCAATGTATGCTGTAATATTTGACCTAGTGACCTTGACCCAGTTGGTGACAAAAACGTAGTGCAATCCGGCCATACCGTCTTTAGCAGTGTTTATGTTAAATTACGGCAACTAAATTTTAAGCCTTTTTCGAAATCGGCCGAAAAAAAGTCTTGAAAATCTGGAGATTCTGAACCACGGTCAGACTTTTTGGTTAACGGTCACATCCTTATGCAGTAACTTTTTGTGTCGCCTGCAAAACATAGCGACACCTAGGGATCACTTTATCTGCACGTCCTTCCGTCTGTCTGTCTGTCACACTAAGGGTGTCACAGCCCACAACTTTTAATTGGCAAGTGATAGGGCTTTGATATTTCACATGTGTATTCCTTGTGACAAGACCTATCTACACATACCATAATTTTTGACATAGTGACCTTGACCTAGATATTTGACCTACTTTAAAAAAATTGATTGGCTATATCTTTTGATTGGTGATATGACTTTGATATTTCAGAAATGTATATCTTTTGACAAGACCTTTCTACACATACTATAATTTTTATGCCCCCGGAATCAAAGATTAGGGGGCATATAGTTTTTGGCCTGTGTTTGTCCGAAAAAATTAAATATTGGGCATAAGTTTTGAATGGTTAGTGATAGAGCTTTCATATTTGACATGTGTATTCCTTGTGGCAAGACCTTTCTATTGATACCAAAATTTTTGACCTTGTGACCTTGACCTTTGACATACTTTAAAAGAAATTAACATTAGGCATAACTTTTGAATGGTTAGTGATAGGGCTTTCATATTTGACATGTGTATTCCTTGTAAAAAGACCTCCATCAATACCAAAAATTTTGACCTTGTGACCTTGACCTTAACCTTTGACCTACTTTTCAAAAACTTTAACATTGGGCATAACTTTTGAATGGTAAGTGATAGGGCTTTCATATTTGACAAGTGTATTCCTTGTGACAAGACCTTTCCATTGATATAAAAAATGTTTGACCTTGTTACCTTGACCTTGACCTACTTTTCAAAAACTTTAACATTGGGCATAACTTTTCAATTGTTAGTGATAGAGCTTTTATATTTGACATGTGTATTCCTTGTGACAAGACCTTTCCATGATTGATACTAAAATTTTTTACCTCGTGACCTTGACTTTGACCTTGGACCTTTTAACCCAGTGACCCTGACTTTGACCTTTCACATACATGTACTTAACAGAAAATATTGTTTAAACTAACAAAGATGCCACCAGGGGTATTCGTGTTTCACAAACACGGGCTTTATTGTCCCCTGCTTTCGCGAAAGCGCGGGGACATTAAAACCAGTTTGTCTGTCTGTCCGTCAGTCACAAAAACTTTAACCTTGTCCATAAATTTTTAATGGAAACTGATAGGGCATTGATATTTCACATGTGTATTCGTTGTGAAAAGATCTTTCCATAGATACCATAATATTTGACCTTGTGACCTTGACCTTGCAGTTTGACATACTTTTCAAAAACTTTAACCTTGACCATAACTTTTGAACGGAAAGTGATGGGACTTTCACATGTGTATTCCTTGTGACAAGACCTTTCTGTTGGTAACAACATTCTGACCATGTGACCTCGTCCTTGGAGGTTGACCCACATTCAAAAACTTCAACCTCGACCATAAGTTTTGGATGGTAATTTAATTGATAGGACTTTAATATTTCACATGTGCATACCTACAAAACGAAATAGCAATCCAAGGAATGCTTGTGTCGCCTGCGAAGCGGTTTGATTATTATTCTAGAAAGTGGATCAAATTATTGGTATCAGTAGAAAAGTCTTGTCAAATGAAATTCATTTGAAATATCAGACCTCTTAATATAAACTAAAAGCTATGGTCATTCTCAAATTTCCAGAAAAGAGTGTCAATCATCTAGGTCAAAGTCACTACGTAAAAATTTGTAACAAAAAGGTCTCATCATAAGAAACTTTAACCAAAATCTTTAACTAGGTCAAAGTCCAAGCTCAAGGTCACTAGATCCAATGTTACGGCATAAATTTAAAGGTCTCATCATTGGCAACCTAAATGTATAATATAAAGTCTCTACTGCATACAGTTCCTTAGATTTTGCCTCAACCAGAAACTTTAACCAAAATATTTAACTAGGTCAAAGTCCAAGGTCAAGGTCACTAGGTCCAATGTTACGGCATAAATTGAAAGGTCTCGTCATGGGCAACCTATATGTATAATATAACTTTTCTACTGCATACAGTTCTTTAGATTTTGCTTAAACCAGGAACTTTAACCAAAATCTTTAACTAGGTTAAAGTCCAAGGTCAAGGTCACTAGGTCAAATGTTACGGCATAAATTGTAATGTCTCATCATGGGCAACATGCATGTATAATATAAAGTTTCTACTGCATACAGTTCCATATATAATAGATTTTGCCTCAACCAGAAAGTTTAACCAAAATGTTGACGGCAGACGGACGGACAGACGGACATCGTCAATCTATAGACCGGAATTGCTTTGCAATCCGGCCAAAAAACTTCAAGATGCACTTAGAAATAGGATCTTTTGTGCTAACATCGAGGATTTAAGTCTTGTTTTCTCGGGTGATTTTTCATAATTCCTCTTTGGGAATTTAAGAGTGATTTTTTGAGATAAAAAGAAGATACTCGGCCGCAAAACAAGGCAAAAAACCACTGCATTAGAAAAATGGAATCTCTTTTGTTTCTCCCTTCTTTGCGAAAGTGCGGGGATATTGAAACTGGTTTGACCATCCATCAGTCAGTCATAAAAACTTGAACCTTGGTCACAACTTTTGATTGGTAAGTGATAGGGCATTCATATTTCACATGTGCATTCCTTGTGACAAGACCTTTCCGTTGATTCCATAAGTTTTGACCTTGTGACCTTGTACTTGGAGTTTGAAAAAAATATCATACTTGGGCATAACTTTTGAATGATAAGATTTTCCATGTTGAATACAAGAGCCTCAGGCAACTACATGTAGAATGACATTGTTTGCAACTCAGGTGAACGGTTTGGCCCCCTTGGGCCTCTTGTTAAAATAAATTTTCTAAAATAAAGTACACTTAACTCATAAACAATACAGTTGCTGTAATATTGTAAACATGTTGTTGTGCTAAAAAGAGTTTCATTGTTTCATTGATTTAACTGTTACAGAAGAATGACAGACTACATACCCTGGCTGAGATTATGCTGTACAGAAATGATTGGTTTCCAAGGCCACTGTTCGGAACACAATATTTTCATAGGCAATCTAATGGTGGTGTCCGAGCGTCCAACAACAAGTGCAATTTTAACTTTTGTTGAACCAGTAGTTGATATGGACAGGTAAAATGTGAAACTTTTTTTATTTATTTAAAATGTTTACATAACTTATTATCCCCTGGTGCTGTTATATACAATCACTGCAGTGTGTCCATGCATTTTTGAAAATTTATGAAGCTTTTTTAAATCAAGCTAATAAGAGAAAAAATAAACTTTCTCTTGTGAGCTCTGTTGTCTGCTGACTGTAATTGGAATTTTGACTGTATGTCAAGGTTCAAAGTTAATTTCAGACTGTATGGCATGGTTCAAAGTTATTTTCTGACTTTCTGTCAAGGTTCAAGGTTAACTGTATGTCGAGGTTCAAAGATGATTTCTGATTGAATGTCATGGTTCAAGGTTAACTTTATGTCAAGGTTCAAAGATAATTTCTAACTGTATGTCATGGTTCAAAATTAACTGCATGTCAAGGTTCAAAGGGAATTTCTAACTGTAGGTCATGGTTCAAAGTTAATTTCAGACTGTAGGGCATGGTTCAAAGTTAATTTCTGACTGTATGTCAAGGTTCAAGGTTAACTGTATGTCAAAGTTTAAAGATAATTTCTGATTGTATGTCATGGTTCAAGGTTAACTTCATGTCAAGGTTCAAAGATAATTTCTGATTGTATGGTTCAAGGTTAACTGTATGTCATGGTTCAAAGATAATTTTTGACTGTATGTCTAGGTTCAAGGTTAACTGTATGTCAAGGTTCAAAGTTAGATGTATGTCAAGGTTCAAAGTTTACTGTATGTCAAGGTTCAAAGGGAATTTCAAACTGTAGGTCAAGGTTCAAAGTTAATTTCTGACTGTTTGTCAAGATTCAAAGTTAATTTCTGACTGTATGCAAAGGTTCAAAGTTAATTGTATGTCAAGGTTCAAAGATAATTTCTAACTGTATGTCAAGGTTCAAAGTTAACTGTATGTAAAGGTTCAAAGATATTTTCTAACTGTATGTCAAGGTTCAAAGGGAATTTCTATCTGTATGCCAAGGTTCAAAGATAATTTCTAACTGTATGTCAAGGTTCAAAGTTAACTGTATGTCAAGATTCAAAGGGAATTTCTAACTGTAGGTTAAGGTTCAAAGTTAATTTCTGACTGTTTGTCAAGGTTCAAAGTTAATTTCTGACTGTATGTCAAGGTTCAAAGTTAACTGTATGTCAAGGTTCAAAGGGAATTCTGACTGTTTGTTAAGGTTCAAAGTTAATTTCTGGCTGTTTGTCAAGGTTCAAAGTTAATTTCTGACTGTATGTCAAGGTTCAAAGGGAATGTCTAACTGAAGGTCAAGGTTCAAAGGGAAGTTCTGACTGTTTGTCAAGGTTCAGAGTTAATTTCTGACTGTTTGTCAAGGTTCAGAGTTAATTTCTGACTGTATGTCAAGGTTCAAAGTTACTAGTCAGTTTTGCCGGGGAACTAGAAGCTACATTCTTGACTAACACTACAGTGGGGATATTTGTCCTTCATCATGTTTAGGGCAGTTCTATTGTTGACAAACTCAATGAGACAAATGTTTACAGTATTTGAATTATATTGAAATGAAATAACCAGACTGAGACAAAGTGCCATATATTTCTTACCTATGTTTATTTTTATTATCTCTACATTTCAGATGCCATTCAACTTGCTTCAATATGGAATCTACTTAGTTCAAAATGTAATGGAAATGGACACTATAATTAAATAGACTTCAATTTTATAGACTCTAATTTTATCTTTGTTGAATGTATAATTATTGACACTTCTTCAGAATTTTGATTTACATATTTATATATTAAAGTATTTTAATTTCACTTTTAAGTATTAAATTGTAAGATAATCAAAGTAATGAATAGTTAAAACATTATCTGTTATTGAAGATGAAATCATGAATAAACTTTTTGGTAATAAAACATGCATTTTTTTCTACTCATTCTTTTCAACTAGATAGGAATTTCATGAAATGCAAATGTTTGCAAAAGGAAAGATCACAGAATACAGAGATGATATAACAGACTCATAAGAAATGATGCTAAACTGATTAGCCTTAATCTGTTGTAAAACATATGTTCAGAGCCAAGATTGCCTTATATTGTGTGTGAACAGAACCCAGATGGTATTTTCTTAAATAAACTTTGTTTCTGAAAGATATTTCAGAAGATACATTAAGGAAACAAAAAAGTTGGTACAACATGCAAGGACCTTGAGTTTCGTACACAAAAAAAAAAAATTCCATTGGAGAAATACATATATGATAAAGATCCTTGGATTCTAATTACTTGCATTCATTCGGAAAGTCCATGTGTTTAAATGAACGTATCTTTTTATATGATGACCTAAACGTATAATAAACGTACGTCTTACTCTTCATGTTATGACCCAAACATATAACGAACATATGGTTAACGTACGTTTAACGTGAATATTGAAACGTACGTGAAACGTATCGGGCCCTTTTTAACGTTGAACGTACGTTTGTGAACTCGAGGTAAACGTGCGTTTAACGTATGATAATCATACGTTGCATTTTTTCCAGTGTAGTACATTGAATCAGATAGGTGGAAGAAAGTTAGGTAGATATTCGCTTCGATACATTTCAGATATACAAAACTGTTGAATCGTGTCAATATAGTTTACGTATTTTTAGATATATAAAGGTTTACGGAAAACACAACTGACAATCCGGAAAGCTATTCAACTACACGTACATGATTATTATTTATTCACACAAAAACTAAATATTTTCTTCCTGTTTATAGTGTGAGTTCGGCAAAAAATTCAAAGTTCAAAATTCATTTTGTTTATTAATGTCCATGTTTGTTAACAATAAATTTTAAGACGTGTAACATTTGTTCATAATTTAAATAAAACGCCGCGATTTCTCATCATGGGAAATAAATGATCGTATATACAAGAATGTAAATGACATATAGTGTTGTATTTCTTTCTTCATGCCTTTCCTATCATGTTATAGAATACATTCACCGCCATGTCTAATCAAAAGGCGTACAATAAACATTTGTCAAAATAGAACAGACGGGAGGGGATCTCCAACAAGCAGAAAGTATCTAATGGCATGTAAATGAGTTTCAGTGGAGAAATATTAAACAGGTACAATGATAGTATGACGTCAAATAAACTGTACCAAAAAAAAAAGAGAATAATTTAAGACAAATTTATGTACTTACCATCTTATGAAAGTTCCCTTTTCACTATAAAAAAGTACATTGTACTTAACGCGCGTCGGTTATACGGATCACTTTAGCAGCTTGCTCATGTTAATAGTCAACGGAAATCAGATGATGCATGCAGCATCTACTTGACTTTGGATTTCCTCCATATGTGTAGCACATGTGTAGGCCTTTCCATAGGCGGGAAGATCGTCTGAGTATTCGTATGCGCTTCTATTCAAGACTAATAACACTGGTTTTATACTATTGTCGGAAAAATTCTTGGAAAAATAAAAATTCTCAAGGTATGAATACTATTATTAATTTAATCGATGGACAAAAGTTTAGCTAGATACTGACCAAGTTTGGTTGACATTGGCCTTAGAATAAGGGAGAAACTCCAAAAAGCAAAACGGCATTAGCTGGTCCTCTCTCTATGACTGGAGATATAAATGACTGCTTTCACTGAGAAAGTGATGACAGGTGAACATTTTGATTACCGGTAATAGGGAGTAACATAAACTGAATTAGAGTAAAAAAAATATGTTTTGTTGATATAAGAATCTAATATGCAATGCAGTGGACGGTAGCATTCTAGGCGAAGCCATATAATTTTATCTTCAGCATTAGAGAGTGGACCAGCTAGTGTCGAGTAAAAATAAATCGTCGGATTCCGTTTTCATTTTTTTGGAGTTTCTCCCTTATTATGTGGTCTAGGTCAACTAAACTTGGTCAGTATTTAGTTTGACCTTTTGTCTGTCGATTAAAATAATAATAGTAATCACATCTTGAGAATTTCTATTTTTCCAAGAATTTTTTTCGACAAGAGTGTAAAACCATTGTTATTAGCCTTTATTTTTTTAGAGGCACATACGAATAATTGCCAGGTGATCTTTGGGTCAGTGGGCCTTTTAACTAAATTTCAAAATCCAAGAATATTCCTTTGAAAGTGCTTCACGACTTTTGATTCTGTGTCTAAATAGCAACAAAGGACTTAAAATTGAGAAAGACATTCTAATTATCGAAAAATAACTAATTTCAATGACCGAATTTTAAATGAAATCTGCATAAGAATGGAGGTAATTCAAACTGTTTAATTTGACAAACATTTGATTTCCGGGGCTCATCTTGAGTAACCTAGTTTTACGGGGTCCTTTAAAATATGAAACGCACAAGAAAGGAAATGAAAAGTAACGAAATGAAATAATTAATTTTTAGCAAATAATTTATTAAAACCCTAATGGTAAACGACACAGACATCATAAAAAAAGCCCTGCAAAATTCAATTTCAGGTTCTTGTGATCTTAGAAGTTTTTTAATCAAAATTTCGAAAAATTTAAAACCAAACGGTATTAACACAAGTTGTTTAAAAAAGCAAATAAAACAAATTACAAGTATAACAAGAGGTCCAATAGGACCACAATCGCTCACCTCAAAACTATGTTATCTAAGCATATTAAACAGGAAAAAAGTTTGTAAAATAATAAAACTTGACTTCAGAGTGGAACAAATATTACAACACTTCTTAAGACAATCTCTAGATCATCATCATGCTTTCTGTTTGTCGATATGTGTTTTTGTTCTGACGTTCTTTTGCCTGTGATGGAGTCATCTATTGATGGATCCGGACGAAATACATCAACACTTGTAGGATATCATTAGTACCTCATTTATTAAGAAGACCTCGAAGTCATGGCATTCGTAAATATAATAGGCCTGAGATACATAGTTTCTTCTTCGATGACTTGGTTCCATTTTTAAATGAACCTCTGTTCCTGCATTATATTCGTACTAAATTATACTCTGTTCCTTTACGGAAGTTACACGAAATTTACAAACATACGAAGGACCTCACATATACCGATACACGTTCCCTAGAATACAGACTACAAGGAGTCATCTTTGACATTTCTACTTTTCGTTTATTTCAAGTAGTTAGATCAGATAAATCAGAGGAGAAAACAAACCGACCTTTCATTAAAGTAAGATTTGCAAACAAAGGTATTGATAAACTGAATCTTGGTCAAATTTTGAATCACAAAACTGTCACAAAAAATCCCACCATATTTCAAAAATAAAGAAACTCCTTGTATTTCCGATAGCTACACACCAACAGATGCATCTAAAATTTACAATTACAAACGATTATTGCAGTGTATTGATTTAAGTAACCCCTCACTACATCCACTTCCTTGTGAATATTCGTCATCGGATTTCAACTGCTCTCCCTGTGGACACGTTATTACTGGTGACCTTAGTATAGTCAAGAACGACAAGTTGAGAAAATTGTTAAAAAGGGTCCCAAAAACAGAGAGTGTATGTCCTTTACATGGAGCCTAAATGTCAAAATTATCATGGACTCTTTTGAAGACGTTGGGCAAAGAAAGAAGATGTACAGCTCGACACCCTTTCCGAATGGATAAAATCCATCAGAGGATTACTTTTATCTAGAATTAACCGCTTTAAATCAACTGTGAATACCAGATTCGAGTCTATATTTAAAGACCCTGATGTTATCACAGAGCTTACCTACCTCCAAGAACATTATGTCATCACACCAGCGGACAAAGCCTCAAATAATTACACATTTACTTGCAAAAAGTACTATTTAGACAGTCTAGGTATAGAGTTGAGTCCATTCGATCGAAGACTTTGATTTTTCGACACTATACACTACAATTCCACATTCAAAATTGAAAGAAAGACTCGCAAAAATTATAAGTAATGCGTTTACAAGTAAGAGCGGTAATCGCAAATACAAATTTATTGTTGTTAACTATGACAAAACTACGTTGTAAAAGAAAAGTCCGATTCTGAAAATAGGTACACTGAAACTTATATTATTATTATGATGTTAAACATTCTGATCGACAACATTTTTGTGATGTTTAGTGGAAAGGTCTTCCAGCAAATTGTCGGAATTCCAATGGGGACCAATTGTGCCCCATTCCTTGCCGACATTTTCCTATACTCGTACGAAGCTTAATTCATTCAATCTTTGGTCTCTGAAATAAAAGAAACTACAGAGACAAATAATTCAGCATCCTATTTGGACGTAATGTTGCCCTACGACACTAATGGTCATATGAACACCTCACTCTATGACAAACGTGACGACTTCGATTTCAGCATCAAAAACTTTCCTTTTTCTGAGTAGCAACATCCCTTCATCGCCTGCTTATGGCGTGTTCATATCTCAGTTGATACGCTCTGGCAGAGCAAGTACCAAATATACGGATTTTGTTCTGAGAGCTAGGCGTCTTTCAGATAAGCTTCTCAGTCAGGGATATGTTTGTGAACGACTAACATCGTCACTGAGGAAGTTCTACGGTCGATATGGGGAACTCGTCATACACTATTATGTCCAACTACCCAGAATAATTGATGCTATTCTGTCATAGACCATTTGAACCATCCAACCAAAGATTGTACTCTATGTCTTCCGAAATGAAAGTAACCGGATGTGACAGTTCTACCGAATTGAATTGGCGGGTGTTGCATGCAAGCAGGAGATGCTTACTCTTCCTTGGCACTTGGTCTTATTACCATATCGGGAAATCGCTTCTGTTCATATGGTGGAGGTTTTTGTTTGTTTGCTTTGGTTCCTGTTTTATCCTGATTTTGTATGCCTTCGGTTTTTGATGTTCTGTATTTTCGCTTTTGTGCTTTATACAGGGATATGGTCATTATCCATATTTGTCATTTTTACAACTGTTCACGTGTCACAGCTGGTGGACAATTTGTCACCAAGGGCACTTATCGGGCAGTCTTTTGCTTAAATGGATAGTACTCAGGAGACCTACAAAGTGGCTAGGGCGTCGCCCACTATAAAAAGGCCCTTACCTGTTGCGTCTACGAGCACATACGCAACAGCTAATCAAGGTGTCCCTGGAATTAATTTACATGACATCAGAGAGGAAACATTTGTAGTAAGTAGGAACCATGAGTTTTGGTATAAACATACAGATGGGTATATTAAAATCAAGCCCTGTCAGATTGAAGTCGTCGATATACTAAAAGAGCACCAATTTTCAACAAGCGATTGCTCAATTTCTAAGTGCGGCACGAAGAACTGCAAAACTTGTAACATCCTCATAACCATGATAACACACTTCATTCTCAAGTAATCTCACAAAACAAACATTTAACACGTATAGTTTTGAAAACCTAAACTGTGAGACATCTAATGTTGTCCACGGAATAGAGTGCTCACTTTGTGGATTGATTTGTGTGGGTGAAACCAAAGGTCAGCTGCGATGTCAGGACATCGGTCAAAGATAAATCATAAGAAGTCAACTTCTTTATCGCCATTTTGACCAGGCCGATCATTCTGTTTTATCTATGAGAGTCAGAATCCTTGAGAAAATATATCACCCCACAAACAATCCCAATTTGAGCACACCTTTCCGTCGCAACACCCTATTGGTGTAACGATAATATCAGCAACATAGGAAACTTAACAAGTTCCGGTTGTTAATCGGTAAATGTGACTAGTTTATTCAGCAGACCTCAAAGAAGACCTCGAAGTCATGGCATTCGTAAATATAATAGGCCTGAGATACATAGTTTCTCCCTGGATGATTTGGTTCCATTTTTGAATGAGCCTCTAGTCCTGCGTTATATTCGTACCAAAATATACTCTGTTCCTTTACGGAAATTACAAGAAATGTACGAATATACGAAGGACCTCACATTTACCGATACACGTTCCCCAGAATACAGACTACAATGAGTCATCATAGACATTTCTACTTTTCGTTTAGATCAGATAAATCAGAGGAGAACACAAAACGTCCTTTCATTAAAGAAGGAAGGGGATCTCCAACAAGATGCTGTTGCAGCACCAACAGCAAAACACGAAAACACCCATTGCGAAAACACGAAAGACGAGCATACCAAGAGACGGAAAAGAGACACACGACATATAAACATGAAACAAAAAAGACTACACATAAACCAACGAGACGAATGGGTAACCGGTGCCGACATTGGACGGCCATTCGCCATGCAAGTAGCAAATAGTGTGGTTATCCTGGATTACGTGCGCACAACCCTCTCGCTTCTCCAGTTACCCAGAAGTCTCGAAGAACGTACAAGTGTGGTGTAAAACAACCTCCTCACTGTTAGATGACCACTCATAAACAAGACTGGAAGACGCAGGGACCAAACAACACAGATGAATATGAAAATGGATATAAACAGAGGGCATACGTAATACAGTCCGTGCTCTGCTGGCTGTAGCGATCTCATGTATATAATGTATATAATAATGTATATAATCACCCGAGGAGTCCGACTGACATTCAGAGAGGACAGGTGGTCGGGACCCTGTCTTCTCTAAAGAGGTTCGGGCAGAGAACGTCATGGAGTCCCGTCGTCACTGTCAGTCAGAGTGCAAGTCTCAAGAATGCTCTGGTACAAGACTGTAGATGGATCAAGTACCAAATCTAGTGTCCGTCTTGCGATATTAGGATCATATCCACGGTATAAAAGGCGTTTGATGATTTTGACGCCTGTTCGATGGTTATGTTGTCTACCTTTGATCCTTCTAATTTTGTTTCTCATATCAGTCCAAGAGAATACTAAAAACAGTAATATTACTAAAACCAATAATATAACTTTAATTGGATTTATCTTTCTTGGAAATTTATCTCTTATATTACTGAAAGCAGTAATACTATATAGATTGTCAGTTCGCTCTTATATCAGTGGATTCGGGGAGAAATGAGGGTGGTTAGGAGTTGTATCTCATTCAAATGTATACTGAAAAATTGTCTAAAATATCAGGAAAATTTTTTCCTCAACATATTTGAAGAAAATGTGATCTCGGGAAGAAGAAAAAGTGAAAAATAGGTTCCAAATGGACATTATTTTCACTTTTCAGTATAAAAATTTGTTCATATTTAAACAGCTTCCAATTTGATTTGACCAATTCCATATGGTCAAATTGCTTTGAGTGTTGTTAACAGCCTTTATCTAACAAATTTATCAATGATTTAGATTTCTAATCTTTTATTTCAGCACACATGTATTACACTGTAAAAACAAAGAAAAAGGATTCCATACAAAATCAGTTATAAATTTCAGAATCAAAGTTCCTAACAACTGGTTGTCAAGATAGACTACATTCAGTGCTTCACAAGTACATGTACCTAAAAGCTTCATTTTAAATGCATCACAGTGAGAGTCAATTTGTATCACTAACAACTGGTTGTTAAGATAGCAATGTGTTTCGACTATAGAACTACATGATAGGTACATGAGATAAACTTCTTGACAATCAGTTGTTAAAGTTAAGAAGGTAACAAGCGATATTTTCTTAACAACTGGTTGTTAAGAAATCTATCTTATTTCAGACAAGGTGTACTTTCCTAACAACTGGTTGCTAACTTGACAACTGTTTGTTAAGACAAATTGTGCAGTGACTTCCATTTCATACTTTAAATTTGCATTTTCAGTACACATTTTAGTAATTTAGCATATTTGACCGGTAGATAAGTATGTGATTGTCCTAATGTCACATTTTGATTTTTTTTTATCTCCTAATTAGGAGATACTATCACCTAATTAGGACTTAGCTATCAGCTAATTAGGACAAACTATCACCTAATTAAGACATACTATCACCTAATTCAGACATAATATCACCTAATTAGGAAAGAAAGGAGGGGATCTCCAACAACACTAGGTTGCAGCACCCACAGCAAAATCCCAAAACACCCATGCAAAAAACACAGAACAGATACCCACAGAAAGAGACGCAAAAGGGACAAGGAACACCAACTCACAACATAGAAACATAAAAGACTACACATAAACCAACGAGACCAATGGGCAACCGGTGCCGACTTAGGACGGCCATCTGCCAAGTAAATAGCAGACGGTGTGATTATCCTGGATTACGTGCGCACAACCCTCTCACTTCTCCAGTTACCTAGAGGTCTCGAAGAACGTACAAATGTGGTGTAAAACAACCTCCTCACTGTAAGATGACGTCACACAAACAAGACCGCGAAACGCAGAGGCCCCAGAGACACAGATGAATATGTAAATGGATATAAAAAGAGGGCATGCGTAATACAGTCCGTGCTCTGCCGGCTGTAGCGAGCTCATGTATGTAATCACCCGAGGAGTCCGACTGACATTCAGAGAGGACAGGTGGTCGGGGCCCTGTCTTCTCTAAAGAGGTTTGGACAGGGCCCGTCATGGAGTCCCGTCGTCACAGTCAGTCAGAGTGCAAGTCTTAAGAATGCGCTCGTACAAGACTGTATATTGGTCAAGTACCAAGCTTAGTGTCCGTCTGGTGACATTAGGATCATATCCACGGTATAAAAGGCGTTTGATGACTCTGACGCATTTTCGATACATATGCTGTCTACCTTTGATCCTTCTTATTTTGTTAATTATGTCACCATAAAATGCAGGTTGTGAAATACCTAAAGTAATATACTCCGTTGCTTTTATGGGTCCGAATTTCAAAAGAAGTTGATCATAATTTTTGTAAAATTTCCAGAAAGTCTTTACTAGTTTGTGAAAGCGAAAACCTTGACCTAAAAGTTTCTTTGTAATTTGTAGATTTCTATTATGAAAATCCAAAACATCAGTACATGCTCTAGCATACCGGATGAGCTGTGAAATATAGATACCGTATGACGGTAATCTAGGGACATCACCGTCAAGCCAGGGGAAATTTACTATGTTGAATCCAAAATCATCTCGTTTGTCATATACACTTGTATGAATTTCTCCATTGACAATTTTGATATTTAGGTCCAAAAATGGTGTTTCAGTGTCTGTAAAGTTTGCCTTGTTTAGAGTCAATTCTTGTGGATAAATAACATCTTTATACTTTTCAAAAACAGGATTATCGATAGTAAGAATATCATCCAGGTACCTAGAAGTACTAATGAAGCATTTCACATCATCATGTTTTCTTTGCTTTTGAAGAGTTTGAATAAATTCCTTTTCATATGTGTATAAAAATAAATCTGCAACAAGAGGCGCACAATTTGTACCCATAGGAATCCCTACAACCTGCTTGTAGAGATTCTCACCAAATCTTACATAAATGTTGTCCAAGAGGAAGGACAAGGCACTACACAGGTCTCTACATGTCCATGATTTGTATGATTTGTATTCTGTAGCGGAAAAGAAACCCTTTGATTCAGATGTACAAATATAAATTTTCCCCTCTCGATTATAGCACCATTTAATGAGTTTGGACAATTGATCATTAATCTTGTCGTGAGGAAGCGTGGTGTACATATTTGAAAAATCGTATGAAGCAATCGTATTGGCTTGAAAATTTCTAGATTTTATCTTGTCAATCACATCCCCGGAATTTTTTATAGACCAAAATAAATTTACATCATTCCTGTTAAGAACAGTTTCACAATATTTTGCAACGTGTTCCTAGGAGATACTATCACCTAACAAGGAAATACTATCACCTAATTAGGAGATACTATCACCTAATTAGGACTTAGATATCATCTATTTAGGACTATCTTATAAGGACTTAGTTGTTACCTAATTAGGTGATAGCTAAGTCCAAATTAGGTGATAGCTAAGTCCAAATAAGGTGAAAGTATCTCCTAATAAGGTGATATTACGTCCTAATAAGGTGATAGCTAAGTCCTAATAAGGTGATAGCTAAGTCCTAATTAGGTGATAGCTAAGTCCTAATTAGGTGAAAGTATCTCCTTATTAGGTGATAGCTTAGTCCTAATTTGGCGATGGCTAAATCCTAAATAGGTAACATTATTTCCTAATTAGGTGATTTTATCTCCAAACATGGTGATAATATCTCCTTATAAGGTGATAGTATTGCCTAATTAGGAGGTAGATAAGTCCTTATCAGGTGATAGCTTAGTCCTAATTAGGTGATAGCTAAGTCCAAATAAGGTGATAGTATCTCCTAATTAGGTGATAGTTTGTCCTAATTAGGTGATAGTTAAGTCCTTATAAGGTGAAAGTACCTCCTAATTAGATGATAGCTAAGTCCTTATTAGGTGATATTTTCTCCTAATAAGGTGATAGTATCTCCTAATAAGGTGATAGCATCTCCTAATTAGGAGATAGCTAAGTCCTAATTAGGTGAGAGTATATTCAAATTAGGTGATAATTAAGTCCTAATTAGGTGATAGCTAAGTCCTAATTAGGTGTTAGTTTCTCCTAATTAGATGATAGCTAAGTCCTAATAAGGATATAGTATCATTTCATTAGGTAATAGTATATCCTAATTAGGTGATAGTATCTCCTAATGAGGTGACAGTTTGTCCTAATTAGATGAAAGTTAAGTCCTTATTAGGTGATTGTATCTCCTTATTAGGTGATAGTATCTCCTAATGAGGTGACAGTTTGTCCTAATAAGATGAAAGATCAGTCCTTATTAGGTGATTGTATCTCCTTATTAGGTGATAGTATCTCCTTATTAGGTGATTGTATCTCCTTATTAGGTGATTGTATCTCCTTATTAGGTGATAGTATCTCCTAATGAGGTGACAGTTTGTCCTAATAAGATGAAAGATCAGTCCTTATTAGGTGATTGTATCTCCTTATTAGGTAATAGTATCTCCTTATTAGGTGATTGTATCTCCTTATTAGGTGATTGTATCTCCTTATTAGGTGATAGTATCTCCTAATGAGGTGACAGTTTGTCCTAATAAGATGAAAGATCAGTCCTTATTAGGTGATTGTATCTCCTTATTAGGAGTAAAAATTTAGAATGTGGCATTAGGACGCCTCCGGAGATAATTAATTACATTTATAAAACAAATACAAAGAATATCCTACATTGAGTTATGATATGTAACGCTGATTCCCTTCTCCTTACTATATTCTCTCCATAGCAAGTGTCTTGTACAATATGTTAAAGAAATGTTTCCAATTCCTCATTATGATGTCTTGCCATCGTAATTTTCCTCACTCACACGGATTTTTTAATGGTTATTGGCATCCATTTTATATATATATATATTATTTTGTGAATTTCAGCTCATCTGATGTCCTATGTGTCTTCACTTTTGGCCCTCTTTCATTACTGCTGAGACACTATTTGTTGAAATGCCTATATCAATCACGAATACATCATGAATGTATTATTGTTACATTATTCTTTAGAACTACTTGTTTGGTACTCAAGGTGTTTGTACCTTAACTCCTTTCTTTTTGCCTCCAATTATGTTCACACAAGGTAAAATCATCCAGGTAATATTTAGTTGATAAATCCAGTGCTTACAATTTGTAGATATTTAAGTACTCATTAAGGTACTATGTTCAATCCATTATTCTGAAGACTTTCGCAAAATTCAAACGGTCTCCTCAAAGGAATTGAAGTGAACCCCAGATGTACTCCATAATCGTCTCTCCAGTTGTTGTTCTCCTGAAACATTTAGTTTAATCATAATATATTGAAAATTAAAGCATCTGTTGCAAATTGGTTGTCAATAAATATTTAGTAAAATCTTCATGTTTTGTTATCTCATATATTAAACATTATTCTCATTATATAAAGATACTAATAGTACGGAAGCGTATTATTGCCATCTTGATTCTCTTTTTTAATTTGATTTTTTTTATATATATAAAAGTGTACATTTTACACTTTTATGTGTAAATCTTACGCTTTTTTTTCTGTAAAATTTACATGGTCAAGTGTAAATTTTACACTTTTCCTGTAAGTTATGCACTTTTGTCTGTAAATTTGACACTTTTTTCTGTTCAAATATTACATATTTAACTGTAAATTCTACATTTTTTCTGTAAAGTAGGTCAAAGGTCAAGGTCATTAGTTCAAGAGTCATGATATAAGATGAAAGGTCTGGTCATGAGGATTTTACAACTGAAATATCAAAATTCTACCTCTTATAGTTTAAAAGAAGGTCAATGTCAAGGTCTCTAGGTCAAAAGTCATGATATCAAATTAAAGTTCTGGTCATGAGGAATCTATATGTGAAATATCAAAACCCTACCTCTTATAATTCAAAAGTAGGTCAAAGTCAAGTTCAATTTGCTCCTCCAAATATTTTTCTCTCAACGGACTTAAACGCAACACTTAAACAAAATGTCGACGGACGTACGGACGGACAGACAGACAGACAGACAGACGGACGGACCTCGCCGTTTCATAGACCGGATTTTGCTTCGCAATTCGGCCAAAAATCTAGGCTGTATCTCTTACAGCTCATGAAATACATGTATATCCTATGTTAATTTCTTAAAGTAATGTAGGTCAAAGGTCAAAAGTCTTGACATGAAAGCTTTGGTCATGAGTAATCAACATGTGAAATATCAAATTCCTTTCCATCTATAGGCTTTGGGCTTGATTCTAATGAAAACATTTTGAATCCTACATCTAATTAAATGCAATTATGACATCATACATTGCCATATAATTTTTCGCTGCTACACTCAAAATTGTGTCACATGTATCTTACCTTAAAGTGTGTCGTAATTCATTTATTTTCTCCTGTACATGTACTATTCATCCAGGCAAGGAAGATTCTGTTTCAAAAGAAAAAAAGATACGTAAGGAAAACTCTATGACGATTTAGACTATATGCTTCATCATATTTTTCACTTTACCAATCAATGCACTTGTACTGCTATCAAACATTGTAGAATTTTACGTGTACAATTTCAGTTACAAAGAGCAACATAGCAAATTCTGTATATGACCAAACTATTAAAATGCTGATAATATTCCATTTAGAATATGAATTTAAAATTACTTACTTCTTTTTACATGCTATCAAGAGGTTATAATAAATAATGCTTTTGTTTTAATCTGCAGTGAAGGATTTTGAATGTTCGTATCTAATTTCCTTATTTATAAGGCTTTTAAACGAGCCTAATGAATGTATCATAGAGATGTATCATAGATAGAGAAGACATTGTGCAGGAATACGGGGCTATGTCATCCCCCCCCCCCTTTCCCACACTTCCCGACCTCTACCTGATGAATACTACATTATTGCAAAGTTTAAATGATACATGTAATATTATGTGGATACTTCAAAAAAAAATCGTAATATCTTACCGAACTTCGCTCAATGTTTTCATAAATATATTTCATTTCGCCCTAGTATCCTTGTATTATCGTAAACTGTTTTTTTAATATTATCTATTTCACTTCGCAAAGTACATAAGAATATTTGATATCCCCTCTCAGGCTATTTTTTTTTTTTGTTGTTGTTGTTGCTAAAGTCTTCCTTATTCATATGAATCCATTTTATAACATGCCCCTTCCGCATTCGTATTCTATGATTATGCGTAAAATTCATTTCTTTAACAATCTTGCCATGACACAGTATCGCGATTACGAGGAAAATCAATCATTGATATATCGAAAATTGTCGATCGTGGTTTCTTCAGATTCCCGCTAAATCACCCTTGTGTTAAAGATTTATAATGCATGTATTCCCTAAGTGGCATATTGAAGTTCCTCTCCGTTATCGTCCCATGGGTGAAGCGGAGATCTATTTCACGTGCTGTTCGTGAAACTATTTTTTCCATCATCGTTATTTGCATTACGCATAGATAATATTCCTTTTACTAAACTAAAATTTCTGCATATATAAATAAAGGAAAGAAATTAATAAATGAATATATAAGAATAAAAAAAAGGATTTTCAATTACATATTGCGAAAATGGGGTTTTGACTGCAAAAAAAATCCGGAAAAAAGTATTTAGCAAGCAATAAAGCGGCTGCAGTAACCGTTACGTAAACATATTTAGCAACCAATAAAGCGGTTACTTTAACCATTACGTAAACGTATATAGGTACATGTAATAACTAGGATTCGTTATACGTTTTGTATATCTCCGCCCATAAATAGACGTCCACAGAAGGGCTTCTTAACGTGTATAAAAATACCGATTTCCTGCTGGAACAGTTTTATTTGACTTTTATTTGACTCGAAACTCCAAAACAGTTAGATGAAAAGTATATGATGATTTTCAAAAATAAATTAAAGGTAGTAAGAGACACAAAACTCAAAGTATGACACGATGAAACTTTCTAATTCATATAAAGGTTGTAACATTTTGTTAGGATGATTCTAATGTATTAAAAGTAAATGCACGATATACACCGTATGTCTTTAATTATTGGCCACTTGTTTTGAATTTTGCACGATAAGAATACACACTCTTTGGGAATGAATTGGATTTTAAACAAAATGTCTGACGATAACGATATAACTCCGTCTACGAATGTATCGAAAAACCTACTATTATAGATTATAAATATCATTTTCAATGTTAAAGATTATCATCCCGAAAAATGTTTTACTTATCTGAAAACATCACACGTGAAATCTAAAGATATTCCCGACACAAGCATCAATTACAATCAATAGTGAATGATTTAAGCCGGATTCAAAGCGCTATCAATCAAAAAAGAAATCACCGCAATACTCCATTGTCATAATTATTTCAATTCAATCATAAAGATGTAGAATATTTCTTACCTCCTCCCTGCATCGATCCGATCTGCTTTCCGTTTTAGACATTTTGGTTCAGAAGAAATTGCTTTGAAATGATTGGCTGGAAATGGTAACCGGAAGTCATGGTAAGCTAATGAAATTTCATCTTTGAATTTGAATGAGCAATGGACATGGCACTAATGGAGGATGAGTTGTGATATTCGAAACGTTTTCCTTTCGTCAAAACGGCAAGCACCAAAACGAAAAAAAAAAAAGATAATAATAAATGAATAAATAAAGAAAAGGAAAAGTATTGTTAACAGCAGAAATTCAAACAAGGAAACGATGTCTGCAGAGAGCTCGGTAAGTCTCTTAATTTGTTGATTATTGTAGCAGATCATTTACAGTTATAAAATGTAACATATGTGCAATAAAATATCATGATTGCCGAACGATGCTTCGTCAGTGACAGTGGAAACGTTAAAAAGAAATGTGCGAGTTGTAAACATGGTAAATTGGGGAGGGGGGGGGGGGTTGTTTATACCGGATGCTGAGTCATACCGATAGCGCGTTTTCTATTATACTAGATTCTGAACATGCAACATGCGCGCTTACACGTAAACAATTCTTACCTCATTTCTTCCCATTTTTTTTTTCATTAGATGAAAACATTGAATCCAAAAACTCATCAATAATGTATGTTATGAGTTTTCAGGGACAACGTGACTAATTAAAGTATAATCCAATATGCCTTTGTCGTGTTTATGCGAAAACTTTTATTTGCAGAAAAATATGTATACACGTACTTATTCAGTAAAATAATTTCTCTGTCGTTTTCCCTGCTACTTGTGCATCCATTCGTAAACATTCTTATATTGTTGCTGCAATATGTGGAAAGTCCCAAGTTTTATCTTTTAAAGATGATATCCTCGGTATATAGTCAAATAGATCCGTTTTATGTTCAGTGATATACAACTAATACACTTTTCACAATGTGTAATTTTACTTTATTAAACCAGATTTTCACGATCTTCACTTAGGAGAAACATACTGTATAACGCCGGCCATTGTCTACTCTAATTTATGCAGATCCGCGCAAAAGTACCCGCCAAAAACGAGAGGTTTACTTAGGGACGGACAGATTTATGAAATGTTATCATATTCCTTGTAATTTTTTTTTTTTCAAAGGAAAGTGTAGATATACAATTCCAAAGCATGATAAAACAAAATGGAAAAAAATAATCTTAATTCTACATCATAGCGATACTCATGACGAGATGACCCTTTGCAGCCTCTCCTGCCCAATCCTAATTTCCAGCTTCCATAATAGATATGAACATGTACATGTAGTTCATGCATGTATATGTGTAAAACTGATCAAAAGCTGTCTTTCTAGACATAAAATCATAAATGACATTTATAAGACGGCTACGAGTTTTATAATATTACACATTTAATATATTGTACTCTGACTCAAGACTTTAATAAGTAAATCATGAATTTTGTGTAAAAGATTCGTCTGCTACAATTACACGTGCACCGCTCTGCCGCAGCAAGCTGTTTGCTATTTTCATCGACGCTGTGAGATAAGAACCGCCCAATGACCCATATACCTCACCGGTCAATTCGGCCTTTAAGGATACAGTGTCCCTGAAAATAGATTTCGTTGAAAACGTAAAATGTATTCCGAAGGGTCTTGTAGCCATACAAAGTTTTATTTGAAAATATGCAGTAACGACCATAATATTGTCGAATTTGTATAATTAAATCTTCATAAACCTCTATTGTAAAAACGCAATACATTGTAGGTGGCGCCAGTGAAATGAATTAGAGCTGCGCACCCCAAATTCAAAATGAATTTATACAAATGAGAATGTAAACTTTCATATGAAAAGAAAGATTTTGCATTATAAAATTTTATAATATTAATAAATTTTCAGGGACAACGTACCTTTAAAAAAAGGGGGGGGGGGGGGGGGGGGCTGAGTCCCTAAGTTTTAGATTGTATTTGAAAGAAATTAGCTCTTATTGATTTGATTTAAGCCAAGAAAAATTTAAAAAAAATGTGAATGTTAGATAGAACAAGTTGATACGGGGTCATCCTCCTCATCCGGTTTTTTTTTTTAATTCCTGGATCCGCCCATGACTTATTACTTAACATCCATAGATGGACATATAAACGGAAAAGAAAGTGCTAGATTTAATCAGAAACAGAAATATAAATAAATAAATATGGATGTATGTAACGAATTTTATAAATAAACAAACAAAAATAAATAAAGAGAGTCCCGCGGTTCAAGTGTACTCCCCCCCCCCCCCCCCCCCCCCGCGGCCTCTTATATTAATTTGATTGGACCAAAAATTTAATATGGTAAATGAGAGATATCTGAAGACGTCAGCTACAGAAACACCTCTCTCCGTCACCATTGGATCCTCTTTTAAGATTAGATAAGGAGGGGGGGATTGAGATTTTATACATCGGTAACCCATGCGCGCTCTGTCGCACTTCGTTTTGCGCAGTCGATCATGGGTTTTTGAGGTTGGTTTTATACAGAAATCATCTTCTTAGGAATTAGGAATTAAAATTATATTAAAAACATATAAATATTTAATGCATAATTGACGATGTTGCAACTAAATATTGGCATATCAAAGGTGCATCAAGCATTCTTCATGCAAGTCAATTTCCCGTCTTTATTTGTATAGCAATACAAACCACGTATTTTTTATCTATTAATTTTGTATATTTTATATTAATTCAAAGCTACATACATTATTCTACTGAAATAGAACTACACATGATTTTTCCTTGTAGAAATAGTATATCGTATACACATTAAACAAACGAAAAAAAAAAAAAGAAGAAAAGAAAACAGATATTTATTTTCGGATATCTATCATTCATTCAATTAAAAAAGAAAATAGTCAATGCATTCAACCGTTTCATGTAAATATATTTAGCCAACTTGACCCAAATTTGAACTTTAACTGAAAGATCCTGGAAACTTGGGGGAGGGGAGGTTGGGGGATATCTGAAGTATAAATATCCGCGGCAAATGGCCAATTTTCTACGCCGTTTTAAAAATATTGTTAGAATCATTGTTGATTGTTCCATCTAAATTGAAGAGATAAAATATTTATTTCGCCGAAAGCATGGCTGAGCCCTTTAAATGTTAATCTCCGATCATACGGTCTCGATCTGTGTCCGCGGCGATATCTTTTTTTATCCGTTTATCACTATTAGACTATTTTAAATATTAATTCAAAACACAGTGCATTGAAAATTAGTAAGAGTTTTCTTTTTATAAGTTTGATAAGAGATTTTACTTTGTTGTGAAACTACAAAATCGAGCATAGCCCGGGGAAGGGTTGATTGCCGCAGCACCCGGGCGTGATGAGCTTTCTACTAAGCTTGCCGGGATGATCTTATTCACATTGGTCATATTCTTTGTTCAATATATCAGAGTAAGGCGAAAATGAACTTATAGCATAATACTAAATGAATATCAATAATAGAGCGACTCCTCCAGATTCTCTCCCGGGACCTCCCGGGACCTTTTATTCCCTCCGCATCATCCGTGTGGGATATAGGACTTTTAAATGCTAGAATTTTATGGACATTTAACAATCCTATGCACATCACATCATCGTATGATTTTTAATTTCTCCGATTTAGGACGGCATTTATTTAGATTGATATTAATTTAATCAATATATGCCCTAAATCTAGTCGCGGTAACCTTTTTGCGCCTTCTTACGTGAGAGTTTCGACATCTAGGAAACGGCGTATTGCTAACAATGAAATTCTTGTAAATAACGTATATTACAAGTATTAAACCGATGACATAATCATTTTTGCAATCCATCTTCCGAATTCTAAATCACTGAATTACAATTAATTATATATACCTTGTCATGTTTTATTTTGAAACACTCACCGATAAATATTTCATAAATTGTATATTGCCATATAAAAACATTTCAATCATTCATTTTCTCTATCATTCATTTTCTCTTAAGGCCATAATTTAACAATTGTTTCTTTCCCCTCGCCCCAACCGGCTCAAGAAAAACGTCGCCGAGTCGATTTTTTTTGTAGCCAAAAAGTCCAATTTTTGTTTTACAGAAACGAATCACTACCATGTCCGTTTCGTTTTAGAACATTCAATCCAAATAGATTGTGAATCAACTCAATACATTTCGATTATAAGTTTCGCGTTGTCTGAAGAAGTGGAACTTACTTGACCTCTTGGGTTTGCAGATAGATACGCATGTTAAGGATTACATCCCATTAATCATAGGTTCATTCTCACACTGTGAACGCTGGGCAGTTGAATAACTTGATTTACCCACTGCAGATATAAATTACATGTAATAGGGCTCACTGATAAGGCCGCTTACAAAGTTGACAAAAAGGGGAAAGATCAAGAGGAAGCGGGGAGGGTATGAAGAAGTCATGAGGATCCCTCCTTATAGGTCTCTCTTGTGTATTTTTTGCAAGAATTTAAAAAAATCTAATTCTAGCTGGTCGCTACCGCTTGCCAGCTTTTACTGAACGCTTACATTATATGTATGAATTTCATATTATACAACAATTTTATATACATGTACTCGAGTGACTTCAGGAGACTCAAAATGAATTCATACATGTATGATTGTCTGATAAATATATTCCAACTTTTTAATTTCATGTCATGATTAATCAAGGACTCTTGCATTGGTGTGAGAAATAAGAATAATGTCCATGTACATTGTATTATCTTTATTTTGCGTCCTTCATAATTCTGAACACCCCCTCCCTTTTGAATACATCTGCTTGTCTGCCTGATAGTCATGATACACGCACATCTATCAAACATGCATCAAGACATGACATAAGTTGCACCACCTACATAAATTTTATTTTACACATCAGATGATATTTAAAAAGATATTATCGTTACCCATTGCTTCTACTAGGGGTACATTCCATCCGGAGAGGGCATGTATTACGTTCATTTTAATGAGAAAAAAAATCTTATTTGTCAGACTTAAGAAACGTTTGCATTATGCAAAAATCTGATTTAAACCAGATCTATACATGCTCCCGATTTTGTTATGTCGCGTACGCATAATGTATCTACCAGAAGCCGTAATTGGATCTAAGATCCTGGGTAAAAACTGAAATATTTTTTATACGTATATAGACAATTCGAACAAAAATTGGTGAAATAAAAATGAATAATGTACTTGACAAAGACAAGTACCTGACAGGTGGCCAGACATATCGTGTAAGGAGGTAATAAATGTATCTGCTGCAGAAGATGCATGTACATAAATCAAATGAGTAATTGGTAACAAATGTCCGACCAGGTGCAGGTTATGAACTTTTAATTATACCACCTTGAAGACCTATAATTTCTCAAATCGGAACACTAGCGGAAAGAATCGATCATTATGGTTTCCTACTGCAAGATACGTACATAAAAGACAAATCAGACTTCATATATAAAATTGAAATTTCAATCAGACCCGATGATAGCTTACAAAAAAAAAACAATCTCGGAGACATACTTATTTCATCAATTGTCAAATAATGAATAATTAGTTAATAATAAGATCTGAACACTGATGCATGGGATAGGAACTTGTTGATAATTAAAAACAGTAATTCAGAAGTTGAAAATCTAATTTTTTTGTTCCAAATTAATGTACCCTTTTTCAAAATTTCAATTAAGATGAAATAATATCGATATTGTCTTGACATTGATTAATTCCATACTATCTTTAATTCTTTTAATTTTTTATGTAAATTAAAAGTATTCATTTGGATAGTAATGTCCACATAGGCGGATAGAGCCAGATGGATTGCAACCCACCATATTACGTGGCAGCTGTACTTTAACAGATTAATGAAAAAAGATGTTCAACAGTATGCTAAGAGACGTGATCAGGATCTAGGCAAATGGAGATACACCCCTTATGTTTTTAAGGGGGGGGGGTTGACAAAATTGAAGATATGAAAGGGAAAGAACTAACGACCCCCTCCCCTACAAAAAGAAATAGATAAGCTAGAAAAAAAGAATACTAAACTTCAAACTTCAAATAATAAATTTAAATATCTGTGATAGCGAGTTTGGCATAAACATTTAACGTGTAGACAATGAAAACTGACAGAGTGACTCTCGACTTTCATTTTCTTTACATTTCTCAATTACCTGTTATCTGATACAGATTGCTTGAACCGCCTCTTAGAGCATCACTTGGTCAGTATCATGCGTTTGCAGATGGAAAATTGACATTCCCATAAATTAAAGATGGACACTGGTCATTACTTGAATTAACTAAATCACAAGCCGCTAAATTGTTTACCCAATGGGGAGATTAATTGATAAGGCACACTGGTCAGGTCCCCATAGAAGATTAGGTGGTACGGAGTTCTGAGGCCATCCCGTGTTTTGTTCTGTTATCTATTTCTATTTTATTATAATATTCTGGCTCATTCCGGATCTAGAATTTTTTTTTCATGGGGAGGGGGGGGGGGGGGTAAGCCATCTTGTAGGGGATTCTACCCTATGGTTTTGAAAACTTAAGCACTGTGACATGCTTGTTCACGCTGTTATTTTTATTACAAATCACGTATTCTACGCGACATAACAAAATCGGGAGCATGCAATCTTGATGTTACCCAAAAGCAACGCAATGCCTTAGAAATTAGGGAAGGGGGGGGGGGCGTTTTCCGATTTTTTACAACAGAAAATATACCAAGTCTCGATAATTCTTGTAGTATAAGAAATCGTAAGAATGCTCTAATTTAAAGGTCAAAGTGAAATATGGGTGGTGTTTTATGGCGTCAAGCTAACAAGCCAAGAGTATTAAACGTCAAGTATTAGAATTTATCAGAATCCTTTTCAAATTAATTTTGTCCACTCTATATGATACAATTTTAGCCAGATCGTCATCAATATGACCTACCATTTTGAATGTTAATAAACAGTTGGACGTTTATTTTTAAGCTCACCTCACGAAGTGAGAGGGAGCTAATGCTATAACCCTGTCGTCGGCGTCAACGTCCGCACTAGTATGTAAAGAAATTTTATTCTCTATTATAAGTGCTAGGAAGTTCAAACTTGCACAGATGATGCGTCTTTAAGAGTAGATCACAAATCTTTGTTCAAATGTAGGTCATGACCTATATTTTCCGCTTGAGTGCACATGTTACGAAGATTTGGGAATCAATGTTAGGAAGTGAAGTGTTAGGAAGTTAAGACTTGCACAAGTGATGCGTCTTTAAGAGAAGATCATAAATCTACATTCAAATGTAGGTCATGACCTACATTTTCCGCTTGAGTGCATATGTTAGGAAGATTTGGGTATCAATGTTAAGAATTTTTTTTAGAAGTCCTAGGAAGGCTAAACTTGCACAGATTATGCGTCTTTATGAGTAGATCACAAATCTACGTTCAAATGTATGTCATTATCTTTATTTTCATCTTGAGTGCATATGTTAGGGAGATTTGGGTATCAATAGAGTAAACCAATTCATGCAAAATTTGGGTCAATAAATGAAATGCTCTACTTTCCTTTTCTATTTTGTGTGGTATAATTTTTGTTGCTTCTCAATAATACTTGTTTTCAAATCTTTGGCTCCTTTCTGTTTGCTGTCATGATAGAATGCTGCCATGAGGTGAGCTTTGTGATCTTTGATTACGCTATGTTTGCTAATTAGTGTAGGATGCTTCAAATACTTATCATCTACTTCTTTAAACTATCATAAGGAAGCGTATAAGTGCCAGATTGATACTCTTTTTTTAATTTATTTTTTACACATAAAAGTGTTGAATTTACACTTTTTTTCTTTAAAATGTACAAAAAAATTTACAGTTAAATATGTACAGAAAAAAGTGAAAAATTTACAGACAAAAGTATATAATTTACAGGAAAGGTGTAAAAGTTACACTTAAATATGTAAAAATTTACAGAAAAAAAGTGTAAGATTTACACATAGAAGTGTAAAATGTACACTTTTATGTGTAAAAAACAAATTAAAAAAAGAGTATCAAATTGGCACTACTACACTTCCGTAGTATTAGTATCTTTATATCATGAGAATAATGTTTAATATATAAGAGTACACGATAACAAAACATGAAGATTTTGGTAAATATTTATTTACAACCACTTTGTAACAGATGCTTTAATTTTCAATAAATCATTATTAAACTAAATTTTTCAGGAGAACAACAACTGGAGAGACGATTATGGAGTACATCTGCAGCTCACTTCAAGTTCTTTGGGGAGACCGTTTTAATTTTGCGAAAGTCTTCAGAATAATGGATTGAACATAGTACCTTAATGAGTACTTTAATATCTACACATTGTGAGCACTGAATTTATCAACTTAAATATTACCTGGATGAATTTATCTTGTGTGAACATAATTGGAGGCAAAAAGAAAGGAGTCAAGGTACAAACACCTGGAGTACCAAACAAGTAGTTCTAAAGAATAATGTAACAATAATACCTCAGTGATTTATATAGGCATTTCAACAAATAGTGTCTCAGCAGTAATGAAAGATGCCCAAAAATGAAGATACATAGGACATCAGATGAGCTGAAATTCACGAAATGATATATATATAATAAGGGTCAAGGATCATTAACAAGATCCGTGTGTGTAAAGAAAATTACGATGGCAAGACATCATAATGAGGAATTGGAAACATTTGTTTAAGATATTGTACAAAACTCTAGCTTTGGACAGAATAGAGTAAGGAAAAGGGATTTCCAAATATTTCAATTATTATATGATGAAATAAAGAAGATGGCATCCATGCAGCACATGTAAATGTATAGTTAAAAGACAACTGTGAACGATGGCCGTAAATACATAACTTTTTTGGTGCATTACTTGATTTTACCAGTAAGTAAATTGTCTAGTAATTATTATACTTCGATGTTTTACCATAATTACATTTACATGTAGTGCTCACCGGGACATTCAAAAAGTATGCAAACGTACATGACATGTATTCTAGAGCTTCGAAAGAACACTGATTCAAATATCAAGATTACTTACACTTAGGAAGTTCTATAGTCGATATAGGGAAATGGAAGCACACTATAAAGTCTCCTTGTCCAGAGTCATAAATGATATTCTGACGTCGACCTTCTGTGCCATGACTTACCAATTTATACGTTTGTCTTTCTTTGTGGGAGTTACCGATTGTGACCTTTCTACTGAATTGAGGTGGCGGGTGTTGCTCACTCTTCCTGTGCACATTATCTCAGTGCTCTGCAAGGAGTTCACTTCTCTTCATATGGTAGATTTTATTTTTGTGTTTTATTTCTGTTCCTTTGCCTTAGTTCTGGTTTTATCCTGGTTTTGATGCACTTGGTTAGATGATTTTTCGATTAACGATTTTGTTCTTCTTAATAGGAATGTTTTTTTTTCCATATTTGTCATTACTCACATCTTAACAACCAGTAGTTACCGACATCAGATATAATGTTGAATTGGCCGATTCTTAACAACTGGTTGTCAAAAATATCAAAAGTATTACATATCATTATTCAAAAAATATCATATCTATATATTACATCAATATATCTTTTGTATCATAACTCAATGTAGGAAATTCTTTCTATTTGTTCTATAAATGTCATTAATCATCTACGGAAGCGTCATAATACCACATTCGCATTCTTTTATCTCCTTATTAGGAGATACTTTCTCCTAATTAGGAGATACAATCATCTAATTAGGAGATAATATCTGATAATATCTCCTAATTAGGACTTACCTTTTATCTATTACATAATTAGGATATAATATCACCTATTAGGGGATACTAACACCTAATTAGGACTTGACTTTCATCTAATTAGGACATACTATCACCTAATAAGGAGATACTCACACCTATGGACTTAACTGTCACCTAATTAGGCGATACTATCACCTTATTTGTATTAAGCTTTCTCCTAATTATGAGATACTATCACCTTATTATGAGATACTATCACCTATTTAGGAGATACTATCACCTAATTAGAAATAATATCACCTAAGTAGGAGATACCATCACCTAATTGGGACTTAGCTATCACCTAATTAGGAGATACTTGCACCTAATAAGGACTTATGTATCACCTAATTAGGACTTAGTGTAACCATATGGCCTCTCCCCCACAATAATTATGCAAATTGAGTACTTTGATTTTTAATTAATTTCCATTTATTTTGTTTATGGGATATTTCCAATCGTCTAGGAGAAGATAACTCTAATTTCAAACGTTAACTTTACGATCACGTGCTATATTGATGTAATAGAAATGATTGTCATTCCCGCCAGTGTGTAACCCTATGTCTGTCAATACGAGGTGTTCTTGGGTCACTTGACAGCAATAGAAGCTATAGTGGTTCGCCTGTCACAGGTCTGGGTGCAATAGACGAAATGGCGAGGATTTGTTCTAAGTTTAGGCAACTTTGTTTATACGTCTGAATTCCAATTTAGTCATGAATTTCGATGGCGATTTCCACCTGATTGTGAAATATCCCAGGCTCCTAATATATACTGTGCGCATGATTTTGTATGTCAGATTCATTAGATTCATTCTCATACTGCTATAACCAACATGTAACTTTCGTATGTTAATAAACGGTAAAACTTTACCAGGACTTTTTATTCCGAGTTAAAAATGACTAAGTAAAATACACAACGCGACGTACATGATTTGTAGGCCGAGAGGCTTACAATATCCCTTTTGGTGCCGTGACGCTAAATGATACGAATCATGGGGATATACGTGCTTTATTGCCTTGAATGCAGAGGATGTACTTGTACGCGAAACCAGGATTAAACAGCAGACAAGTGATGGACATTACACTGAAATTATGTATACTTCAGGTAGGACACATTTACTTTTCTCTTGCGTATCCTCATTTTGAATGACCATGTAATTTTATCATTTTTCAAGTTTTGATCTAAACAATTAGGTTAAATTGATTAAGATTTTTTCTTCGCATTTTTAAGTAAATATGACTAACGTTGACGACAAAGTGACGTCTCATATGACGGGAAGTAGTCAGTATTCCGGTTCAGGAAGTTCTGAGGGTTTTGTATCGTCTCACAGTAAAAGAAGTAGTACCTTGGAATTTGATAGAATTCCGAAAAATGGCGAAGAGGTTTTTAAATTGATTGTAGATCAAGTTAAGGAACATCAGACTTCAGACTCCTGTTTGCGTCTGTAGAACGCCGGGGAATAGGCGTTGAAAGGAATGAAGGGAAAGAAATTGAAAATCGTGACCTGTCTTTTTAATATTTTTGAGATGATGGTACATTACATTCAAGAGGATACTTCGATGCAACCCATATAGTTTATTTCGTTAGGTGATGAGCGGTGAATAGCTCGGATTTTGGCGATGTTACGCCGGTAAATGACACCAGACGGATTTCTGGGAACGTAAGAAGGTTCGTTCGGGTTTGTTGGATATACAACCCTGTCATTTGAATTTTGTGCGAGGTATAGCGCATGTTATTTTTTTTTTTCGGATTATAAGAAGAACATCGAAGTATTCATAATCTTGTGTATGTGGTTTGCTGTCAGTTTGATGATCTAACTTTTAAAAAAAGTTGTATTTTTTATTTTAGAAAGGGAGGAATTGGTGATTATGAGGAATAAGTCGCTTAATGTCACGTCGAATTTTTTCTAAGTCGAGGACGTTTAGAACATGAAAAACAAGTCGAGGCGTTGTATATACATGAAGTATAGAAATGTGTAACCCTAGTTTTGCATGTTTGTTTATGCATGAATTTATGTACGAAGTTTATGAATGATTTTCACTCTGGTGATCGTGATAGAATTCTCATCTCAGGTTAGAGCGTAAAATGATATTGACCTTTGTTGCCCTTTTCCCGGTGTTGGAGTTTATTTTGACGGTCGTCCCATGATGCAGGTTGTTAGCATCAGCTGTAATCTGTTTTTGTTTAGTTTGCACGCAGACTTGACATATACTGACAATGAAAAGAGCTGCTTGTCTTAATATCGTTTTATTAATTCGTTTGATTTTGATAAAAAAAAAGCCTGCATTTTCAGAATAAACTTAAGTAAATATTAAGACATGGAAAAAGAAATAAACTTGGAAATTTCTTTTAAAAGATTTGACACAGGCTTCTAAATTATTTTTATGGTCAATTAGAGGTACAGAGAAAAGCCCGGTGTCACTTAACTGCCATGAAAAATTAATCTCAATATGCGACCTGAACAGTGAAACAATGATGTAGACTATCATGATAGATTTATTGCTGGGAGTGATATATACATTGCAGTGCTGAATAATAAACTTGTAAATAAGATTCCAGATATGCAGTTAACCCTTGATCTTTTGTTAATACACCGCCTGCTGTGAAAAAGAGACGAATAAGCGCGCAGGTCAATTCTTAGAGACACGTAAAATTAAGAAGACGAAGCCGAAGAAGAAACCCGAGTCTGTGACGTCAGGTGAACCTGTGCACGATGTTACCCGTGTGGCCGGATGTGTAACCAGCCCGTCACTACAACATACGAACATTTTTCGCTGATAATGGCAGAGTGAAATCTGTCATTGCGAAAAGAGGGACATGAACAATTTTTTACTTGTTGACCTTCCTAATAAGACGCTGAATGTATGAGAATATGAATACCCCGTCGTTTTTCTGGGTGCATGGCGTCATCCGGATTACGGGAAGATCTTGGTAACGTCACAAATGCCAAGATGCGTCAAAGGAGGTCGAGGATGGAGAAAATACGAAATGGGTCCGGACGAAGAAGACGAGGCCGTGATCCTAAGACGAAAACGAAAGAAGAAACCGATGATGATCGCGCGATGATTAACCATTAATTTCACGATGACATCGAGGTCCAATTTATTCGTTTTACTCCTCGGAGGTTATTTAGTTCACGAAGAAGGACCAGACACGAACCAAAGATGGAGAAGAACCAAAGAAAATGATGTCATACCGTGATGATGGCCATAAGAAGAATAAATGAATCCGTGTGATGTGTTATTTAGTGAAAAAGCAGAGTAAATGTGTAATGCTTATAATGTCATATGTTATATTAATATTGCAATTATTGATGAAATGTCATTGATGTTTGATGCATGCATTTGTACAATAACACTATGATATTTGATTTTATGATGCGATTTGCCTTGGAAATGTGTTTCTGTTACAGGTTATGAACAATTTGATAGAACATATATTATGATGAAAACCGAATCACTCCTGATGAACAATGGAACTGAATACAATGACTTTTTATTGCATGTGTTTTGATGATATGTTTTTGATTAGTATGTACCAAATGACCCCGGTGGCAAATAGTTGAATGGTTCATTATTGTTGTATCAAGGCCATGCGTTTAGAAAATAACCAAGTATCACAGAAATTTAGTTTAAGTATTTGATAAAAATGCCTTTCAAGATTTTAGATGGATGTTAAGAAGTTTATCCAGGTTAATGATTTGATTGATTGTTGATCAAGGTCGCAAAAATCTTGGTTATTTTCTTAAGTGGGGGAGTATTGTAACCATATGGCCTCTCCCCCACAATAATTATGCAAATTGAGTACTTTGATTTTTAATTAATTTCCATTTATTTTGTTTATGGGATATTTCCAATCGTCTAGGAGAAGATAACTCTAATTTCAAACGTTAACTTTACGATCACGTGCTATATTGATGTAATAGAAATGATTGTCATTCCCGCCAGTGTGTAACCCTATGTCCTTCAATACGAGGTGTTCTTGGGTCACTTGACAGCAATAGAAGCTATAGTGGTTCGCCTGTCACAGGTCTGGGTGCAATAGACGAAATGGCGAGGATTTGTTCTAAGTTTAGGCAACTTTGTTTATACGTCTGAATTCCAATTTAGTCATGAATTTCGATGGCGATTTCCACCTGATTGTGAAATATCCCAGGCTCCTAATATATACTGTGCGCATGATTTTGTATGTCAGATTCATTAGATTCATTCTCATACTGCTATAACCAACATGTAACTTTCGTATGTTAATAAACGGTAAAACTTTACCAGGACTTTTTATTCCGAGTTAAAAATGACTAAGTAAAATACACAACGCGAAGTACATGATTTGTAGGCCGAGAGGCTTACACTTAGCTATTACCTGATTAGGACTAAGCTATAACCTAAATTGGACATACTTTCACCTCATTTGGACCTATTTGTCACCTAATTAGGAAATACTTTCAACTAATTAGGACAAACTATCACCTAATTAGGTAATAGCTAAGTCCTAATTAGGTAATAGCTAAGTGCATGTTAGATTACAGCTAAGTCCATGTTAGGTAATAGCTAAGTTGTAATTAGGTGATAGATAAGTCCTAATTAGATGATAGTATGTCCTAATTAGATGATAGTATGTCCTAATTAGGTAATAGCATGTCCTGATAAGGTGATAGCTAAATCCTAATAAGGTGATAGTATCTCCTAATTAGGTGATAGTATCTCCTAATTAGGTGATAGTATCTCCTAATTAGGAGATAACAAATTTCAGAATGTGGCATTGGGACGTTTCCGTACTTATCTACTTGTCAAATATGCTAAATTACTATAATACATACTTTAGATTCAAATTTAAAGTATGAAATGGAAGTCATTGCACAATTTGTCTTAACAAACAGTTGTCAAGCTAGCAACCAGTTGTTAGGAAAGTACTCCTTGTCTGAAATAAGATAGATTTCTTAGCAACCAGTTGTTAAGAAAACATGGCTTGTTAGCTTCTAAACTTTAACAACTGATTGTCAAGAAGTTTACCTATCATGTAGTTCTAAAGTCGAAACACATCGCTATCTTAACAAGAAGTTGTTAGTGATACAAACTGAATCTCATTGTGATGCATTTAAAATGAAGCTTTTAGGTACATGTACTTGTGAAGCACTTTATGTAGTCTATCTTAACAACCAGTTGTTAGGAACTTTGATTCTGAAATGTATAACTAATTATGTATGGAATCCTTTTTCTTTGTTTTTGCATTGTAATACATGTACTGAAATAAAGAATAAGAAATCTAAATTATTGATCATTTTGTTTAGATAAAGGCTGTTAACAACACACAAAGCAATTTGACCATATGGAATTGGTCAAATCAAATTGGAAGCTGTTTTTAATGAATTTGTTGTTGAATGAAAGAATTGTGTGATAAAAGCTGTGCTTGTAGCTTCAAAATGTTGTTTTGTCTATATAACAGAAAGATGTAATATAAGGTGGCAACATTACTGTTTTCAATAATATCAGGAATTACTGTTAACAGTAATATTACAGTTCTAAGTAATATTACTATTTATAGTATTCTCCTGGACTGCATATCTCCATAAAAAACAATTTTAAAAGTAGTTGACTGTAATTTTTGTAAAATTTCCAGAAAGTCTTAACTAGTTTATGGAAGCGGAAACCTTGACCTAAAAGTTTCTTGGTAAGTTGTAGATTTCTAAAGTTAAAATCAAAAATATCAGTACATGCTCTAGCGTACCGGATGAGCTGCGATATGTAAATTTTGTAAATGCCGTATGACGGTAGTCTTGGAACATCACCGTCAAGCCAGGGGAAATTTACTATGCTGAATCCAAAATCATCTCTTTTATCATTTACACTTGTATGAATCTCCCCGTTTACATTTTTGATATTTAGGTCGAAAAATGGTGTTTCTGTATTTGTAATGTTTGCCTTGTTAAGTGTTAGTTCTTGTGGATAAATTTCATTCTTATATCATTCAAAAGCAGGATTGTCAATAGTTAGAATATCATCCAGATACCTAGAAGTATTATTGAAACATTTTAGGTCATCAAATTTTCTTTGCTTTTGAAGATTTTGGATAAATTCATGTTCGTAAGTGTATAGAAATAAATCTGTAACAAGAGACGCACAGTTAGTACCCATAGGAATCCCTACAACCTACTGGTATAGATCCTCACCAAATCTAACATAAATATTGTCCAAGAGGAAGGACAAGGTATTACACAGGTCGCTACATATCCATGATTGGTATGATTTGTAGTCTGTCGAGGAAAAGAAACCCTTCGATTCAGATGTACAAATATATGTTTTCCGCTCTCGATCAAAACACCATTTCATGAGATTAGATAATCGATCAATAATTTTTTCATGAGGAAGTTCGGTGTACATATTTGAGAAGTCGTATGAAGAAATCGTATTGGCTTGGAAATTTAATAATAGATCAAAATAAATTTACATCGTTCCTGTTTAGGACAGTTTCACAATATCTAATTACGTGTTCTTTAATAGCAGTAAATGCTGACGTCAGATTTCTAGACAAAATTATAGTGGACCAGTTACTAGAATTAGCAATAAGTCAAAGTTTTTAAGGAGACTTGTGCAGTTTCGGTATGCAATATAGTGTTGGGAGATCAAATTTAGAAATAGAGATATTGAATGAAGACAGCTCACTATTATGTTTGCTCAAAATGTTAGATACACTTACATTGCTTTTGATATACGTATTAGTAAATGAAAGTTCCGAAACTAAAATTGACATGTAGTGGCGTTTTCAAATGATAATGGCGTTGTTGGCTGCTTTATCAGCTTGTGCAAAGATATATTTTCCATTAAGTTACTTAACTTGGATTTGAAATATCTTTCTGATTTGGAACGTCGATTTTGAAAAAGATGAGAGTTTTTATGGAAGTTCTTTATTCGAATGCCCGTTATATCTAAAATGAGGTTTTTCCAGTCATTCAGAACATGCAGTTCGACTCCTTCTGATTTACACCATCTTTTCGTATAATTATTTAAGGCTTCCGTAAGCACCTCTCGGCATTTGACAAAATCTATCTTGGATGGTATTCTATACTTAAGGAGCTGTCTGTCTTGGATAATTGAAAAGTCACCTGAAACAATATGGCCAGCTGGTTTGTAGAGATATTTAGAAGTTGCACATTCTCAAGAACCAGGACACGATTCAAGTATGTCAGGATCCGATGTAATTTTATAATAGTTTTAAAAAGCAAAGTTTCGAATAGGTTTCTTGTACTTGTAACAAAGAAGAAGAGGCTCTAAATTTTCAAAATATTGAGGAATGATACTTTGTAGGCGTTGATCCCGAAAAATATTAGAGATGTTTAGAAGATCAAATCCTTTGTTAATAAACGGGATTTTAAGTAAGATTTGCAAACAAAGGTATATATAATTTGAATCTTCGTCAAATTTTGAATCACAAAACTGTCATGGGAAAAATCCCACCATATTTCAAAAGAAAAGAAACTTCTTGTATTTCCTATAGCTACACAGCAACAGTTGCATCTAAAATTTACAATTACAAAAGATTCCTGCAGTGTATTGATTAAAGTAATTCCTCACTGTATACAGGGATATGGTCATTATCCATATTTGTCATCTTCACTCTAGACACTGTAATACATGTATGGCCAAAATATGTGAAAAATATGTCCTACATATACCAGAAGACGTAGCAAGATGGCTGGGATATGATGCTACAGGACACAAGTTTTAGAAATTTGAGAAAATTTTGTAAACAGAAATTTTCAAATGCGTTTGAAGAAACGACCAACCGAAATTGATCAAACTTGGCTATATGTGCCCTCGGGGATTCTTGGTCCACCAGCAGAGACACTCACCAAGTGGTACAAATGTTTAACGTCTTCAAATTCATTAGCATCATTTTAGAGCAGACAAATTTACAGCATGGACCAGACATGCACGTTTCGGGTATTTAACCCTCATCAGTGATCCTCATTCTAAACAATGTAATATGGCCAAGATCTGTGAAAATTTTAATAAATATACCGAAAGACGTAGCAAGATGGCAGATCAAACTTCAAACACGAATGTAATAACTTTTGTCGGTCGCCTGCTTTACCGAGGATATGATCCCAAAGTCATCAAAAGAACACTGTGCATGGTATTGGACCAATCTACCGTTTTGTACCAGTGTCTTTCCCAACGTTGCACACTGGCCAACCGTGACGGCGTCGGTTCGTTTCGCCCTTTTTCCCCTTCGTCACCGGGTTGTTTCGCCCCTTTCCTCTTCGCCCCGGGTCGATTCGCCCCTCAAGGTGGGTCGATTCGCCCCTGCAGGTGGGTCGTTTCGCCCCTCTTTCTATGAATACTCTCTCTGCATGATGAGTCGTTTCGCTCTTATTTTTGTAGTTGTTATTGGTGGGTCGATTCGCCCTCATTTGATAATTACTTAATTACGCTATAATATTGGGCTTGTGTTGTGACATTAATATTTGTTTATTGGCGGCTTTTATGGCTTGTTGTTGCTTATAGACATGAAATTTCGTAGGATCTCTGTTGTAAAATAAAAAAAAAAAGGGGGGGGGGGGGGGTAGTTGAATGTACGTGAAGTGAATGTTTCTGTATCGGTGTCTTCTTTTTCTATGAGTAAATAAATGATATATGTATAAGACTGTGTAAGGATTGTCTATATTAAAATATCTTTTGTGTATTCTCTTTGTTGATCAGTTATAGACAGGGGCGAAACGACCCACCTTAGGGGCGAAACGACCCGGGGCGAATCAACCCAGGGCGAAGGGGAAAAGGGGCGAAACGACTCGGAACCGAATGGGGTATATAATTTTCGTTAAAAAGGGGAAAAGGCAAATTTGGTCATTGCCGAATACCGGAATGACTAAATCTGCATATATTTGTCATTGAATTTTGAATCTTTGGATTATTTGTACTTTAGGCAATGTTGTGTTGTTGGCCTATTCCTATTTTGGCGTCAACACACAAAAGTCATATGTCATTTACATTGTAAAATATGTTTGCAATTTGCAGATATTTTGCAATCGCCTTATTGCCAAGACCAAATCATGACAATTCGGGGGAAGGGGGTGCTAAAAATATATAATACAATATGAATTGTTCATAAAATGAATTGAATATTGAATGATAAAGATCAGAAAACAGTGAACTCTTTATTATTGATTTGAAACTGAAGCAAAGGTAGTGAAAAATTCAAGCTGAAACCGTCTGTCTCTCTGTCTGTCTTAAAGGTCAAATGAAAGCCTTCAAGGTCAAATAAAATGTTTGTCTTATACTGAGGCAGTACAGTACTGCAACCCACTTGATTGCCAATTCTATCCTATCCTATCCTATCCACCATCCTACATCCACATTCTATCCATTATATCCTATCCTATCCTATCCCACCCCATCCTATCCTATCCTATCCTATCCTATCCTACATCATATCCTATCCTACATCCTATCCTATCCGCCTTTATTTACTTCTCATCATGTTTTGCAAGATTATAATTAAAACTAAATGATGCTAATTCATGCATAAGTAGTAAATTATATATAATGTTTGCTGGTTTTTTTATCTAATTAAAAGGAAAATTATTTAGATGGTTCAATACCATTTTTTTTCGCTTGCAGTGAACGAAACAAAAATATCATAACAAACTTCCAAGTTTGATTTTTATTCAATTAAAATTTATATTACCTACTAAGTCAAGTATATAATTTCAATGGATCGAATTTAATCAAATAAGTATGTTTGTCTGCTAATAACTTAAGAAATAAAAAAAGATTGGATTGAAGAACGAGATGGATAGGATGTAGGATAGGATAGGATAGGATAGGATAGGATGTAGGATAGGACAGGATGTAGGATAGGATAGGATGTAGGATAGGATAGGATAGGATGTAGGATAAGATATGATGAAGGATAGGATAGGATAGGATAAAAATGGTTAGGATTGATGTGGATAGGATGGGATAGGACATGATAGGATAGGATAGGATAGGATAAGATTCTTTCCACTTTCCATCCTACATCCTATATCCTATCCTATCCACCTTTTTTTGTCAAACAAGTGGGTTGCAGGACTGTACAAGAGGCGGGTTCATGTCTGACGTTCAAACAGCTGTATTGTTTATCAAAAATACCAAATCATGTTCACTGTCTGTCTGATGTCTGTTTGCGAATACTAGCCAAATATATTGTTTTACAGTTGAGAGATACAGGTCTCTAATTAGATAAATGCCTTTGCTAATGACTTGGCTAGTCTAGTCATTGTAAAAGAAATTTCCTGACACTCGAGTTAGATTTCCTTGTCAATGATCACATTCGGCGATTGTTATTTTCTCCCAATGTCTGAAAAGGTCAACATAATCACACCCAGAGATAGATTCTATTATTCTTTTAAGAGAATGATATTTGATAGTCATTCAATGAGTCATCATTAGCTCTATTCAGAAAACAAAAAAAAAGAACAGATATAGAAATCATTTCAATACGGGACAGAGAAAATATCTTAGAACTGATTCATTAATACTCCCACAATATGTCAGTCCAGATTATGCTAATCTAAAAGACAATGGATCGACAATTGCAATAAAACAGCAGCGCACAAAAATAATATGAAATATTTAATATGTAGATTTTGTTAACCGTCTTCAAATTTAATAGCATCATTTAAGAACAGATAAACCTGCAGCATGGACTAGACATGTACGTTTCGGATACTTAGCCCTCGTCAATGATCCTCATTCTAAACAATGCAATACGGCATAATAGAGTGAACATTATTATGTCCAAAAATATACCAATGTAACGTTAAATAATAAACACATTTCTTAGATTTAAAAATAAAATATATTTCATAATCATAAATATAATTAGATGGCTACTGTTGCAAGCAACAGGCGGATTCCTCCTTTATTAGACCTTCCTCGGAACTGAAGTGTTAAAATCCGAATAAAGAAGATGAAAAAAAGAATTGTTGCTTTAGTACCTTATTCACTTCAGCAAATGAGTCAAAAGAGATTATGTCTAACTTGGGACTCTGATCTATTTATCGACAAAAAAGAAGAAAAAGACGATAAATACCTTTCAAGTTTAGGAAGGCTTTAACCTCCTTGATCTATTCTATCCATTTTGAATCCTTTTAAATTACTATCCCAAAAAGAATTGCACAATGAATTAGCAATGAGAAAATTTCTATAAATAAAGAATGACAACAGCATGAAAGTACAGACAAGTAATGCTACTAAGATAAAAAAAAAAAGGAAAAAGAGAACAAGAATAAAAGAGTTATTTATCTTACTATGTAAAGTTTAAATAAGAATTACTACTCGTGTGAAGAATAAATATTTAAGAACAAAACCCTATAAATCCTACAAGAGTAAATATTTGTTATGACCTTGAAAAAGTTTATTTGACCTTGAACCAAGGTCATGGATGAAATATAAGCATTTTAGTTTATTCTCATCAAGATTTCTTTTCATCTATTCAAAGCTCAATATTTTATCAATAAAAGTCTGTTGTGACCTTGAAATCGAACAAATGACCTTGGGTCAAGGTCAAGGTGAAAGGACTTGATGCAAAGAATATTTGCGTCAAGTTTGAACATTCAAAGTCAAATGGTCTTTGTTCTATAGGAAAAATTTTGTTGTGACCTTGAGAATGAGAATTTGACCTTGGGTCAAGGTCAAGGTGAAAGGGCTTGGATCAATGATTATATTTATGAAGTTTGAACTGTCAAGGTCAAATAGTCTTTGTTCTGTAGGCAAAAGTTTGTTGTGACCCTGAGAATCATAATTCGACCTTGAAACTAGGTCATCATCAATGAATACCTATAAGTAACCTACCATCCAAGTTTCAACTCAAAATCTCAAAAACTGTAGAAATTGGCAATGTGCCAATTTAAAGTTCCATTTTCAACTCAAAATAGCGCGAAAACCGTAATATTTTATCGACGATGTAAGCGTATAAAAGTTTGCAAATGTCCCAAAGAACAATATAAAACAAATCAAATCGCACGGTTAGTTTAGGAGTTATAAGGTTTTAAAGATTTGACCTTTGATTACCTCTAGCGGGGGCATATGTGAACTTTTCGACAAGAAAAAAAATTTAAATGAATATCTTTATTTGCTCTTTCACATGATACTTTCCATTTTATCATATGATGCGGTACTTTGTTGTAACGTCTCTGGATTGACTTGGGGGTAAGAATAATAATAAATAAATAATAATAATAATAATAAGAATAATAAGAATAAAGAAAAGACAATACAATAACAGAAAGGATTCCGACGGAAGTCGGAATCCTTAATAACCAAGAGGCCTAAGAGACCGCAACGTTCACCTGTGAAAAAAATATCACGATATATAAAGTTAATGTATGTAGACATGTTTTACTGTTCTACCAGTCTAAGGATCTGGCAAACAGATATGTATAGATTGTCCTGATGGAACTACATGAATTTTCAACATCCATGAGGCCATCCTGTAGGTGAGTACTTATGAAAGGGTGTTGCATGCAAGCAGGAGATGCTTACTCTTCCTGGGCACCTGATCTCACTCCCATATCGGGAGTTCGCTTCTTTTCATCTGGTGGAGGTTTTTGTTTGTTTGCTTTGGTTCCTGTTTTGTCCTGATTTTGTATGCCTTCGGTTTCTGATTTTCTGAATTATCGATTTTGTGCTGTATACAGGGATATGGTCATTATCCATATTTGTCATTTGACACTTTTGTTGATCCTTAATCCAACCCTAAACGTATCTTGATTTCCATCGTAATTTTGCGTGAGGATTTTCATTTCATCATGTAAACCACATTTTATCAAAATCCCCGAGATCAAGAGAAAAAGCGGAACTCAATGAAACTTGGCAGCTGTAAATTCAAATTGATTCAACGTACACAAAGATAGATAACTTGAAGAAGAATGTTTACCTGAACCGTGACAATGTCTAGTATTATGTGCATTTAATTTTCTTTCAATTCAATACCATGCTTCGTATTATTCAAAACAAGTCAAAATTGCATTTTTTCTTTTTCACAGCTGAGAAGTAATGTAACGACTTGATTGCAATATACACAAAGGGTAATCCAAAGTTATATTATCCATGCCCATACCATAGAGATATAACATAATTGTTAAAACGCGCTTCCATAAATGTTTTGCATTAGAATATGCAACGAAGGTTATTCTTTTGGACACTTTTGGGAGATCAATTCATTTAACCGTAATAAGTCTGGTTCCCGAACAGCATGTAAAAGTTGAAAATATGAAAACTTAATAATGTCGAAGGGTTCCAACTCTCTACCTTCTTGAAGAGAAAATTCCAAATCAATTTACATGCCCCAGACACGTGTTTCGAATATTAAATTATTAACAACGGGTAACGACAATAATGACGGACGGACGGGTCATTTGAACGAAGCTAAAAAAGCAACATCTATTCCTTATTTTCGGAAAACAGAGTTATTTACCGTTTGGGACGGTATCTGACGTAGACTGATTGTGACGTCATCACATTCTATGGAAACGTTCCTAAAACTCTGGGAAACGATTGTAGAAAATCGGCTTTAATTTACCATTTTCATGACATCATAATAATTTTACGCTAGATACCGTCTCAAATGGGAGATAGCTCCTTTTTCTGCAAAGACTCAGTGTTTCAGCGATGGAGACTTGAAGTATCATTATGAATATCAACATGATTTTAAGTATTCTGTCATCAAATGTAAAGAAAAACATAATCTAAAAGAAAGGACCAAGGGTATATTTAGTTCATTAGCATATTTTTGAGGTCATGTTTAGAACCTTGCTTCCCAATCATTCATTCCACAGCAACGCATATGAACCTCGTGAATAATATAAAAGATATATTTCAATTTTGAAAACTGTTGGTATAAATGGCAACAAAAGTATGAATCCCAATGTTCAGCTTATTTGAAAAATATTTCAATTTTCTAACCAAATGTCGAATATGGATACATGTAGAATTTTTTTATGAATTAACTTTACTGTTGCAAGGAGAATCTTTAACAATGCACAATAAGGCAATGATTTCACCTTAAAATCTTATAAGTACACGTTGTTTATACTTGGCTGCATGTGTAGTTCAAGATTTAGCTATAGAAATGTACATATTTTAATCATGTGGCCATATTTAATAAATACACAAAAACATTTCTGTCTTGCAAGGAACATTCACCGAATTATATTACATGTGATAACAAATCAGTATATCTTTCGCAATAAAACTAAAAAGGCATAGAAAGATAATTTCAAAACAAAACAATCTGGCTAGGATTAGAATATAATAAAAGTGACTTTTTTTTAAATTTAAATTTGAAAAATTTCAGTTCTTGCATTCTTAGTTTTCTTTTCAGTTTCCTGTCTCACATATTGTGTTGTATATATCTTCTTCTTCCTCCTCATACGAACCATTATATTCTACAGTATTAACTGTATCATCCACTTGTTCCTGTCCTTGAACCTGATCCGATTGTTTCCTGAGTGGAAAAAATCCAATAAAATAATGCCTTTTTCAGAAAAAAATGGTAAAATTAAGTGAAGTGTTCCAACTCTTTATCTTCTCGAAGAAAATTTCAAACCGATTTATTATGCACCAGACACGTGTTTCGATTATTAAATTCTTATCATTGATGCTTCCAGCCAAAGTGCTTTTCATAAGCCATGTAAGTCGCACAAATTCATTTCACTAGGATTCATTAAAAATTTGGCCTCTGTACACATTTAGGCTTTAAGTTAAAATGATTTATAAAATACCGAGTTCTCATGGCTCTTATCTGGCAAAAGAGTCTTGACATTTTCTTCTCTTACATTTAACAACGATGTAATAAGTAGTCATGATTACAATCTACATCTATGTATTTTTTCTATCATATTAGAACAGTTACTTTGTTATTGTCTCCGTCTGTTTGTCCCTTTTCTCTCGTCATATATTTTTGCAAACCTTTGTAAGCCTTTTCATTGTGATTTGACACTTTTTTTCAAGTGGGAAATTGAAGTCTTGTCTTACATTTTTCAAGCCTTTGTAAGCCTTTTCATTGTGATGTCACCCTTTTTTCTGGTGGGAAATCAAAGTTCTGTCTTATATCTTTTAAAGCAGGTATAAGTCTTTTGATTGTGATTTGACGTCAATTGGACATCACATATATTTTTTTTTCTATTTCAGAAACCTGTCATGTCATCGAAAAATATTATCGAAATTAAAGGAGGTTAGCATCTTAACACCATCCGTCCAATGCTATTTTGAACACAGATTTTATTTTGATATGCCACTGAATCGACCCTACAGGAAATTTGCAGAGCCGCGCACTCTCTGTAAAGTAAATGCAAAAATTGTGATTCTAAAAATAAAAGCAGAAGGCGCTAATGAAATTAATGTGAACGGCTTATGAAACGCACTTTGGCTGGAAGCATCACTGATGAGAATTTAATATTCGAAACACGTGCCGGTGCATGAAAATTAGTTTGACAGTTTCTTCAAGAAGATTGGACTATTTCCGTGATATTGAAGAATCCGATTTCGCGTTTCAGTTATCTTAGTTTAACACATGACGTTATTATGACGCTGTTTTTGTACAAAGCATTTTCGCTTTTATTTGAAAACTTGAGAAAAAAATAAAACTTTTGTAGCCTTTTGTGTTTAAAGCGATACGATGATTTATATGAGCAAAAGGAAATGTCGTCTTCATTTAATTTTGATTTTGAGTCCTATAATCTATCATTCCCGGAATCGCGCTCATCAAAGTACCAAAAATGTATTATATAAATTGTCAAGTACAATGTAACATGTTGTTTCAATGAAAAATACCTTTTGCATATGAATATTAGCAATGCAAATGCACAGACACCAAGAAGGAACACTATTACCACCAGGCTTCCTGTAGAAAGAAATTAAATAAATTATTCAGGCAAAAATTAAAATGAAACAATTCAGTCCATACACTGTATATATCAATTTCACTTTCTTTGAGTATCAGTTTACACTATATTTTGTTATCAATTTTTGTTCAGTTTACAAGTATTAATATTGCTATATCATAATGCTTTCCCCTGAATACTTATATTCATATATTTATTAATTATAACGATATAAATGATGAAGAATTGTTATTTATAACACAGACATTTTTGAACGTAAGTTATAAATTATGTTATCTTGTAACAAAAAAAGAGAAACAGATACTTTGTTTAATCTCTTTCCAAAATGTATAATTTATCCTTAATCTAATGTTTACTTGCGAAAATGATACGTTTTGTATGACAACTGTCATTCAAACTGTATGTGTTAATTTGATTGTTAGTGTGTCTTCTTGTGTGAACATCGATGGCAGATGCGGCTTGCTAAACAGGGAATGCTTACTCCTACCGGGTACCTGGTCCTACCTCTAGCTTCCTAATGGTCCGCCGATGCTTAATTGTTTGCTCTAATGTAAGTGCGGTTGAGATTTTCGTCAGGATCTTCTTTAACATCTTTGATTTTCTATTTGGTGGTGTTGAATTATTTGTAAGTTTTGTTTTATCCTGTTGTTTATTGAAATGGATGTTTGTCTGACTTCATTGTCCCAATAATGATCAGTGCACTACGGTGTTGTTTTTTCAATATTCCTACATGTTAAAAAAATCAACCAACTTCACTGAACTACCAATATCATGTGAACTGTCTTTAAAGCCTCACTCTTCGGGTTTCAATTCTAGATTAAGTGTTTTAATTTGTTCGTGTTTTGTTACGAGTATGCGATACACAACACGTGTAGCTATCTTACATGTATTACATACCCGTAACAAAACACAAAATTATGACATATAGTCTACATATATGCACCACAAATTGTCAGTTGTATTCTTGTTTTCTGAAATGGCGCTTTCCAGTTAAAAATGTGATGTTTAGATTTAGATAACAACGGTTTCAGTTTGCAGGTAATATAAGCCATCCAGTTATGTTTCTGTAGAGCTAATACCGTGTGACTTTACCTGCGTTTACATAAATACAATGCGATCCTACTATAGTTTCATTTTCACCATCATGCCATTTCTCTCAAAGAAAGGCAACACTAATGGCACAAAAATTATATTAGAGGAAGAGGGTCAAATTTTGTCTGACAACACAGATGTTTGTGAAACCTTCAATTCTTATTATGTAAATGTTGCCAAAGATATTGGTAAGGATGTGATTTTTGATAATTTAGATAAACATCCAAGTATAGAAAAAATCTCAGAGAGCAATACTGACAACCCTACATTTACTTTTAATCATGTAAGTAACGATTTTGTAAACAAGAGCATATGTGGTTTTAATGTTAAGAAGGCAACAGGGGTAGACTCCATTTCTGTAAAAATCTTGAAGGAAGGTAAAGAAGCACTTGTTAACCCCATTACCACCTTAGTTAATATGTCAATCGACACTTGCATACTCCCCAATGATTTAAAATTAGCTCAAGTGTGCCCCATTTTCAAAAAGGGTGATTGAATGGACAAAACAAATTATAGACCAGTGAGTGTGTTGCCAATCATGTCTAAAATTTTTGAGAAGGCTTTATCATCTCAGCTAAGTGAATTTTTTGAACCTATTTTTAACAAATTCTTGTGTGCTTTCAGGAAGGGATATGGATGTCAGACCACTCTGCTGAGGCTGATTGAGGACTGGAAGATGGCTCTTGACCAGAACATGTATGTAGCAGCGATATTGATGGATCTCTCGAAAGCCTTTGATTGCCTCCCTCACAATGTACTATTGAGGAAGCTAGAGGCTTATGGGCTATCGGGGGATTCATTAAACCTCATGCATAGCTACCTTTCTAACAGACGTCAGCAGGTAAAGATCGGAAACAGCCTCAGCAGGTGGACTGACATCCACAAGGGGGTGCCCCAGGGGAGTATTTTAGGGCCTCTGCTTTTTAACGTTTTTATTAATGATATTTTTACTTTATAGACAAGTGGACTTTATACAATTATGCTGACGACAATACTTTGTCTTTTGCCTCTCCAAATTTCAAACAACTTATAAATGTACTTGAAACTGAAAGTAATATTTTGATTGATTGGTTTACTTTTAATTGTATGAAGGCAAATCCAGAAAAATTCCAGGCTATTGCCATAGGTAAGAAAACATTTAACAAAGAACCAGTTTTTAATTTGAAAGGTGACATCAATATTACATGTGAAGATACTGTTAAACTTTTAGGCATTGAAATTGATTATCAGCTGAAATTTGACGCACACATTTCTAATTTATGTCGTATTACTCAGCAGCTTGCAGTCCTTAAGCGTATAGGAAATCATCTGTGTCACCTCAGCAAGCTTACCATTTTTCACACTTTCATAATGTCACATTTTAACTTTTGTCCTTTAGCATGGCATTTCTGTAGCCTAAGTACTACTAAGAAGCTGGAAAAGGTCCAAGAGCGAGCCTTACGTTTTATTTATTCAGATTTTACCAGCAGTTATGAGTGTCTCCTAGATAAGGCTCAGGTATCATCATTGCATGTAAAGCGACTGCGCACCATGGCTCTGGAGACGTACAAAATCGTAAACAAGTTATGTCCACCAGTTCTTTATGATCTTGTACAAATGAAAGACTCAAAATATAATTTTAGATATTCTAACATTCTACAGGTTGACAGTGTACGAACAAGTTCCTATGGTAAGCAAAGTTTTAAATATGCTGCTTCTGTGTTATGGAATTCGTTGCCAAATGATTTCAGAGAATCAAATAGCTTTAATCATTTTAAGAGCCTTATCCAGTCATGGAATGGTAACGCATGTAAGTGTAACATCTGCTGTGATAAGTAATATCTGTGATAATGCCTGTGACATGTAACATCTGTGATGCTGTGTATTGTCTGTGATGTGACTTGTTGTTAGTCTTGTTTTACATGTACTGCGTTTAGTATTAGCTGCTACTTAGTTTTTAGGTACAAGAACTCTAATTATTTCTTAAGTTGTGTGATGCTTTTTGTGCTATATGTGTATTTTAAGTTGTGCTTGCTGCTGAATTCTTAGTATTTGCATGATATGCTTGCATCTTTTATGTTAATTGTGCTAGTTTGTATTTTACGTCAAGTGCTTTCCTTTATAGTTTACTTGCCATTTTGCATGCCTTGTTGTTTTATGTTACTTTATATGTTATTTATGTCGGTTAAAAGCTCCTAAGAGCTTATGTTTACCAGTTATATGACATGCCGACTTTAAATAAACCTTATCTTATCTTATCTTATCTTATCTTAGTTTCAACTCAGAGAAAAAAATCCAATTCAAGGAATTGTGGTCCCCCGCTTTTGGGTGTTTGTCTTAAAAGAAATGCTTACAGACATCCTCCCATTCTTAAGTTTTAATATCAATTCTCTGTAAGGACCAAAATTTTTTGGAAACAGCATGTCATGGATTTTTATGATTTTCTCCATAAATAGTATGTATAATGCCCTGAATACAAAAATAACAATTTTTTGAAAATAAATATTCCGGTTGCCATGGAAACGAGGTCTTTCTATTTATAGCACTACAAAAATGGTCAAATAAGTCATCTTTGGTTATTATGTTGCCATGGAAACCATTGTAAGAGTTAATTGTTATTAACAACTTATAATCTTTAAAACCTCTCTTTTTAGAAAAATTAACAATTTTTTAAAATTTCTTTCAATTAAGTGAATCCTATCAAATCAAAATCAGTCAAAAATTGCCATAAAATAAGGTTAAAATTAAGGCCTATTTTTGTCCAATTTTTACCATTTTTAAGTAAAAATAGCACAAAATGTCAGGCTGATAACACCATCAGTGTTGTCAGAACAAAATAGATTTCATTTGCCAAATATAATCACTGAAAAAAATAAGTGGGACCTTGTTTAGTTTTCCTACATTTTGAGGTCAAAAATGGTTGCCATGGCAACTTTTCATTTGACACATGATGACTATATCTTTTCAAATCGATTGTTATCATGGTTTAAATAACTTATATTGCTTAAGCTTTATGTAGGGACAACAGAAGAAATTATTCTCTATTTGAGCACTTCCAAAATTTGTCAAGGTCATTGACTCTAAGTTCAAGGTCAATTCAAAATAAAAGCTCCAATTTCAATAAAATTTGCATTTTTGTTTTTATTTATTGTTACTTATTTTAGGCTTGACTGTCATATATTTGTATCCAAAATACTTCTTTCTAAAATTAGGACCAATAGGTGGAAAAACATTACAATTTTTAGTTCAGAACATTTCTCGTAAAAAAATAAGCCCCAGACAAAAATCATGATAATCTCACATTTTTTTTTATATGTATGCATGAAATATTAGCTACAAATCAAGGATATCATTGATTTTGAGATTTTTGCAACTTTGGTCAATAAGTAGGGGATATATCCAAAATCACAATGTATGTGTCTGTTTTACCCAATACCTCACGGTATATGAGTAACTGCCTCTCATACTTTTTAAAAATCACAGAATTTTGCCAAATTTTGTGAATTGCATTCAAGATGACCTTGACATTGGGTTCTGTGACCTTGAAAACTTTTAAGGTCATTTTTTAATCAATAATGCTCTTTTATATGCACTGATAAAAAATTGCTTAAAAACAATAACGGACAGCTATAGATTTACCAGTAAATTACTCTATGTGTAATAGCACTGAACAGAATGTCACCATGGTAACCATTTTTTATACCCTTTTGAATAAAATTGTGAAGAGGTCCCACTCAAATTTTAACATTTTCTTAAAAATCGAGGATTAAACTTAAAAGATAATTGGCAGTAGAAATCAAGTTAGCCTGACATTTCTGATTATTTGCCCTTAAAATTGAGCAAATTCATGTTAAATTAGGAGCTTTTTCGGTCTTAAAAAGGGCCTCTTCAAAACAGGTTTTTGCCTACATTTTGGGCATACTGACAAAAAAGAATAGCGGGCGGAAGCACACTTCTTGTGTAGTATTTATATGATAAAAGATATAAAAAGAAAATTAAGGAAATCTCAGTTGACTATAATAGCTGTTACCATGGAAACGAGCCTTGTGAAAATGACATGTAACAAGTATTCTACTGATGCGTTGAATTTCAAACATGGTTTCCATGGCAACGACAACTTAATTTGTAAAAAGGAAGTTTATTTTTGTCTCAGTACATCATATACACCTTCCATACCAAAAATCTCCAAAATTGGAGACATGCTATTTCCACGTGCTATTGAAATTATTTTGGTCCTTACAGAGAATTGCTTTTAATAATATACAATGTATCTCATATATTATCAACATTCTAAATATGAAAGATTAACTCCAAGAAAAGTTCAAAAGGTCCAAACTTTTGTTTTGTTACAAAGTGACAGGACTTATGAAAAGGTATGCACATGTGAAATATTAAGACCTATCATTTAAATTACAATCAAAAACTTACGGTCGAGGTTGAAGTTTTTAAATGTGGGTCAACCTCCATGGACGAGGTCACAAGGTCAGAATGTTGTTACCAACAGAAAGGTCCCATCACAATGAATACACATGTGTAATGTGAAAGCCCTATCATTTTCCATAAAAAGTTATGGACAAGGTTAAAGTTTTTTGAAAAGTAGGTCGAACTCAAAGGTCAAAGTCGCAAGGTCAAAAATTTTGGTATCCATGCAAAAGTCGTCACAAGGAATACACATGTGAAATATCAAAGCCCTATCACTTTCCATTCAAAAGTTATGGTCAAGGTTAAAGTTTTTAATAAGTAGGTCAAAGTCCAAGGTCAAGGTCACAAGGTCAGAAATTTTGGTATCCATGGAAAGGTCTTGTCACAAGAAATACACATGTGAAAATATCAAAGCCCTATCACTTACCATTCAAAAGTTATGCACAAGGTTAAAGTTTATGTGACTGACGGACAGACGGACGGACGAACCGGTTTTAATGTCCCCCCGCTTTCGCGAAAGCGGGGAACAATTATTGACTGAGCATATATTAACGCTCTTTGGTGCGTGTTTGTATGTTGATTTATAGTATATTCAAAATCTTGATTTTCAATTTCTTCGAATCGAGTATCATGCAGATGCACAATTTGGTCAATATATGGTGTCGAGAATACATCATACCGATTGGATACCGTTTACAACGTTACAGAAAAAGGTGATCTTAATTAATTGGTTTGAAATGAATGTCCTTTGGAAGGTACAGAGATGGACACTTCCATCCCAGGCCTGCTTACGTGCATCATAAAACATTTAAATACCTCATATATACTTAACGGGCATGCTTTCCCAAATTAGGCTGTTTCCTATACACGTATTCAATTCTATATATTTTGCGGGGGGGGGGGGGGGGGGGGGGGGGTAATGCTTATCCGTTTATTTTATCCGGAAAAGTTACTTTGTTCCTTACTGATGAGTCTGTGTCCTCGTCACTTTACAAAGATCTCTAAAAACATGATAAGCAAGTGAGACATATCTTCAATTTGTTTGAAAAATAACGACATACCAACAACAATGATAACTGGTATTCCATAAATACCATTCGAGTAATCTTCATTGACATCTGAGGTTGCGACTAAAATAGAAAACGTTTTAATTACCACCTGATATGTATATAGGATGTTCTTGCCTTACATAACAACAAGCGCTAAAATGACTTATAAAGTAGCTTTTGGGGTTCCGTGCCAGCGTTTTTTTGTTTTTTTTTTGTTTCATATCGGACCGGAGCTCCTACTATAGTCAACCCATGGATAGAACTCAAGTGAAAACATGGTCCAATAGCAGATGGAAAAAATCGTTAAAGAGTCAGACTTAATTTTGAGTCAGTGCGATTTTTTGCGAGTTAGTCATAATAAGCATCAAAGAAGTACCTAACGGTTATTCAGTCTCAGAATCCCAATCAGAACGGCTGCGAACCCCGGAATTAACAACTCTCCGAAGTGGGACCAGGTGCCCGGGGAGAGTAAGCGTCTCCTGATTGCATGCAATACCCGTCGCAACAGCTCCATTAAAACCTGTCATATTCGGTGATTGTCTCGATGTACATTTTGATGTACAGATCATGTAAGTATGTCTTATTTGGTGATGACTACAGCCATTTAATTACAATGTAGAGTGTCACTGATGTTACTGCAAAATCATATAACAATGGATGTCCTCTTTTATTTCTTTTGGTTTCGTTTATTCCTTCGTGAAATGGAAAGTAAAAGCTGATATCATTATTGGGTGTAGCGTTGTGTCCCCTTGTGCTGAACACATTTACCCATCGAAAAGCTGTCCTTATGAAATTTTGTATAATTCTGAAGTAAAGAACACCTTCTCCACCCAAACTGCTGGAGCAGTGCCTGGAAGACACTGGTGGACCGATGGGCAAAAATTCCAATAGGTAAATTTATGATTATGAGAAAGGATTTCGTTTCGTTTTTATCAGCTTAATTCTTTTCAGACAGAAATCTGAATAGGATTGGGCGTAAATTATACCATTTCTTTTTTCGTTTTTTATGTAATTTACTCGGAGTAATTTTTTTTTGTATTATAATTATCATTTTAAGGAGGGATTCAACACCAAGATGGCGGCGGCATTATTTGTTTTTCTCACTTCCTAGAAAAAGTACAGTCCTTACTTCCTTAAAGCATTTGATACACTGATTGATATACATATTTGAGTATTCTGATGAAGTTTGAATAATTTCCGACGTAATTTGAGGAAATTATAGCGATTTTCAAAATTGTGGATTTTGGGAGTTTTATCCATGAGCCAACCACGACGTCATTTCGACGTTATCGGGGGAAAATGGCGTCACAAACGATCGCATTCAAAATGCCATTAAAACATTAATACAAAACGTATTGCATTGAAACTTTACATGTATAGAATAGAAAATTCAATTCTTATTTTAGTGTATTCGTTGACCAATTTACATAACAAGGAAGCGGATGTTACTTCATTGAAAATGGACGAATTTGGAAGAAAAAATTAGAAAATAAAAAGCTTCGTAAAATTTTTATCCCAAATTTAATTTTTCTCGTTTAATCATGAAATCATCTCTGTACATTATTGATCATTCTTTTAGTTTTTGACAAGGATTGATCCAGAGGATTCGTAATAATCACCTATCAACTAAAGTCAATTGGCTCGAAATTGCAATTTTTTGAGCGACTGTGTCATCTATTATTCTAGTATCCTGCCTTTGTTTATGACACAATTCATTTAATCTTTTCCTTATGTAAGAGCAATACATATATGAATATTTTAGAAGTTAAATCAAAATTAATTACCAATAGCATTAAGAGAACCGGAATGACACTTTTAATATCATGACGTCATCAAGAAATTCACGGATACGTTGAAAAATGCATATTTCAAAGTCTCATAGAATTTTTTCCTGTGGATAGAATCAAATATAAGTTTGTGTGATGAAGGACAGACAAGAAATGAATAATTTCAGAAATTTTGAGAAAAATTGAATTTGGCGTCAAAGTGTTCAATACCTCCTTAATCAATTATCATAAAGCTGGAGATAAAGAATGCAAAATAAATCGTCATTCTCTTAAAATGGGGCGGATAAATGAGCGTCACAAAAGGCAAAAGGAGCAGTGAGTCTTCGGCTAGGTTCTGTTGGGAGTTATTAAGACAATGCCTCCACTGACGAAATCTCGTTTTATAGAAAGGATGTGAAAAAGAATATGTAGATAACGAGCGAAGCTATAATACAATTATTTTTAAGAAGGGAGGGGGTGTACGTAGCACAAATCCCATACTGTACGGGTATTATGACCTTCTTATAATATATCAGAAACAGACCGCTGCAAAAGTAGAAAATATAGTTGAAGTCTGGATTCTGTTGAAAGATTTTTTTTCTTTTGGTTGTTGTGGAAGGGGTACATTTTCAGAACATGTTCCACATGTAATTCCATTGTTAGGGCCAGACGGGCTTGCACGTAAGCTACTCGTTATGTGTTACATTATTCAGCAATTGAAATCATAATTGAGGGAGTTCTTTGGTCTCCTGGAACATTATAAAAGCAATTGAGACCGATAAGTGAACTTCTTGATTGACTACTAATATCAAAAACAAGACATTGCTACTTACGGACTTTTATTTGACAATGTCTCCGTTTGTTTGCGCGTAGGAAAGTTATGTTTTGTATTTTTTCCAAAATTGGAATATGGTTTCTGCTTTTATGATTTTCTTTCAATCACCGATTTCTTGACGTTGTCGTTCACCGTGACTTGATGGTTGTTAAGTGTATTATTATTTTCTTTACAGCTCTGTCGCCTGAAAGAAGCTTTGCATTGACCTTTTATCAATTTGACATCATATATATCGTCTGCTATTTCGGAAACTTGTCATTTCATAAAAAAATATCGAAATTAAAGAAGGTAAACACCTTAGCACCATCTCTCCTTTGCTAATTTCAACATAGATTTTATTTAGATATGCTACTGAATAGACCCTACATGAAATGTGGAGCCGCGCACTCTCTGAAAGTCAATGCACAAATTAAAAAAAAAACAGAGGGCGCTACTGAAATGAAATTTGACGGCTCCTGAAAATCAATTTGGCATCACTGATGAGAATTTAATATCGGAAACACGTGTCTGGTGCATGAAAATTGGTTTCAAATTTTCTTCAAGAATGTAAAGAGTTGGAACACTTCCGTATTATTGATATGGAGATCAATATGTAGATTGAGACAATCACCGAAATTGACAAGTTATCGTGGAACTATTGCAAGGGGTGTTACATGCAACCAGGAGACGCCGACTCTCCCCGGACACTTGGTCTCACTTCAGAATATTGTACTGTACATGTATATCTTGGGGTTCGCAGCTCTTCCAATAGACATTCTGATATCGATGCTTGATTTGATACATTATTTTGAATTAGAGGAGTATATCTCTAATGGGATAGCTCTGTCCTTGGCTGAATCAGAACACCGCCCTTTTTATGTTCACTATTGAATGTCCTCTCTCGCCCAAATATACTGGACGAATCATGTCAGAGGTAGAATAATGTTTCTCCTTAAATAAGCAGTGACTACACTAACAACTGATATAATATTTGTGAAAGTAAGATAAGTAAATGTTGATCTGAAACACATAAAACTACTAGTGAACATGTTTAGAGAGTTCCTTCCTTCTAGAAATTTAAGAAAGGAACGGTCAATTTCACCTTTTTGTAAGCGGCCCGTTGTGTGGTTTAGGTTTGTTTTGTATAATCGATAAACTATATATATACATGAAAGATTGATTTTTCTAAAAGTAATTTCTCAATAAGACCAATTTTAGACCAAGGGGTAACTAAAACTGTTTTGCTTTGTTGGTCATGAAAAGGAGGCACACCAAAGCATCCTCTTGTAAATCCTTAATTCGACCGATTGTTTAAGAAAGGGGAAGGGTCTCCTCCCTTCTTAAAAGACTAAGAACTTGCAGCACACACATTGAATCTGAAACACTGCCATGCAGAAATACAGAATAGACATATTACACAGAAGAGAGGCAAAGGGCTAACATAGAATCATTCAAATCACGATACACAAAAGACTACAATGAGCCATCGTTGCCGACTTAGCGCGGCCATCTGATACGTTAGTAGGAGACGCGCAGACGCTGTCGTTATCAGGGTTACATGCGCCAAACATCCTACTTTTCCAAGAACCCAGAGTACTCGAAAACGCGTAATTGTGTATAATAAATTCCTCTAAACAAGAAAGTAAAATGCATGACGTATGAAATCGATATTGAAAATTAAAGGCATACGAAAAAAAGTCCGTGCTCTGCAAATTGGAGTATTGCAGATGGCCGTCCTAAGTCGGCACCGGTTGCCCATTGGTCTCGTTGGTTTGTGTGTAGTCCTTGGTGTTTGATGTTTCTGTGTTGTGCGTTGACGTTCCTTATTCGTCTCTTTCTGTGCTTGTCTGCTTTGTGTTTTTACATTGGGTGTTTTGTGGTTTTGCTGTGGGTGCTGCAACCTGGTGTTGTTGGAGATCCCCTCCTTTGTTTCACAATATATAGAGCACCAAATTGAGCATCGATGGACCCCTAGCAAGCTAAAGTGCTATGGCGACCATGTCAGGGAAATTCAAAACACTTACTGTCAAACCCCTCGCGGGATACTATTTTACCAGCTCCACAATACAAAGGGCATAAGTGCGACAAAAAAGAGTTAAAGAAGATCCTGACGAAAATCTCAACGGCACTCACAATAGAGCACCAAATTAAGCATCGACGGGTCCCTAGCAAGCTAGAGGTTGGACCAGGTGCCTGGGAGGAGTAGGCATCCCCTGTTGGCTAGCCGCACCCACCGTCGATGTTCATTCACGAAAATGATCACAATATATAAAATATATGCACTGTCTGAGGTAACGTCCATTTAGAAAATGCTATGGCGACCATGTCAGGGAAATTATTCAAAACACTTACAAATGTAATGTCAAACCCCTCGCGGGGAACATTTTACGAGCTCCACACAGCAAAGGGCATAAGTATGAATAAAACATCCAGAAACATTTATTTCATTAGATTAAAAACTGATTACGTCTCATCTTTTTCGTCACTAAAATAAAAATGACGAATGAGGTAGTCAAAGTGCCAAAGAAGCAGTCTGGATCATTCAAGAATTTTCTATTACCTTTATGTATAGCATGTGGTAAGTAAACACCGAAAAAATAAGACATACCAACAGTTATGAACGTTGATAGACCATGTCCATTACTAGAGTTGTCCTCCTTTACACTTGTAGTTGTCACTGTAATTCAAAATAGAGCATTTTTCTGCTGTTTGAATGTGACCCTTGCCGATAATGGAAGACAGAACTATTTGACTAAAGACTCAAGTGAGATATTGCTATATCCCTTCGCCCGGCGTCCGTTCGGCGTCCGTCCGTTACTTTTTTGAGTACTCCTCCGCACCCGCATCACATAATTTCATGAACCCTTAGCGGAAGCAAAAATCTATTTTGGGTAGATTTGTGTAGACTGGTTCTTAAGTGTAAAACTGAGATCTTTGCATATTTATTATCTAGATTTCCTCTATTTGGGCCAAGAGAATGAATTAAAGAAGACCCCGACGAACTTTGGAACTCACAATAGAGCACAAATTGAGCATCGACGAACCCCTGGCAAGCTAGAGGTGGGACCAGGTGGCCGGCAGGAGTAAGCATCCCCTGTTTGGCTAGCCGCATCTGCCGTCGATGTTCACGCACGAAAATGAAATACATGCACTGTCTGGGGTTATGTCTATATAGCACAAAATTGATCATCGACGGACCCCTAGAACACCAATGAGGCCTTGCATATTGCAATGCGCTTATTGTTCACCAAAAGTACTTATGATCAATAGAAGATTTATTAACATTATATGATGTATTTTGTATTATATGATGCTAACTCCTTCGGGTCTCACTCCCATTTTGGGAGTACGTTTCTTTTCATGTGGTGGAGGTTTTTGTTTGTGTACTTTTTAATCCTGATTTGTAGCCAAGTTCGATCAATTTCGGTTGATCGTTTCTTCAACGCATTCTAAAATTTATGTTGTCAACATTTCTTGATATTTCGTGGGTCCCGTAGCATCATATACCATCCTTCCTGCTACGTCTTTCGGTACGCTTTTTCGACATAGTAACTTTCAAACGTTTTTGGCATATTACATTGTTTAGATTTGAGAATCACTGAGAAGGGTAAGTACCCGAAACGTGCATATCAGGTCCATGCTGCCAATTTATCTGTTCTTAAATGATGCTATTCAATTTGAAGACGTTTCACGTTTTCTGAATTATCGATTTTGTACTGTGTATGAGGATATGGTCATTATCCATATTTGTCAAAGATTAACACTACTTCATTATAATACTATAAAACGAACTTGAAAGGTTATATTACCTTTTCATTGTAAGCTATGTATGATACATATACATTGATTACACATGAGGGGTTTCAAACTTTTTGTAAAAACTAAGGCTTGGTAAGGGTTTTTTTTTAATTTCTGATGGTGGAACCGATGTATCTTACATATTAGCCATTGGACTTGAAACCATGACATCACAACAATATAAACAATTAACACAATATCGTCACACAATATGAAAGATTAGAGATATGAGGGATAACGATACCGTATATATGCTGTGTTATACATGTATTCTTGTCAATATTAACGATCGTATATTAAGTAAAATGCTCAACCAGGAGCTTAAAAAAAAACAACTGTTAGCTTTGAAAAAAAAAGAAACAGGAAGATACATCCATATCCGAAGTCAGGAAGCGCTGCACAAATTATATTAATATTAGAGCTGTTCGAATAAGCGACGTAAACCTACCAACGATCTTCGTACTACGTATAGGTACGTAAAGGAACAAAATAAAGGATGGTGTCAAAAGCACATTATTAAAATAATGTAACAAAATTATTTACTTTAATTTATCAAAAGGATTAATCTAGCAGCATTATAATCGAACTTGAAGTAAACATTTCTGTTCTATCTTAGGTTCTAAGCTTCTGTTAAGGTTTCGTCGTGTTTTTGAAATGGTATTTACAATGACTGAATTAGTGGGATAAGAGGGTTAATAAGATGTTTGTTGGCCTTAAACCTGTATGTGTATATGTAGACTGAATTTCTGTCAGAAAATTTCCGCTGCCGCTCAACACCTTACTTTAAATTTAATTTACATACGATTTCTGCAATACACATCCTAATATGAGCATGCCATCCATTTCAAGATATAAAAGCCAGAATATCCCCTTGCACTTTTTGACAGGTCTTTTTTTTTTCGGATATGATTAGTTTGTCCAAATATTCTTACAGCAAGGGGGATAGGATTTGTAACCCTCCTCCCCATAAAAAAATAATTTTTAAACACTCCGTTAAATCGCTTCCTTCGCCGGATACATTATCTTTCATATATTCTATCGTTTGGGATTAGGATCACTGACGCGTTCGAGGGTCAAATACCCGAAACGAATCCATGACAAATATGGATAATGACCATATCCCTGTCTACAGTACAAAATCGATAATTCAGAAAATCAGAAACCGAAGGCATACAAAATCAGGATAAAACAGGAACCAAAGCAAACAAAAACAAAAACCTCCACCATATGAAAAGAAGCGAACTCCCGATATGAGAGTGAGACCAGGTGCCCAGGAAGAGTAAGCATCTCCTGCTTGCATGCAACACCCGTCGCTTCAATTCGGTAGAACTGTCACATCCGGTTACTTCCATTTTGGAAGATATAGAGTACAATCTTTGGTTAGATGGTTCAAATGGTCTATGACAGAATATCATCCACCATTCTGGATAGTGGGACATCATAGTGTATGACGAGTTCCCCATATCGACCGTAGAACTTCCTCAGTGACGATGTTAGTCGGTCACAAACATATCCCTGACTGAGAAGCTTATCTGAAAGACGCCTAGCTCTCAGAACAAAATCCGTATATTTGGTACTTGCTCTGGCATAGCGTATCAACTGAGATATGAACACGCCATAAGCAGGCGATGAAGGGATATTGCTACTCAGAAAAGGAAAGTTCGTAATACTGAAATTGAAGTCGTCACGTTTGTCATAGAGTGAGGTGTTCATGTGACCATCAGTGTCGTAGGACAACATTATGTCCAAATAGGATGCTGAATTATTTGTTTCTGTAGTTTCTTTGACTTCAAGCTCCGAAGGATAGATACTGCTCAGGTAATCCGCGAATTTTGGATTATTGATGGACAACACATCGTCTATGTATCTGTAAGTGAAGTTAAAGTCAGAAGCTAAGTATCTTTTCCCTTCAGAGACCAACGATTGAATGAATTCAGCTTCGTACGAGTAAAGGAAAATGTCGGCAAGGAGTGGGGCACAATTGGTCCCCATTGGAATTCCGACAATTTGCTGGAAGACCTTTCCTACAAACATGCTGCAAATGTATCTGTTCTTAAATAGTGCTATGAATTATTTGAAGACAATGATATAGCGATACAGTTTTTCATGTTGCTAAGTGCTTCAATTCATTTAACGGCTAAAATTTTATCTCCGTACTTTCTGCAGCCAACAAAACGTTCATTCACCGCAAGATAATTTCTGTTTAGCAGGAAGGGACGTCCCCCAGAAAACCTCAATCATGGACCCGCTTTGATGGTGCTAAGAAGTTGTCAGACCCCTTCCCATTGTTGATGCCCCTAAGTCAAATACTTTATTCGTCCTTGACATGTTACAGGGTATAATATTGCCTCAAGCGCATGATAGTTTGCTACCCTTCCCCTTAGGTCAGACAAAAAAGGAAAATTAAGAGAAACAAGAGAAAATAAGACCCTCATAGGCTTTGGTAACTTAGTGGATTGCAAAGTGTTGTTTTGAGAGAGAAAAGATATGACAGAGATGTCTTTATTCCAGAATTAATGTGAATAGTGTAGAAATATTTTTTTCATTGTAACTCTTGTACATGTATGTATTTTATAGATTGTTTTATTTTCGTGCGTGAACATCGACTGCGGGTGCTCACTCCTCCCGCGCACCTGATCCAACCTCTAGCTTACTAAGAGTCCGTCGATGCTCAATTTTATGCTCTATTGTGAGTGCTATTGAGATTATCGTCAGGATATTCTTTAATTCATTTGCTTACTTTTTCTTACACTATTGACTAGAAAATACATTTAAAAGATTTTAGGGGGCTACAAATGTTAAAAACTGCACACAATTAAACCATTTTGTGTTCAAGTATTTGAATTTGCGAATGTCCCCTTCACGTCGAGACCACTCTAGCTACCACAAGTCTTATAATAAAGAACAAATTCAATTTTCTTGAAGTAAAGAAGCAGAGAAATACCTTCTGTTGCTCGGTTCTCCAAATTATTTCGCACAACACTACTACTTATCATATATTTGTACCCCGCAATCAAAGGTTTAGGATATTTTGAATGTTTATTTTTGTCTGTCAGTCGTCTTTAGGTAATCAAAACTCTATATATACGGCTTGATTTAGTCTATCGATACTTTGAAGTAAGCTATATGTTTAATGATATGCTTTTGAGACCACCCATTATTTTGTTACCTTATGTACCAAAACGTAGTACGAAGTTCGTTGGTAGGTTTACGTCGCTTATTCGAACAGCTCTAATAACATGAATTATGTGGCTTTCTTTTATAACTGATAAAATATAGCCTATTGTTGCTCCTTTTCCCCTCCTATTGCGTCATTCTTTATCTACATTTCTGAAAAACATGCCATTGGGCGTGTGCATCACATGTTTCAAAGCCTTGTTGGAATTCACAAGTGCATAACCTTTATTTATTTATAGAGTATGAAAGTCAGGAACCATGGGCCATCAGTGAGGATGTTATCTCTTACAAAGTCTATTGACTTTATACTATTATAAGACCTTTTTCCACGAATACGGAAACATTATATCCGTTAAGCAAGAGAAAGAAATAAGCAGGAAGAATATGTTTGATAAGGGCCGACTTGTTCAAAATATTGTAAATTAAAGCTGTGCTGGATATAAGAATAATAATAAAACATTACAATACTTATTTTAGTCATACTATTGTTCCGTTATGTTACTTATTTCATTGTTTCAATCGTAATCGCAATCCTTGAATTTTTTTGTAATGTGGTTCTGGTATATGTTTGTTTTATTTTTTGTAATAAGATTTCTTTTCAAATATTCATCAGAATTTTCATAATAATATTTCAAACTCCGAATCGTATATTTGTTCTGTCGAGTGAATAATGTAATAATGTAATAAAACATACTTATAGGACATTGGACAAAAATTCTTTTCAAGATATAAAAGCCAGAATATCCCCTTTCACTTTTTGACAGGTATTTTTTTTTCGGATATGATAAGTTTGTCGAAATATTCTTACAGCAAGGGGGATATCATTTGTAACCCTCCTCCTCATTAAAAAAAAATTTTAAAAACTCCGTTAAATAGCTTCCTTCGTCGGATACATTATCTTTCATATATTCCATCGTTTTGGATTAGGATCACTGACGCGATCGAGGGTCAAATACCCGAAACGAATCCATGCTGCAAATGTATCTGTTCTTAAATAATGCTATGAATTTGAAGACAATGATATAGCGATATAGTTTTTCATGTTGCTTAGTGCTTCCATTCATTTAACGGCTAAAATTTTATCTCTGTACTTTTTGTAGCCAACAAAACGTTCATTCACCGCAAGATAATTTGTTTAGCAGGAAGGGACGTCCCCCAGAAAACCTCAATCATGGACCCGCTTTCATGGTGCCAAGAAGCTGTCAGACCCCTTTCCATTTTTGATACCCCCCTTAGTCAAATACTTTATTCGTCCTTGACATGTTACACGATATCAGATCGTCTTAAGCGCACGATAATTTGCTTCCCTTCCCCTTAGGTCATACAAAAAAGAGGAATTTAGAGAAACAAGAGAAAATAAAACCCTCATAGGCTTTGGTAACTTAGTGGATTGCAAAGGGGTGTTTTGAGAGAGAAAAGTTATGACAGAGACGTCTTTATCCAAGAATTAATGTGAATAGTGTAGAAATATTTTTTTCATTGTAACTCTTGTACATGTATGTATTTTATAGATTGTTTTATTTTCGTGCGTGAGCATCGACTGAGGGTGCTCACTCCTCTCGGGCACCTGGTCCCACCTCTAGCTTGCTAGGGGTCCGTTGATGCTCAATTCTATGCTCTATTGTGAGTGCTATTGAGATTATCGTCGGAATCTTCTTTAATTCATTTGCTTACTCTTTCTTACACTATTGGCTAGAAAAGACATTTAAAAGATTTTTGGGGGCTACAAATGTCAAAAACCGCACACAATTAAACCATTTTGTGTTCAAGTATTTGTATTTGCGAATGTCCCCTTCACGTCGAGACCACTCTAGCTACCACATGTCTAATAATAAAGAACAAATTCAATTTTCTTGAAGTAAAGAAGCAGAGAAATACCTTCTGTTGCTCGGTTCTCCAAATTCTTTCGCACAACACTGCCACTTATCATACATTTGTACCCCGCAATCAAAGGTCTAGGGTATTTTGAATGTTTATTTTTCTCTGTCAATCGTCTTTAGGTAATCAAAACACTATATATACGGCTTGATTTAGTCTATCGATACTTTGAAGTAAGCTATATGTTTAATGATATGCTTTTGAGACCACCCATTATTTTGTTACCTTACGTACCAAAACGTAGTACGAAGTTCGTTGGTAGGTTTACGTCGCTTATTCGAACAGCTCTAATAACATGAATTATGTGGCTTTGTTTTATAACTGATACAATATAGCCTAGTTTTGCTTCTTTTCCCCTCCTATTGCGTCATTCTTTATGTACATTTCTTAAAAAACATGCCATTGAGCGTGTGCATCACATGTTTAAAAGCCTTGTTGGAATTCACAAGTGCACAACCTTTATTTATTTATAGAGTATGAAAGTCAGGGACCATGTGAAGTCTGTGAGGATGTTATCTCTTACAACGTATATTGACTTTATACTTTTATAAGACCTTTTTCTACGAATACGGAAACATTATATCCGTTAAGCAAGAGAAAGAAATAAGCAGGAAGAATATGTTTGATAAAGGCCGACTTGTTCAAAATATTGTAAATTAAAGCTGTGCTGGATATAAGAATGATAATAAAACATTCCAATACTTATTTTAGTCATACTATTTTTCCGTTATGTTATTTATTTCATTGTTTCAATCGTAATCGCAATCCTTGAATATTTGTAATGTGATTCTGGTATATGTTTGTTTTATTTTTTGTAATAAGATTTCTTTTCAAATATTCATCAGATTTTTCATAATAATATTTCAAACTTCGAATCGTATATTTGTTCTGTCGAATGAATAATGAAATAATGTAATAAAACATGCTAATAGGACAATGGACAAAAATTCTTTTCAAGATATAAAAGCCCGAATATCCCCTTGCACTTTTTGATAGGTCTTTTTTTTTCGGATATGATAAGTTTGTCCAAATATTCTTACAGCAAGGGGGATAGGATTTGTAACCCTCCTCCTCATTAAAAATATTTTTTTTTAAAAACTCCGTTAAATCGCTTCCTTTGCCGGATACATTATCTTTCATATATTCCATCGTTTGGGATTAGAATTACTGACGCATTCGAGGGTCAAATACCCGAAACGAATCCATGCTGCAAATGTATCTGTTCTTAAATAATGCTATGAATTTGAAGACAATGATATAGCGATATAGTTTTTCCTGTTGATTAGTGATTCCATTCATTTAACGGCTAAAATTTTATCTCCGTACTTTCTGCAGCCAACAAAATGTTCATTCACCGCAAGATAATTCCTGTTTAGCAGGAAGGGACGTCTCCCGGAAAACCTCAATCATGGACCCGCTTTGATGGTGCCAAGAAGCTGTCAGACCCCTTCCTATTTTTGATACCCCCCTAAGTCAAATATTTTATTCGTCCTTGACATGTTACACGATATCAGATCGTCTCAAGCGCATGATAGTTTGCTTCCCTTCCCCTTAGGTCAGACAAAAAAGGAGAAATTAGAGAAACAAGAGAAAATAAGACCCTTATAGGCTTTGGTAACTTAGTGGATTGCAAAGGGGTGTTTTGAGAGAGAAAAGCTATGACAGAGACGTCTTCATCCAAGGATTAATGTGAATAGTGTAGAAATATTTTTTTCATTGTAACTCTTGTACATGTATGTATTTTATAGATTGTTTTATTTTCGTGCTTGAACATCGACTGAGGGTGCTCACTCCTCCCGGGCACCTGGTCCAACCTCTAGCTTGCTAGGGGTCCGTTGATGCTCAATCTTATGCTCTATTGTGAGTGCTATTGAGATTATCGTCAGGTTCTTCTTTAATTCATTTGCTTACTTTTTCTTACACTATTGACTAGAAAAGACATTTAAAAGATTTTGGGGGGCTACAAATGTTAAAAACTGCACACAATTAAACCATTTTGTGTTTAAGTATTTATATTTGCGAATGTCCCCTTCACGTCGAGACCACTCTAGCTACCATCTGTCCTATAATAAAGAACAAATTCAATTTTCTTGAAGTAAAAAAGCAGAGAAATACCTTCTGTTGCACGGTTCTCCAAATTCTTTCGCACAACACTACCACTTATCATACATTTGTACCCCACAATCAAAAGTTTAGGGTATTTTGAATGTTTATTTTTGTCTGTCAGTCGACTTTAGGTAATCAAAACTCTACATATACGGCTTGATTTATTCTATCGATACTTTGAAGTAAGCTATGTGTATAATGATATGCTTTTGAGACCACCCCTTATTTTTTACCTTACGTACAAAAACTAGTACGAAGTTCGTTGGTAGGTTTACGTCGCTTATTCGAACAACTCTAATAACATGAATTACGTGGCTTTGTTTTATAACTGATACAATATAGCTTAGTTTTGCTCCTTTTTCCCTCCTATTGCGTTATTCTTTATCTACATTTCTGAAAAACATGCCAGTGGGCGTGTGCATCACATGTTTAAAAGCCTTATTGGAATTCACAAGTGCACAACCTTCATTTATTTATAGAGTATGAAAGTCAGGGATCATGGGCAATCTGTGAGGATGTTATCTCTTACAAAGTCTATTGACTTTTAACTATTATAAGACCTTTTTCTAGGAATACGGAAACATTATATCCGTTAAGCAAGAGAACGAAATAAGCAGGAAGAACATGTTTGATAAGGGCCGACTTGTTCAAAATATTGTAAATTAAAGCTGTGCTGGATATAAGAATAATAATAAAACATTCCAATACTTATTTTAGTCATACTATTGTTCCATTATGTTATTTATTTCATTGTTTCAATCGTAATCGCAATCCTTGAATTTTTTTGTAATGTGATTCAGGTATATGTTTGTTTTATTTTTTGTAATAAGATTTCTTTTCAAATAATCATCAGATTTTTCATAATAATATTTCAAACTCCGAATCGTATATTTGTTCTGTCGGGTGAATAATGTAATAATGTAATAAAACATGCTTATAGGACATTGGACAAAAATTCTTTTTCTTTTATTCTGTTCTTGGAGTCATTATTGAAAATTTAGATGGCCATATCTGAGCTTAGCCAATCACAGGCTCTGAAATTGATCGTCTTATGTGTGTAGAATCTGTGAAGAAACCGTCTTCATGGTCGTCATGGATCCTGCATCCTTCAAAAGCTGATTAGTTAATACGTTTGAGAGAGGATCGAACTCGAGACCTTCAGTATGCTATTCGACAACCGGGCACGCTACCACTACGCGATCGGGGTAGTTATCATCTAAGTCGGTTAGAATGTAATTTCAAGTTTCTACATGAATAAGAAGGGGCTTCGATGACGCTCTGCTTACTTCTTATCACTGTAGAAACTTCAAATTAACCTATATATACACATAATTTTTATACGTATTATTTTATGGTGCCGTCCGTGAGTCCGTTCGTCAATCCGTCCGAGGTCATGTTTTCCTGACTTTTGCCTGAAGCCTTTCAAGATGTTGTAAATGTAGTGAAATTTGTCACATGGCTTGATATCAAGCCTTTGCAGCTTTTAAATTGCAACTTGCTTTCAAATAGATATTTACCGATCCAGTTCGAGTTTCAGAAAAAATTACCTATTTTTTGCAGAGTTATGGACCTTGAGTATAGAATTTTTTTTTTTGGTACAATTTTCCGAACTTTTTTCACAGCCTTTGCAGCTATTGATTCAGAATCTAAACTTGATATATGCCTTGATAATAAATAATTACGAATCCAGTTTGAGTTTCAGAAGAAAGACCTATATTTAGCAGTGTTATTACCCTTGAACATAGAAATTATCATAAAAAAATGTATAATGTTCCGGAATTTTTTATGCAGCCTTTGCATATATTGAATATGAACTTGAGATATGCCATTGTAATGATGAATAACATATCCAGTTCGATTTTCGGAAACATTTACTCATATTTAGCAGAGTTATGGTCCTTGAACATGGTATGACTCTCTGTCCTAGGACCTTCAAGTATATCATTTGTTTTGACTTTAACAAGACAAAGAACCTAGTAATATCTTTTTAAGATCAAAGATCAAAGTCATTTTGTAGCAAAATATAGCGGGGTGTTTTTTTCGGGGGGAGGGTAAATTATTATTTTGAAAATATATTTAAGGTCAGGGTGGCGACTTTTAATGGAAATAAGAATGAAGAAAGATGGATAGGTTCATATGTAGAGGAACATCTCCTCAAACTATTCAGACCAAAAATTAAAATTTGCCCGTCTCGGTTTTTGGCTATAAACGTCCATTTTTGGCCTATTTTAACATCTTTTTGTCATTTTAGAGAATACCACATCATAACTTTACATACCTCTGAAATGCATGAAATTTCAAAATCCATTAAATCCTTATTTTTCAAGATTCTTGTAGCTTGTTGATGAATTAAAGGCTATTTTGAGAAATTCTGATAAAAAAGTCAGTTCCAATGAGAATATTTATTTATAAATACTATGTTGCTGGTTGCCAAGGCAACAACTCGTTATTTTTATTAATAGCTAGCAGATCGCCAGATACACATTTTTTTTCTACATATATATCTATGGTATTGCTTTATCCTAAAGCAGTCAAATCAATATGTACCCGCAATAGTTTTTGAGCAAAATGACTGTTTCTATAAATAGCACAATAATTTATGCAAATAAATCCATATTTTGACCCAAAACATAGAGTTGAACTTGAAGTTCGAATTTCTAATTATCTCACTTTTAAACAGTATAGTGGATGGTGATGTATGAATCTTTGATAGCAGAACTCATGCGAAAATGACGATTTTTTTTTTTGCCTATTTTCGGCGATTTTTCATTGAAAAATATGCATTTTCCCCCAAAATACCCATACAACAATGAACGTTTCAAGGAATATTATTTTTTCCTAACATAATGTAACAATCTGTGTTTATACCATGTATCGTTTATGTCGGTTTCAAATATTATGTGATATGAAAATAGAGTTATCTCCCTGTAGTCGCAACCCTAACCTTAAATACATGTACTAATTTTGATTTAAAATCTTTCAAACTTTGCACACCTGAAGAAGAACACATGTTCTTTAATATATACATGTAATTCTTACAATTGAGAAATCATGTGTAAAGGTCAAGTAATTTTGGGAGTAAAGTTGCATTTACAAAATTATATATTAGAAATAAATTCCCCGAAGGGCGTTACTTGCAGCATTGGCGTTGCTGAGTTTAGTTCTCTAGAAAGTTCAAAATTAAATGAATATTGTGCAGTAAGCAGGGAGAGTTCAACCACGATTCTATCGTACTCTTCATCAATAATCCAACCATCTAGGAATACATTTGCGCAAACAGAGAGCAGAACTTCAGCCTCCTACCTAGACTTCATACTATCGATCAGTAGACACCTCTTTTTATGACAAACGTGACAAATATCACCATCACAAAGGAAACAAGGAGATCCCCAACCAAACCTGGATGCAGCTCCCAAGACTAAGCACCGAAACACAAGATGTGACAACACAGTGGACAATTACAACTAGAGACATACAGCATAGAAACACGAAATACAAAATACTGCATATGAATCACTGAATAACTTTCACACTTTTTCGGCTATATTACATTATTTATACTGTGGATCACTGACGAGGGTTACGTACACAGGCATGTTTGGACCATGTTGCAAATGTATCAGTTCTTAAGTGATGCTATTCAATTTGAAGACTTTAACATGTAGACAATGTGCTGTCCATCCAACACTCGCGGATTACCTTAGCAGAAACTATCCGTCGGAGCTTTAAGTCAAAGAAACTACAGAGACAAATGATTCAGCATCCCACATAATGCTGTCCTATGACACTGATGGGCACATGAACACTTCACTCTGTAACAAACGTGACAACTTCAGTTTCAGCATCACAAACTTCCCTTTTCGGAGTAGCAACATCCCTTTATCGCCTGGTTACGGCGTGTTCATATCCCAAATTAATACATTATGCCAGAGGAAGTTACAAATATACCGAGTTTCTTCTGAGAGCTAGGCGTCTTTCAGATAAGTTCTCAGTCAGGGATACGTTTGTGATCGACTTACCTCGTCACTGAGGAAGTTCTACGGTTGATACGGGGAATCCTACACTATGATGTCCCATTGCCCAGAATGGTGAACGATATTCTGTCTTGGACCGTTTGAAAGTCCAACCACAGACTATACTTATATCTTCCGAAATGGAAGTAGCCGGATGTGATATTTCTGCAAAATTGACGCGACGGGTGTTGCATGCTAGCAGGATATGCTGACTCTTCCTGGGCACCTGGCCTCACTCCTAATTGGGAATTCGCTTCTTTTCTTGTGGTGGAGACTTTTGTTTGTTCGCTTTGGTTCCTGTTTCATCCTGATTTGGTATGCCCTTGGTTTTTGATTTTCTGAATTATCGATTTAGTACTGTGTATTGGGATATGGTCATTGTCTATAAATGCTGTCCAAGAGGAAGGGCAAGGCATTACACAGGTAACTATATATCCATGATGTGTGTGATTTGTAGTCTGTAGAGGGAAAGAAAACTTTTGATTTGGATGCACAAATTTAAGTTGTACCCTCTCCATTAAGACACCATTTAATGAGTTTAAAAAGTATATAATCAATTTTGTCATGAGGAAGCGTTGTGTACATATTATTATATTAGGTCGTATTGGCTCGGAAATTTCTAGATCACATCCCCTTTCGCACCAAAAAAAATTACATCGCTCCTGTTCAGAATAACTTCACATTATCTTTTCATGTGTTTCATTATCGCCGTACTTGGGCTTGGCTTCTCGACTTTGAGACTGAATAACTGCTAGGTACTTCTTTGATGTTTATCTAGACACCCCCTTTCTTTCCTCTTCGCCTGCTTTTAGCATATTCAGGGTAACTTTAAAATATTTATATGCGTATATATATCAATACATAAGTTTTTATTAAAAACAACAAACCTGTTAAAGACACATTCAATTCTAATATCGTTTGACCAGTCGAACCATATCCAGAGCTTGAACTTTCGCTAAAAGAAATATGATTCAGTGAATTTATTATATTTACTGAATAGATAAAGAAGATGCATAGTCAATGTGTCGGTAATAAAGTAGAATAATAGTGAATTAAGCATTAACATTCTTCGTTAGAGAAACGGAGACCCAAATATATGCAAACAAAAGGGTAAGCGCAAAACTCAGCACCGTTAAAAGTATCTATTAGTAATTCGGTCTAAATATCGAGAAGGTAAGGCAAAATTATTAGAATTTATTTCCATTGGAAGGCAATTGCGAACCTGAAATAAACAATATTCCGAAGTAGAACCAGGTGCCCGGGGAGATTCTTCATCATCTGGTTGCATCCCTAACCTGCACAAAAGTTACATGAAAACATTTCGAATTCGGTTATTGTTTTGATGTCCACATTGAACTACATGAACATATTATGTTAAACGTCTTCAAATTTAATTATCCTTTAAGAACAGACAAATTTGAAGCATGGATCAGACATGCACGTTTCGGGTACTTCAGTTATCATCAATCTAAAAAACGTAATATGGCAAAAAAGTGTGAAAGTTAATATGTCCAAAAATGTACCGAAAGACGCAGCCGAATGGGAGGGACACGATGCAAAAGGACCCACGTTTGAGACATTTCAAGAAATTTTGATAACAGAAATTTCGAATGCATTGATGAACTATCAACAAAAATTGACGAAACTTGGCTTCATGTGCCCTCGGGTACTCCTGGTCCACAAGCAGTGACACTTTCCAAGTGTTACAAATGTTAAACGTCTTGTAATTCAATAGCATCATTTAAAAACAGATACATTTGCAGCATTGACCAGACGTCTTCGCTGGTGATTTTGCAGGAATTCAATCGCAATCCAGAATGTCATTGATCATTCAAAATGATAGCAAACCTTGGACAATGAAAATACAGGATCTATGGAAATATATTCTTAAACAATGATAATTGTAAAACTTAGTGCTTTTTATACCTCTTAATTTCTTAAAAAAAACCACCTACCACCTACAGATCAAGCAAGGTTATTAAGGGTTATAATGAGACAAATAACACTCACAAAAGGGCACTGAATTGAGCATCGACGGACACCTAGCCAGTTAGAAATTAGATCTGGTGCCCGCAAAGAGTAAGCAACCCCTGTTTGGCTAGTCGCACCCGCCGTCCTCTTGCACGCAACTGAAAACATTATCTACAAAACATGCACTGTTTGAGATTATGTCTCGTCGGGAAACATACTTTCCCCACTTCCTGTTTTGTTTTACAGACAACTGAATACCGTTAGAATTTAATTACACTCCAGTTATCTTTATATTCCTCATTGGCTATAAAGCACGCATAGTCATATCAATTTCTCGTGACCTCTGCAAATCTTTATTGTCCCCCGCGAAAGCGCGGGGACATTAAAACCGGTTCGTCCGTCCGTCCGTCTGTCCGTCAGTCACAAAAACTTTAACCTTGTGCATAACTTTTGAATGGTAAGTGATAGGGCTTTGATATTTCACATGTGTATTCCTTGTGACAAGACCTTTACATGGATACCAACATTTTTTACCTTGTGACCTTGACCTTGGACTTTGACCTACTTATTTAAAACTTTAACCTTGACCATAACTTTTGAATGATAAGTGATAGGGCTTTGATATTTCACATGTGTATTTCTTGTAACAAGACCTTTCCATGGATACCGAAGCTTTTGACCTTGTGACCTTGACCTTGGACTTTGACCCACTCATTGAAACCTTTAACCTTGACCATAACTTTTGAACGGAAAGTGATAGGGCTTTGATTTTTCACATGTGTATTCCTTGAGACAAGACCTTTGCATGGATACCAAAATTTTTGACCTTGCGACCTTGACCTTCGAGTTCGACCTACTTTTCAAAAAACTTTAACCGTGTCCATAACTTTTTAATGGAAAATGATAGGGCTTTCACATTTCACATGTGTATTCATTGTGACAAAACCTTTCTGTTGGTAACAACATTCTGACCTTGTGACCTCGTCCATGGAGGTTGACCCACATTTAAAAACTTCAACCTCGACCATAAGTTTTGGATGATGATTTAAATGATAGGTCTTAAATATTTCACATGTGCATACCTTTTCATAAGCCCTGTCCCTTGGTAACAAAACAAAAGTTGGACCTTTTTACCTTTTCTTGGAGTTAATCTTTCATATTTAGAATGTTGATATTACATGTATATGAGATATACATATTATTAAAACTTAAGAATGGGGGGATGTCTGTAAGCATTTCTTTAAAGACAAACACCCAAAAGCTTTCAAAACTTATCGACAATCCGTCCCCCTCTTAAAATGCAAGCATCTTCTCAAAAGCATACTCTTGAACTAGTCTTAGAAATAGCATAGGCTTTAAATGATAATACTTTCTGATCAATTTTTAACGTTGTTTCATGAGTCCCTGTCGCTTACCAGGTTGTATGATGGTTTATATTGAGAAAACCACGCATTTCCTTCTAAATTAATCGTACATTCAGTTCATAGATTTTATATATTGTTTTCATTTACGTCCTTTAACATCGATGGCTGGTGCAGCTAGCCATCAGGTGTTGCTTACTCCTACTGGGCACTTGGTCCCACCTCTGGCTTGCTAGGGGTCCTTCGATGCTTAATTTTGTGTTCTATTGTGAGTGCTGATTATCATCAGGATCTTCTTTATCTTATTTTGACTAGTAAAATTCATTGGTACAGAAAAATACACTTCTATTGGACAGATTATTAAAAATATGCTTCACATTCGATCGTAGGCTCTATCGCTCGCCAGTCATTCGATCAAAAATTGAGAGTATTTAAATAAGATAAACTTCAAACTAATGGATGTTTGGGATTTGGTCCCTCGTTCTCTTCTTGATTTCTTTTCAAAAGAAAACCCCTTTGCGTTTCGTATCTTGAAACTGGTTTCAATTCATCTATTTCGTTTTTGTGTTAATTGTTCTTAAAATTTACATTTTCGTTTCAATCTGTTTATTAATCGTGCATGGGAGGACTACTTTCCACTTCAAAAATTCCCCTCAATACTTCCTGTCTGGCTCCATGTCTCCCGCCTCGCACCAAAACCTCACATCCTCCATTGAAGAGAAATAGATCATCCATGAGTTAAAGAAGATCCTGACGATAATCTCAACAGCACTCACAATAGAGCACAAATTTGAGCATCGACGGAATGAATATCGTTTCAGAATAGGCTTTAATTTCTGATCTATTCATTCATCTATTTCTTTCTTTATTTATATGTGGCCTACATATACATATATATGAATTCTTTTGACTTAGAGTACCACTAATGGAGATTAAATAACCGAAATATGCCTTTCTAAAATACAGAATGTGATATTTTGTTTACTGCATTTATCGCTAATATTTCTTTCTTGGAGGTGTACATATTCAATTAAGCACAACCAATTTTCTTTTAGCAAAACAGTGTAAAATCGGGCAATGGCTGAATATCGTAATCATAGCCCCATTCCACATTTATCGATGAGAAATGATTTTCTTTGGGGGGGGGGGGGCTTGTTTTGTTTGGTTCGGGTTTGTTTTCTCATATTTTCAGATAAGCTCATCTTTGCCAGCGCCAATTCGACCATTATTTGAATCCCGCTAAAATGAGTATGGTACAGTTTATTTTATATATATATATATCTATTTAACATATATATTTGTTTAATATTTGCACTACTGGTTGAGTGTCCCTGCTGGTGGGTACATGTCGCCAAGTTCGATAAATTTTGGTTAATCGTTTCTTCAAACGCATTCGATAATTTCTTGTACAAAATGTTCTCAAATATCTTAAACCTGTGTCCTGTATGTTTATATCCGAATAATCTTGCTACGTCTTACGTTACATTTGGACTTTTGACCATATTTTATTGTTTAGATGAGGATTAAATACCTGAAACGTGCATATATGGTCCATGCTGTTAATGTATCTGCTTTTAAATTATGCTAATGAATCTGAAGACGTTTAGCATATATTACCTTGAACAACATACCTTATGTAAACTTGTTTGATACAGGATGGATCTGAAATAGAAATAATACCAAATTCTAACGATAAGATGAATGAGTTGAGTGTACACAAAATGACGAATATGACTAACCCCGACATCATATCAAGAAACACATGAAACATGTGCTTATCTGAAATCTGTGAAAATAAATAGATAGGCAAATATGGCTTGGTCTTTACGTAAAGTGTTCCATTTAACTATTTTAAATCTAAAAAAAATCAAAGGATGTTATTGTCAAAACAAATCTAGAATTTGTATAGCCAATACGACATGTATCCTTCATTCCGTCATGACCAAATTTTGTTGATTTAAAAAAGGAAATGTATATTTCTTCAATGAGTCAAATGATTTCCTTTTCCGCAATAGGCTACAAATCATACAGAACATGGAAAAGCAGTGATCTATTCATTTCCTTAACTTTCCATTTTTCTTATTCCTCATTGCTCACATCCTTTTATCCGTCTTTCATTTTAACGCGCTATGTTTTTAGGTCCATCGATGTCTTTATTGCGTCTCCTGATGTTCTTATCTAATCTGTGTTTTTACATAGAGGCATTTCGGAGTTTTGCTATTACTGAGTTAAAGAAGATCCCGACGATAATCTCAACAGCACGCACAATAGAGCATCAAATTGAGCATCGACGGACCCCTAGCAAGCTAGAGGTAGGACCAGGTGCCCGGGAGGCGTAAGCATCCCCTGTTGGCTAGCCGCACCCGCAGTAGATGTTCGCGCACGAAAATGAAAACAATATATTAAATACATGCACCGTCTGAGGTTGTCTGTATAGAAAGTGCTATGGCGACAATGTCAGGGAAAAATATACTGAGTCTCGTTGGAGATCCCTCCATTTATGTGACGAGATACAACGTGAAGATATCCCTATGGATATCAACTGTGCACCTTTTGGTGCAGATTTTCTTTAAAAAATAAATGCAAAATATCTTCTTTTACTCGAAAGGATATTGGATGGTTAAAGAAATTTTAGGTACTTGTACCTTGATGCTTTTCTAACTAAAATCATTTATCCGTAAGTTTGACATTCAACAAAGCATACGTTACAAACATAGAACCACAATTGATGGACTTCAATATCAAAATTATAACGGAGAAATTCATGTGAGTGTGTTTGACAAAAGAGATGGTTTTGGATTACAAAAAAAATTATTTTCCCTTTCTTCACGGTACTGTTCAAGGATTACAGTCATACGGTTTCTACATTATGTGAACTCATCTGTTACGCTATGGCATGTTCTAATGTTTCACGTTTTAGCTATAAAAATTACAGATTACAAAGCATATTTCAAGCATTTATGTTTCATTAACTTTATAAGACTTTCTGGAAATTTTACAAAAAGTAAATATCAGCTTGTTTTGAGATTCGGACCGATACATGCATCAGTTATTTGGGAATTTCCCATTCTGCATTATATGATGAGTTAATAATCACTGAGAAGGACTATAAAGGCAGATTTCCATCGAAAATCCGTCAGAACATTAATCGTCTTTTCTACCTTGGCGAATATCCTGGTGTCACTTGAAAAACACCCTGCACGAGCTTATGTTACAATTTTGTATCGATACATTGGTTCGTTAGAACTGCAATCTCACTGTGAGGAAGGCACTCCATGAGAGGCTTCGAGGGACGTCATCTCTTAATGTATGTATCAATCGGACCTCTCGTGTGATCAAGGAGCAAGGACGTTTTTAGTAAATCCTGTTTTTATATCCATTCACATATTAATCTGAATGCTTCACTTGCCTCTCAAATGTTTCTTCAAGCCAATTATTTTTTTTTCTTTCAAAGTACATTTTCCCATAATATTGCCTGAAGGGAAGCAGTTTGACTTAAAGGATGATCTTATCTGTAACTTAAATTCCATATATTTTTTCGATATATTTCGTCAAACCTTTACATCCCAATTTTTAAAAATGTTAAGTAGCTGCTTAATTGAACTATTCGAAAATATTATCTTTAAATAAAACATATAATGATTGCACGTAAAACTGGCTAAAAGGAACTTCAAATAACCTTGTTTACAAAAATATATCCATTGCCTATCCCTCTTTAAGATATGCACCAGCGATAATTACATTATACATTGCTACCGTTAGATTTTTTATTTCACAAATATTGCATATTCTTTCATATTCCATACGAAACGATAATTATAAACCTGTAATCTCATTTAATTTGAACATACACATGTACTACGAGGACTCATTCATATGTGAGCCTCTGTTTTCTGGTAGGAAGAAGGTATTCTGCTGATAGATTTTCTCCAGAAAGGACAAATTATCGACGGTACATACATGTACTATGCCTCACTTCTGTACGGGAAAAGATTAAACTCGCGCATCGGGGAAAGCGAACTAGTCAAAGGTGTGTTGTTCCATCAGGACAGTGCTCCTGTTCATAAATCTGTCACTCCAATGGCTGCCATTCAAGATTGTGGCTTTAACTTGATTGGGCATCCGCTTTATTCACCTAATCTTGCTCCGTCAGACTTTCATCTATTCCTAGCTATTCCTGGCACCTACTTTCAATCCGATGACGACGTCATACTTGCAGTGGATGGCGTACTTACCAGTCAAGATAAGTATATCTTTAAAAGTGGTATTTGGGACCTCAAACATCGGTGGCTAAAGTGTATAGATACTCAAGGGGATTATGAAGATACCTAAGGGGATTATGAAGAAAAATAATAATGCAAAATGTCCGTTCATTACTAGGCTTACAACATATCAATCATCCTTCGTATGAATAACTTCATCCAAATTTTCAGGGAAGATGAAAGTGATACGCTTTAAAGTTACTATTCTTTTATGGGAAGAACATTTTCCAAAAATAAATTTGTTTAAGTATACCTGTAGCATTAACATCAAATAAGTACCCCTCCTTTATTACTAGTCCCCCACCGGCTCGCCAGAGGGGACTCATAGTTTCCATCCGTTTGTCTGACCGTCCGTCCGTCCGTCTTTCCGTCACACTTTAGTTTTTCAGACTTTTTTTGCTGTCGTTGCATATATTGAACTCATTTTTGGTATGTGATACATATCAAGTTCGAGTTTGGCTTCGATTACCTATTTTTACAATAGTTATGGTCCTTGGACTTTTTCATGAAAACAAATTCATGACGTTCTCAGTTTTATTTTTTCGCTTTTCTTCCAAGGTATTGCAGATATTGAAATGAATTTTTATATTTGAATACATTTTTAAATAGTGTTATGCAGCTCAAGTTTGAGTTTGGTTACGATCGACCTATTTTGCCCCTGGACTTCGCAAATTTCATGAAATTCTCAGTTTTCCGGACTTTACTCGGCTCTTGTTGTAGATATTGAAATAATTTTTTATATGTGATTATATTACATCTTAGTGTTATACAGATCAAGTTCGAGTTTTGTTTTGATTGACCTTTTTTCACAAGAGTTATGTCCCTTGGACTTAGCAAATTACATAAAATTCTCAGTTTTCCGGACTTCTCATCCATGGTACTGCAGATGTTGAACTCATTTTGGTATGTGAATATATCTCAGTGTGATACAATTCAAGTTCGTGTTTCAATTTGATTGACCCATTTCTACATGAGTTATGGCACCTGAACTTAGCAAATTTCATGAACTTCTCAGTCTCCAGTCTTCTCATGCCTTTGGTATGCAGATACATTTTAGTATGATAAAGAATAAGTTGAAGTTGGGTTTAATTTATTTGTTCTTACAAAACGTATGGCCTCATAAAATTTCATAAAATTTTCCTGTTGTCCAGACCTTTTTCTAATACACATATTGAACATATTTTGAAGTTGGATTCAACTTTTGGTGTAAGTACAGGTCAAGGCAGAGTTGAAGGACATGGATTAATGTCGGTAAGGGACTTATATCGCTTCATAAATTTATTCAGTCTCAAAGTAGAGAAGGCAAGGCAAAACCACCAGACTTACAACTGGAACGGCTGGAATAAATAAGATTCCGAAGTGAGACCAGCTGTCCGGGAAGAGTAATTTGCATGCAACACCCGTCGCAACAGCTCCATGAAAACTAGTCAAATTCGGTGATTGTAATGAGATGAAATATGAGCAATACTGTAATGAAATGAAATATGAGCACTCCTGATGAGGTTTTACTTTCTGAAACTCGTGTCTGTTGCATTAATATTTGTTTGGATTTTTCTTCAAGAGTTGGAATGATTCTGTGTTATTGTTCTCGGATTTTGTTCACATGTTTTCAAATATTCTATGTTGAAATATTTTGTTTTCTAGAAACAGATATGAAAATAGTATGTGCATTTGTTTCATGTCATAAGAGCCTATTTAGGAGATTTCTTTTCCTTTTCCCATCTTACGTCATAATACAAAGCATTTTTCTGTGAAATCGATCTACTTTAACGCTTAATCGATTATGTTTCCGTGGCACTTAAAGTAAGGGACAATTTGTTTTCAGTTACCAAAACAAATGTAAAAATGGAACATTGGCTTTCCGTCATTTTTATGTAAGTCCTCCGTAATCTAATTATGTATTGCATTGTTTGTTTTGTCGTTTTTGCACGATTGTTCATGTACATGTTGGCTTAACAATAAATATAAAAGAAGTACCTGACAGTTATTCAGTCTCAAATGCAAGAAGGCAACGCCAAATCGTGATCATTTTCATCGGAACGCTTGCAAACCCCAGACTGAACAACATTCCAAAGTGAAACATGGAGCCCGGGGAGAGTCAGCGTCAGACTCTCCTGATTCTTCTTGTTTTCTTTGTTGTTCCTCTGTGATTACTTTAAGAAGGTGTTGTTTGAGAATTTCCCTTAATTGACCAACAGTTCTTTTAATATGTCTGCCCCTTTATATGCACTTTGTTTGCTTCAAAATAAAGTATACTTACACATGTAAACTTTATCTGATGGAAAAGCGTCTGTTCTTGCTGTATCTGGACATCCCTTTGAATCATTACAATTTATATATTGTAATGTAAGCCTCCCTTTTTCCATGTGAAATACGGGACAACCCCCTAAAAGCATAAAAACAACCTTCGCGTTCCATAAAATATATTGACTTTTACTTCAACTATCCTGTATGTAATATATGTTCTTCTTAGATATCAAGCATCAAATGACCTTAGTCTGTGAGCATGACTGTTTTCCTAAATCTTAATGTACATGTATAACATTGAGTACCCGAAACGTGTATATCTGGTCCATGCTGTTTTTAAATGATGATATTGAATTCGAAGAAGTTTAATATTAGTATCACTTGGTGAGTGGCACTGCTGGTTGACCAAAAATCCCCGAGGGCACATGAAGGCAAATGCGATCAACTTCGGATGATCGTTTCTTCAACGCATTCGAAAATTTCTGTTATTAAAAATTCTTGAAATTTGTAAAACGTGGGTCCCGTAACATAATATCCAAACCGTCCTACTACATCTCTCTGAACAGTTTTGGACACAATTAATTTCACACTCTTTGGCCACATTACATTTTTTAGATTGAGGAACAATGACGATGTTTAAGCACCCGAAACGTGCATATCTGGCCCATGCTGCAAATTTATCTGTTCTTAAATGATAATGGTAATATTGAATTTGAATACGTTTAACATGATGAATGCAAAGAGATATTTAGATTGATCATATATTGAAGTGTTAAACGTTTTCAAATTCAATAGCATCATTTAAGATCTTATAAACCTACAGCATGGACCAGACATGCACGTTTCGTGTACTAAACCATCGTCAGTGATCTGATAAATTTACAGCATGGACCAGACATGCACGTTTTGGGTACTAAACCCTCGTCAGTGAAGGCTGACGAGGAAAGATTAGTAAAAGATATCATAGGAAAGATTAATAAAAGATTGTCCAAGTTTTGTACATTAAATGTATAGTTCAATGCAAAAATAAATGGATCCATTAAGGACTTAAAAAATCTATTTTTTGAAACAGTCAGTTCTATTATCAAGATATCAAGAAAGAATGGTCCATAAGAAATTGTAAATTTTAATTGGAATGAAAGTTTTTAAAATTCATTTGAAGGATTCCCTTACATTTTCTCGATTGTTTCAACTTAGAACCATAATCCGAATGCATGTAGTTGTTAAGACTTGTTTGAATGAATATTTGTTGCTTTTTGTACTTATATTCTATTAAAAGTTGTCGTGGTGGTAATTTTCATGTCCTTCATGTTTCGATCAAGGTTTACATGGACCAATTAGAGTTGGCTAGTCTGCGACGAAGCTTGTTCATAAGAAACCCAACGTACCTCACTACTCGAGTATTGTATACATCATGGGAAGATGATTAAGAGACATTTGTGTAACTGAGTTGAAAAAAGATGCTTTTAAAAGTATCACTTACAGTCGCCATGAGGTAATTCAACCGAAACGTTCACATGTACATTGTTCAAGTATTTTGAATTCAATTTAACAAATGTAGACAATATTTCGCTTTGATGCAATTCTTTTGATTTTGTCTTTTTGTCGGATTTGATATGTATAAAATTCATTGCTGACAACCGCCTCTTTATTGTAAATCTCTTATGACATTTTGCTTTGCTTGTTGAACGATTTGATGCGGTTGTTCTAATCGCGTTCAGGTTATTTCTTGACATGATGGCTTGATGATCTGTCTTTTTGTTTTTAACTCATGTGTGTCTGATCTGCTCTTATCACTGCAACATCGTATAGTTTGATTCATTCTATTCAATAAGGGGAAAAAAGAATTCTTATCATATAAATGGAAGGGGTGTTATTTGATTGAACTAGTTAATATACCTACCTGAAAAACTGATTCCACTTTTTTCAAAACATCCCTCTAAAAATCCACCAATTGTTGTCCTTAAGCAATGGTACGACTTTCCTTCTTCAATGTTGCAAATGTAATTTTTACTTGTCTCATTCCATTTTTCTTCTGTCAACGGACATTTGCTAACGTGATTTATATCGCTTTGCAAATAGACAAGACTTATAATCGTAACAAACAAAAAAACCTTTATCAAGTCCATTTCCATTTTAAAGTACGTAAAAAAAATACATAATCACAAAATCTGAATTTCCTGTTTTTGAAAAAAATAAAAAGAATTCGTGACGGAAGTGGTATTCTATAAATGTATAGAAAAAACAAGGACATTTCCCTTTAAAGCATTGTTTAAAGTATTTTTCTTTATTCAAGTACTTAATTTGAATCATGACGTACATTTATAAAGAATCACGTATCAATTTCCTATAAAGGATGTTCCATGTTTTATATTCATTATACATAGCTCATTTTAGGAAATCCTACGATAGGAAAAAACGTGTAATTGCATTAATTATTTCCCTAATAGTTATGCATGTTAATAACAAGTTAGTTCCTTTATTAATTAACTATAAGTTTCAAGTCATGCAGCAAATATGTGAGACTAAATATCTGAATTTGAAATAAAAAAAAGATGAAAATTACTTCTGGTGGTATGTTACCTAACATTTCAAAAGACAGGTCATGGTTTGGAGACATTTACTTTTTTTCAAATTTGATGGAAGGAAGGGCTCTTTAAAATAAAACCCCGAACTAGTAATGATTTGTCCAAAACTCTTAATACGTTATAGTAGAGATATGTTGTTTTAACAAGGTATTCTTTGGAAAGTATTCATTATATACCGAAACGGTATATACATACAGTTATGTGGTACCTCTACAATGCCACATAGCTGATTTCAGTTTTTGTGTATGACTTTCCTTCTCTGATAACCACCGTTCTTAAACGAGTGCACGGTTGCTCCATGAGATAGTAACACCTTTCGTATTTATTGCTTGGATTTGGTTTCTGCAAAAAATATAATAAAGGCAACAGAAGTGTAGCATCCCCTCGCAATTGCATGTTCGATATAATTGAGCAAATGTCCAATAAAGCCTCGACCTTTGACCCGTGACCTTGAAAATCAATATGATTTATCCTCTCCCCATGGGAAACATTTGTTTTAAGTTTGTATGACGATTGCTTTGTCTTCTATGCTGCTCATAAGAAATCTATGTCTATTTCTTAAGTAATGTTGACCTTGAAAGCCAATTGGATTCATCCTCCCTCCATGGGGAATTTTTGAATAAGGTTCGATTTTTCTAGGATGAATGCTTTGTCTGCTATGCTGTTCACAAGGAGTTTAAGAACAAGTCCAAAGTGACCATGACCTTTGACCCTTGACCTTGAAAACCAATGGCGTTCATCCTCCCTGCATGGGTAACATTTGTGGAAGGTTTGATGTTTCTATGATCATTGCCTTGTCCTCTATGGTATTCACAAGACTCGGGACACACATTCTAACACTGTTCCCGAGGGCACATGTAGCCAAGTTCGATCAATTTCGGTTGATCGTTTCTTCAACGCATTCTAAAATTTTTGTTATCAAATTTCTTAAAATTTCTAAAACGTGGGTCCTGTAGCATCATATCCCACCCATCCTGCTACTTCTTTCGGTGCGCTTTTTCGACATAGTAACTTTCATACATTTTTGGCATATTACATTGTTTAGATTTGAAGATCACTGAGGAGGGTTAAGTATCCGAAACGTGCATGTCTGGTCCATGCTGCCAATTTATCTGTTCTTAAATGATGCTATTCAATTTGAAGACGCTTACATTTATACCACTTGGTGAGTGTCACTGCTGGTGGACCAGGAGTCCCCGAGGGCACATGTAGCCAAGTTCGATCAATTTCGGTTGATCGTTTCTTCAACGCATTCTTAAATTTCTGTTATCAAATTTCTTGAAATCTCTAAAACGTGGGTCCTGTAGCATCATATCCCACCCATCCTGCTACGTCTTTCGGTATGCTTTTCCGACATAGTAACTTTCATGCTTTTTTGGCATATTGCATTGTTTAGATTTGAGGATCACTGACGAGGGTTAAGTACCCGAAATGTGCATGTCTGTTCCATGCTGCCAATTTATCTGTTCTTAAATGATGCTATTCAACTTGAAAACGTTTACATTTATACCACTTGGTGAGTGTCACTGCTGGTGAACCAGGAGTCCCCGAGGGCACATGTAGCCAAGTTCGATCAATTTCGGTTGATCGTATTTCAACGCATTCTAAAATTTCTGTTATCAAATTTCTTGAAATTTCTAAGACGTGGGTCCTATAGCATCATATCCCTTTGAGTACCCGAAATGTGCATGTTTGTTCCATGCTGCCAATTTATCTGTTCTTAAATGATGCTATTCAATTTGAAGACGTTTACACTAACACACCCTTCCTCACTAACGGACGCACCACAGCGATGTTGAATTTCCTTCGCAACAGAGTCTTTTATTTCATCTGTTAAAGATAAAATGTACTTTATATTTTTAAGATTTGATATCTTTATGTTGTAGTGTGAATAAGACCTTTTCCTGGAATTTTCTGGACAACCCTTTCATAGTCTGGTGAATATCTTGTCTTGTCGATGTCATTTTTCTTTTTTTCTGTCATTTCCGTATGAATGATCATGGTTTTGAATGTCGTTCTTTGTATATTTCACTTCTAAAAAGCATATGTGTTCCATTATGGTCACTACAATATCGTCGTGTTAGGGATCACTTATTTACCTGTACATCTGTACGCCGATTCTCACATGGTTATTTTTCTGCAAATAGGGGGGATTGTTACCTTATACTACGAATATATGTCTGAATACATTGATAAATTTACCTAATACATGTTTGATTGTAAGTGTACAGACATAACCTCAGACAGTGCATGTTTTGTAGATATTCTTTTCAGTTTTGTTCGTGAACAACGACGGCAGGTGCGGCTAGCCAAAACAGGGGATGCTTACTCCTCCCGGGCACCTGATCCCACCTCTAGCATGCTAGGGGTCCGTCGATGCTCAATTGGGTGACACATTTGGATAATGCCCATATCCCTATATACAGCACAAAATCGATAATTCAGAAAATCATAAATCGAAAGCAAACAAAATCAGAATGAAAATAGGAACAAAAGCAAACAAAGAAAAACCTCCACCACATGAAAAGAAGCGAACTCCCGATATGGGAGTGAGACCAGGTGCCCAGGAAGAGTCAGAATCTCCTGCTTGTTTGCATGCAACACCCTTCGCTTCAATTCGGTAAAATTGTCAAATCCGGTTACTTCCATTTTGGAATATATAAAGTATAATCTTTGGTTGGATGGTTCAAATGGTCTATGACGGAATATCATCCACCATTCTGGAGAGTGGGGCATCATAGTGTATGACGAGTTCCCCATATCGACCGTAGAACTTCCTCAGTGACGATGTTAGTCGATCACAAACATATCCCTGACTGAGAAGCTTATCTGAAAGACGCTGAAGGGATGTTGCTACTCATAAAAGGAAAGTTTGTAATGCTGAAATTGAAGTCGTCACGTTTGTCATAGAGGATGCTGAATTATTTGTCTATGTAGTTTCTTTTACTTCATGCTCTGAAGGATAGATTTCGTTGAGTTAATCCGCGAATTTTGGATTATTGATGGAAAACACATTGTCTATGTGTCTGTAAGTGAAGTTGAAGTCAGAAGGTATGTGTCTTTTCCCTTCAGAGACCGAAGATTGAATGAATTGAATTCAGCTTCGTACAAGTGAAGAACAATGTCGCTAAGGAGTGGGGCACAATTGGTCCCCATTGGAACTCCGACAATTTGCTGGAAGACTTTGCCTCCAAACACCACAGAAATGTTGTCGATCAGGACGTTTAACATCTGAATAATATCTGTTTCAGTGTACTTATTTTCAGAATCGGATTTTTCTTTTATAAAGTAGGTTTTGTCATATTCAAAAACAATAAATTTGTATTTGCGATTGCCGTTCTTGCTTGTAAATGCATTACTTATAATTTTTGCGAGTCTTTCTTGCAATTAAGAATGTGGGATTATAGTGTTAAGTGTCTAAAAATCAAAGGCTTTGATCGATTGGACTCTACTAAAATGAGTGGATTACAGATGTTGTTAAAGTTCCTTAGAATTTAGATTCTTAAATTAGGACTAATAATATGTGTTCCAGTAAATAAAATAGCGCTCTTATTGGGACATATTATCTTTTCGACTATGAAATAAAATCATAGGATATTGCTTATTATACACACTGTACAGATTGTGTATTATATTCTAATTTTAGACATAGGTATTTGTTAAAATTAAAGTCATGTGATGTACATGAATGATATGCTTTTGTTAGGTTGATACCGCTGCTCTGAAATGTTTGTGTCCGGATTTTATGTTTGACCGGAATCAAAATGTTCCTCTTCTACTCCTACTTGAGAAACACTTACTTCTCTATTGCTATATTTGATACTTGTAGTTGATCTTAAGCTAAGGAGAATCTACTTCAGTAGATATTCCCGCCTCGTTATCCTTTCTGTTCTGTCACATCATTGTAATATTTCTTTTATTTTACATATACCGTTTACTTCCACGGTTTGCTTTTTTTCGTCCTATAGCATCTATGGTGACGGATTATTTGTTCAAATGCTTATTGATAAATATTTTGCACTGAAATGGTAAACAACGAACTCGTATTCATTAATTTTTAAAGTATAATTCAAAAGTATAACGGCGGGTGCAGATAGCCAACAGGGGATGCTTACTCCTCCTGGGCACCTGGTCCCACCTCTAGCTTGCTGGGGGTCCGTCGATGCTCAATTTGGTGCTCTATTGTGAGTGCTGTTGAGATTATCGTCAGGATCTTCTTTAACTCATTTGATTGTAAGGACCAAATACAGTTATTATTACTGAATATCAAAGTAATCAGGCAAATAAGTATTGGTGAATTTTTTTCACTAAATGTATATGGCAACTTCCAATTACGTATCCGTATTAAAAAGAACATTATTTTTTTATTCTCAATAATAAAAATCCAAAGGATGAGCACATCGCTCACATGAGTTGCAGATGAACGGATGAATGTGGTCAATGTGGCAGAGGACCTTGATATAAGGTTTTCTGAAATGCATAGCATGATACGAGCAATTTTTAAGAAGTCCGAAAATATGTCAGCCAGCGAGAGCCCTTGATGTATATGTATGTTTCTTAATTTACTTAAAAGATACAAACTTGGTAGAGGAATTTGAGTAGAAGCTTACTGTAAGATCTCGTAAAATTATGTGATACGGTTGCAGAGAAGATGTCAAAAATTCGTCGAACAATCAAAAGGCATCGACGGCCATAGTTGTTGACCGGGAAGCGCGAAACGAAAAATAACTTTATAGGGAACCTTAAACACTTCCTTCCTTTTAAGTTTCTTCATAGTCCTCGCAGCGGTTGTTGGAGCTTTGTCAAAAATGTTAACAGGTTAGAACTGCACGCTCTGACAATACCTCACTGGTGCTTTGCTCATGTGACCTTAACATGAATTATGATAATTATAAGTAAAGGGGGTCCCACAAAGCTAGAAGTAAATGATACTACAAATTCTGTGTTTTAATTTATCCACTTATGAGCCAATTTCTTTCCCTTTCTTCCAAGTGTATGAATCATTTCACACAAAAAAAGGAAGTCGAAGACAACCCAATACACCACAATAAACATAAAATTAGTACGTGTATATATATTTCAAAGGGCATACTTGTACAAAGTAGAAAAATGCCAAGTCAACGACATGAACCGATACATTTTGTATATTAGCAAATTTTAAAGTGAAATCAAATAAGGAAGGTATCATTTGGTCGATTTGAATAATATTTTCCTGCATGATAGCAACACTTTCCGAGAATAAAATTGGAAATGCTATCCGATCAAGGAGATAAGCAAATATTTAACATATTTGTGTTAAACTTTGTTTATTTACCACTATAGAATTATTTCTCTGAAATTGGAGCACTGTCATCATGGTCCCTGATTTTTTTTAAAGATTCCATTTATATCTTCTTGTAAATTGAAGAATAGCTTATTCAGTCTTGAAATAGCGTTAAAACGGATTTTGCTTTTCAAAATAAAAGTAGAATTTGTTTGTCAATTTTCATCATCATCAAAAATATACTGATTGTGTACAATATCAAAAAGAGGGATCTTGTTCCTCATACAATCAATTTATCAATACAATATTTTTATCGTCATATTGTGCGTTTGAATTTTAACTCAGACTGCAAATTAGGCTGTTATAGAGATAAAGAGCATATTTTCTTAACATTTGTTTTGTTAGATAATTAATTATCCATTGTAAATACTTCACGTGACTTTTAAACTCGTTTAATATATATATACAAAAATACTTAAATAAAAATCTACGCTTCGCTTTTCACAGCCATGGACATTAAGGGGTATTGACAAACTGTTTCTCGCAATATTGGATTTTATGTAGTGTATCATGGAAAATATCTCCTCGTACAGAGTCATGGCTCTAACTTTATTTATTTTAAGCGGAAGTATTTCTCAATAGCAACATTCTCCCATCTTACACTAATATTTTAACACTAAGACGTTTAAATTTAATTAAATTTTATTAAATGCAACGAACTTCACAGCTGCACCTCAGAAGAATCCATGAATATTATTATAATTGACCTTAAACATTACAATGATTCTATGACTGCAGACATGTATCCTCCAATTTTGAGTACATGGTCTAATAATATTATAAATCTCGACGTGTTAATACAACACGGGGTCCTTTGGAACACGAGGTTTTACAGGTAGCTTACACGTGCCGATATCGATTCGTCCCAACATAGGTACAAAAGAATAAAAGATGTTAAAGTTTATTTGGTAATTCGCTATAATTTCGACTTGTTTGCCATTTATTTATTAATCATTTAGTACATGATATACGATGACAAATATGGATAATGACCATATCCCTGTTTACAGCACAAAATCGAAAACCCAGAAAAACAGAAACCGAAGGCATACAAAATCAGGATAAAACAGGAACCAAAGCAAACAAACAAAAACCTCCACCATATGAAAAGAAGCAAACTCCCGATATGAGAGTGAGACCAGGTGCCCAGGAAGAGTAAGCATCTCCTGCTTACATGCAACACCCGTCGCTTCAATTCGGTAGAACTGTCACATCCGGTTACTTCCATTTAAGATGATATAGAGTACAATCCTTGGTTGGATGGTTCAAATGGTCTATGACAGAATATCATCCACCATTCTGGAAAGTGGGACATCATAGTGTATGACGAGTTCCCCATATCGACCGTAGAACTTCCTCAGTGACGATGTTAGTCGGTCACAAACATATCCCTGACTGAGAAGCTTATCTGAAAAGCTCTCAGACCAAAATCCGTATATTTGGTACTTGCTCTGGCATAGCGTATCAACTGAGATATGAACACACTATAAGCAGGCGATGAAGGGATCTTGCTACTCAGAAAAGGAAAGTTTGTAATGTTGAAATTGAAGTCGTCGAGTTTATTAGAAAAGTGGGACAATCTTGTGAATTATTGGTGACAAATTACAAATGTGATACATTCCATGGATCCGCCTCTGGATTCCTTTACTGTAATGAAATTGCTACTTGCAACGCGCGTGCAGTTCTGTGCACTAAGTTAAAATGGTCGTCGTTGCTCAGAAAGATGAGAAAAAGAAGATGTTTTGATTCTGCAGAACGGCAGATTTTCAAGAATCCTTTACGTCAAATCCAGTATGGCCGATAACCTTTTGTCTATACCTCGTAAGACACTTATTTTAATAAATAATTATCTTAATATAATAACAGAAAGAAAAACGTATAGTTTTACAAACATAATTCCAGAAATTTTACAATTACATGTATGACGTCGTTTTTCCCTCATTTGTCTTTGTCTTTGTCCATTTCCATTTTGTCTCCCTGCGGAAGAAGTCCTACATATGGTTCCAGGTAAGTGTCATGTTCACCAACGGTGCCTTTCACGCAAATCATTTCATCTATTTCTCTATTATTGCCGTTTGACTCTCTACTTGACAATTCGCGATTTTTTTGGTCAATATAAGCTTCAGATTCCAAGTCATTGTCATTGATTTTTCTACGTGTTAATCTAACATTTTCGGACTTGTTTTCGTCATAATCTTTCATATCTGCGTCATCAACGTAGTCATATATCACCGTATCCTGATGGTATATATGGGTAACATGAGAGTTATATGGAACAGAGGGCATGTATGTGGCTCTCTCAATCTGCGATTTGAACTGATTTTTTCTGAAATAGATGCATCAGACACTATATTCTGTACACGTATTATTTTCTTGTTATCTAATTTGTAAATGAAATGTTCAATAACGAAATAAGATAAGTTATAGCATATGTAAATTTTACATTGGTTCAGAACAATAGATTTAAACATGACGTTTAAATATAAAGGTATATAAATCGCAGAGTGATATTAGTACACTACCGGCATAAATCTATATCCTTCAATTCTGCCTAGAATGCTTGAGTTTAACATGATGCTAAACTAAGTTATTACATAAAAAGATTAATGCCTACGCACAACAAGTATAATATGTGTATAAATAGGAAAATTATAGTCAGGAGAACTGAGTCCAATGGCCAAATCTTCTATCAAAATTTCTCAAAACCAAACTTGAGCTTGACCTTTATCACAAACGTACTCAGCTTACCAAAACTTAATTCAACATTTGCAATACGACTGAAGAAAGGTCCGGTAAACTATATTTTCCTGAAATCTGCTAAGTCTAAGGGTCATTATTCCTGTAAAATAGTTAAACTGAGAGAAAACGCAAACTTGACCTGCATCAAACTTGTAATTGTCGACCCTACAGGAAATATGGAGCCGCGCATTCTCTGTAAAGTGAATGCATCGATTTAAATTCTGAAAATAAAACCAGAGATCGCTAGTGAAATAAATTTGGTTGGCGCATGAAAAGCACTTTGGCTGGAAGCATCACTGATGAGAATTTAATATTCGAAACACGTGTCTGGTGCATGAAAATTGGTTTGAAATTTTCTTCAGATGGTAACGAGTTTAAACACTTCCGTATTACTTATTCGTATACCAATTATTATTTCAATATTTGCAATTACAGGGAAGAAAAGATCAGATCAGAGGATTGAATTTTGCAAGTCATCAAGGGGCATGACTTGATCAAACCCGGACTTGTTTTATAACTATTCAAGAAAATTCTGTGAATCAAATTCAATTTCAATATCTCTATCCATTGTAGAAAAAAGGACGGAAAACTGAATGTCGTAAGTCATCAAGGGACAAAGCTCCTTCAAAAATAGGTGAACGATGACTTAACTCGAAGTTGTTCCGTATCCATTCAACACCAACCTGTGTATATAAACATCAAAGAAGTACATAACCGTTATTCAGTCTCAAAGTCGAGAAGGCAAGGCAAAATCGTGAGAATTCCCATCGGAACGGTTGCGAACCACGTAATGAACAACATTGCGAAGTAAGACCAGGTGACCGGGGAGAGTCAGCGTCTTCTGATTGTATGCAACACCCGTCGCAACAGCTCCATGGAAATCTGTCAAATTCGGTTATTGTCTCCATGTACATTTTGATGTAGAGATCAGGTATGTCAGTCTTTTTGGTGCTGTAATTTTTAACTCATTTGTTTGGTGATGACGACAGCCATTCGATCACAATGTAGAATGTCACTGATCATTCTGGAAAGGGGGATCTGATGTGCTTTTATAATATCCCCGTAGAGACCGAAGAACTTCCGCAATGATGATTTCAGCTATTGTGTGATATAACCCTGAACAAGTAGCTTACTTGCAAGCCGTCTGGCTCTAATGATGAAATCTTAATATTTGGTACATGTCCTGGCGTACCGTATCAGCTGAGAAACAAAAACGCCATAAGCAGGAGAAGACGGAATGTTGCTACACATCAAAGGGAAGTTAGTTATGTGGAAGCTGAAATCGTCACGCTTGTCATACAGTGAGGTGCTCAAATGGCCGTCGAAGGATAGAAGTATATCCAAGTACGAAGCGGATCTGACGCTCTCTGTTGTTTCCTTGATCTCTACTTCAAACACCATAAAAATGTTGTTAATCAAAAACTCAAGCATCCGGATGATATCGTCTTCAGTATACTTTTTGTTTGAATCAGAGTATTCCTTAACGAAATAAGTATCCTCACGCCCTATGACGAGGTATTTGTAACTCGTATTACCATTTTTGAAAGAAAGGTGTTGCCAATAATATTGGCAAGTCTGTTTTTGAATTTTTGGTGTGGGATTGTAGTCTAGAACGTGGAGAAGTCTAAAGATTTTAGATGATTAGATGATTGAAATTGGTGGCTTTTAAATTTTCCAAAAGTTCCTTAGAATTGTTTAGGATCCACATCTGATTGATTCCATTTCTTGAATAAGCTGTCTCACAGTACTTATGATTACAAAGAAATTTTTATCAAATTTCATCTCAATTCTCTATCCGTAACAGAGAAAAGTCTAAAAACTAAAATTCGTAAGTCATTTAAGGGGATCTGATAATTTCTTCAAAAATATGTTAACCATGATCACATCTTACCTCTGTAACCATGGTAACTGTGTATCTACGTTGAAGAATAAAGTCCGGAAAACTTAATTTTGTAAATCATTCCTTCAAAAATATGTCAATCATGACCCAATTAGAACTTCCAACATGTGGATCGTACTTCCTTTCAATATATCTTTCCGTTATGGGAAAAAGTCCAGAAAGATGAATTTCGTGTGTCATCAAGGGACATAACTCCGTCAAAAATATGTAAACCCTAACCAAACTTGAATATGTATGAAATTTCACCTGAATATATCTTTCCGTTGCAGAAGATCGGAAAACTGGCAAATGGAAGGACGGACTGACTGACAGACAGGGAAATGGACTTTCAGACGGAAGGACGGACAGACAGACTGACAGACAGAACGATAGGAAACCAAGAGTCACTTTTGGTGTTAAACTCAGGGGACAAAAAGAATAATCGGAAAATGAAACTAAAACAAGACAAAATATTGTAAAAATTGATTAATATTATCTAATTTTCAAGGCTTAAGGATAAAATATATAAAAGATTGTTACAAACTTAACGTTTACCTTTTGCATTGAATTAGGACCAAACATATAAGACCGACTATGATAACAACAAATACAACTCCTCCTAAAAGAAAATTAATAAGTGACAGTTCTTCTTTAAATGGATATTGGCTACATACACAGTTACTGTAATAGATGTAATCTCCTTTGATACATGCATGACATACACATGAATTGACAAACTATTTAAGGCATCTTTTGTATAATGAACTAATTTCGATTCGATTTGACTGTGAAAAAAAAAATATATATATGTATTTGATATCGAACGAAGTTTGCCGTTGTTGGATGGAGTTGGGGCCATGCCACATTTCTTTTCTTTTCTTTTTTTTTTTTCTTCTTCTTCTTTTTGCCGAGTTAACATGCAATAGATTAAAACCGAAGAATACATCTTTATGCTTTAACTTGATCGACAGAAGAACTGGGTTACAGTTACGTACAGTTATTCTTATAACATATATCATATCTTTTAAAATCAATATTATTCCAATCTCTACTAATCATGAAATAAGATTCACAACTATGTAAGAATGACGATAAGCGACAAAGGTTTCACTAAAGAGAATACCAACAAGGAATTCTACTTACCTCCAATGATGAAAACCGATGTGTAATTCAGGAAACTAGAGTTTGATATTCTTTCATCTGTTTTTGAAACTGAAAATGTTAATCTTTGAAGCGATAAATGGACATTATTTCATGTTCGCGGACTTTGCACTCCGGACTTCGCACGTCGATGACACTGTGTCACTTAACCAAAATGTTGATTTTATCATAATTATCTTATAACACTTTCTGCGACGAATTTATTTGTTTTCTATGTGTTATCTAACATCTTGAAAGCTCTCTAGTGTCAGGTCGTCAATTGTAAATTCAAATTTTAATTTCTAAGACATTTGATTTCTTTTATATGGCCCCTAAAGTTCCAAGTCTGGAATGGGAAGCTAAGTCCGAAGTACGTCAACTTGAAAAAAAAGTCTATCAGACATCATTCTGAAGAATAACTCGTAGTGATAAACGTTTTAAAAAACTCATGAACCATCAGCAGTACCTGTTATCTACATTAATACATCTCTTTTTAGACGATCGCGAAAATACTGAATTTCTACAAGAAGGCAAATAACCCTTTGCGGGGGGGGGGGGGTTCGCGAATTTCATTGGTTCGCAAAAATGTGAAAATTACCCCCACGTGAAAATTTCCACGTTTATAGTACATGTTAACTTGACTGAAAAATTTACTTCATTGAATTCATAGAAGAGATACAGGCACAGGATGATTATCAGACCATGTTATATTTTCAGTATTTTGTGCACTTATTTGCGAAGTACCAAGTCTAGACATGTACATTCAAGGAAGGACATAAACTACAAAATCAACCAATGGCATTTATAGTTTATGTAGTCAATTATAATTTGCATCATATGAAAAAATTAAATATCTCTTAAAAGTGTATCAATATTGATAATTATGTTATACTTTTGACAAACCTGTTGAAAGTGTTCCTTGTTTCGATTTAGCTGTACCTGTTCTGACAAATCCGGTGCTAAATGAAATACTGAAAAATGCAAAAGCACATTTACAGTCCTGCAACCCACTTGTTCGACAAAAAGGTGGATAGGATAGGATGTAGAATGCAGGATGTAGGATAGAAAGTGGATAGAATCTTATCCTATCCTATCCCATCCTATCCTATCCTATCCTATCCACCTCAATCCTAACCATCCTATCCTACATCCTATCCACTTCATTCTTCAATCCAATCTTTCTTTTTTTTAATTCTTAAGTTTTTAGCAGACATACTCATTTCATCCATTGAAATTTTTTACTTGACATAATGAGTGATATAAATTTTAATTCAATTAAAAACAAACTTGGAAATTTGTTTTGATATTTTGTTTCGATCACTATAAGTGCAAAAACGTTATTTAAACATCTAAATAATTTTCATTTTAATAAAATCCAAAAACAGCGATAATTACAAATAATTTACTACTTATGCATGAATTTGTATGAAGTCATTTAGATTTGATTATAATCTCGCTTAATTTGATGAGAAGTAGTAAAAGGTGGATAGACTAGGATGTAGGATAGGATAGGATATGATGTAGGATGTAGGATAGGATGTAGGATAGAATTGGATTGGAATGAGGTGGATAGGATAGGATAGGATCGGATAGGATAGGATAGGATAGAGTGGATAGGAGGTGGATGTAGGATGGTGGATAGGATCGGATAGAATTGTCAACCAAGTGGGTTGCAGTACTGCAACGCGTTCCATTGTTTCTCGACTTAGTCCTGTTTAATCTCAAGTTCGTTGAATAGCCATTGTGAACAGTCAGCTGTATGATGCTATTGAATTGAAAGACGTTTAACATTTAAAACAAAATTCTACCTCGTATAAAATGTACTTACATAATTATAGAAATAGGAGTAAAGGACTACACAATTTTATTTTAGACACCAAAATAGAGAACATTGGGTTTGTGTTTCTTGCTTCTATGGTGTGAGTTGATGTTCTTTGTCCCTTTCTGCTTCTCTTTCTGTGCGTGTCTGTTCTGTGTTTTTGTATTTGGTGTTTTGCTGTGGGTGATGCAACCTAGTAATGTTTGAGATCCTCTCCTTCGTCTCAAAATACTTCCTGAATACTCTGCATGTCAATGTGTTTCTTTAACATTTACGCAACTTAACATAGCTTTATGTACACTGTATATTAATGCGTTTCTTTTTATCAATCAATACGAAATGTATTACTTACCTTGTAATGAATTGATCAATACAAGAAGGATCTGTAATGAGTTGTCAGTCATTTGAAAGTGTTAGATTTACCACATTTAACATGTTTAACATAGTTACTTGAACAAAATATAATATCTACATAGGAGATCGACATTTTATTACAATTCAATAGCATACATGTATCAGTACGACTTTAAGTAATTTGTTAGTTTTTCTATCATACGAATTTGAAAAAGACAATGAATAAGTGAAAGTATACACGTGGTTTACTATGTTTCGTAGTAGTCCAACGATTTAAAGTTCATTCAAGCGATTGACTGATCGCTGTAGCGTGGTCGCTCAGACCTGAATAGGGGACTTTTTTCTGCATAATGTATATGCAAATTGTGATTTCCGGAGTTTACCGAAATCAAATTCAATTGCATAATTTAAGAACAGGAAAATTTGCAACATGGACCAGACATGCACGTTTCAGGTACTGAGCCCTCGTAAGTGATCCTCAATCAAATCCATGTCATATGGCCAAAGAATGTGAAAGTTACTTTATCCAGAAATGTACAGAAAGACGTGGCAGGATTGGTGGGATGTGATATTACAGGACACACGTTTCAGAACTTCAATAAATGAGTAGGTGCGGTAACCAGCCATTTCGGCCCTATTTTCAAAGTTGTTCATATATCCATATTATTCAGTTTATAAAATGTCAATGTATGGTGAATCCAAATCATGAAAGCCTGTTTGGGTTTGAAATGTTTTACGTCTTCAAATTCAAAAGCATCATTTTCGAGCAGATAAATTTACAGCATGGAACAGACATGCATGTTTCGGGTATTTAACCCTCGTCAGTAATCCTCAATCTAAACAATGTAATATGGCCAAAATCTTTGAGAAATATGTCCTAAATATACCTAAAGACGTTGAAAGATGGCTGGGAAATGATGCTACAGGACCAATGTTTAAGAAATTTGAGAACATTTTGTAAACAGAAATTTTCAAATGCGTTTGAAGAAACGACCAACCGAAATTGATCGAACTTGGCTACATGTGCCCTCGGCCCTGGTCCACCAGCAGTTACACTCACCAAATGGTACAGATGTTTTACGTCTTCAAATTCAAAAGCATCATTTTCGAGCAGATAAATTTACAGCATGGACCAGACATGCACGTTTCGGGTACTTAACCCTCGTCATTGATCCTCAATCTAAACAATGTAATATGGCCAAAATCTTTGAAAAATATGTCCTAAATATACCTTAAGACGTTGAATGATGGCTTGGGTATAATGCTACAGGACCCATGTTTTAGAAATCTGTCCTATACTGCGTAATACGTCGCTCAACACGTCTAAAAACGTTGAAACTATTGAAAATATCAATAAATGAGCGAAATTTCGATAAAAATTTAAAAAATCAAGTAGTGTTCCAGCCCTTGCCTATGATAATTTTTGTACGAATCGATGGATTTCTAATCGGCCTTTTAAATTGTATGAAACAAAATCGTGGGCGAGGCCTGGATTTTCCTTTGTGTTCGTCCTTCAGGGCAAATGACGTCAGAATTATGACGTATTTTCTCAGATATTCAACATTGCAAAAAGTGATAATTAAGCATTTTTCGCCGAAATTATAGGGCCGATATGAGAGGTTAGCGCACCTAGTCCTTTTGATAACAAAAGGTTTCGAATGCTTTGGCTACATGTGCCCTCTGGGACTGTGCAATAAAGTATATGAATATGACATAACATGACGCCAAGGCTCGGGGAAAGGAAACACGCAACTCCTTTCATAATCTATCGTATGAAATGAAAATTCATTTGAGATCTTATTTATACATACATTTATAGATTTCATTTGAGAGGTAGGCATGTTGATTTTGGTTTGGACATCCATATGAAGCATTACAGTATATATATACCAGACTGAGTTTAATCTTCGACGTGGTGTTATCAACGTCAAATACAGCACAGCCATCTGGAACAAAGTTGTTATTATGTCATTTAATATACAACAATACAAAATCTGAATAGCATGTCAGGTAGGAGTCTATGTCGTCGACAACATTCAAGATTCAATATGGCATCTTTTTTGTCATCTTGCTTGATGTTATAAAGAACTTGCATCTTATTTTGGTCCTCTGGAAATAATGATATCAAGCAAAGGGTGAACACTATTTCATCGTAAATGTGACGGCAGCATTGTTTTATCTCCTATACTCTAATACTAGACTGTTATATCCTCTTTATAACGACATAATAAAGTTACACATTTTAAAAAATATCTCTAGTTGCATATAAAACGCACGTAAGCATAGAAGGGACTTGGTGAGAATAAATATCTAGTGCGAACGACTTCGTTACTCGTGCTCACGACTTTGTAAATCGTGCACACGACTAAGTAACTCGTGCGCACCACTTAGTAACTATTGCTCACGACTTTGTAAATCGTGCGCACGACTTTTGTAACTCATGTGCACGACTTACTGATTTGTGCTCACGACTTTGTAGCTCATGCGCAGGGACATACTTACACGTGCTCACGACTTTTTGTCTTCATTCTATAGGTTGACTTTTTTGTGCCCACGACTTTGAAACTGGTGCAAACGAGATAATAAACAAATAGAAAATTAGGATAAATTAAAAGGCGACAATTGATCATTACCCTTGAACCCCACCCCCCCCCCTTCGATTTCGTAAACAGAGAGAACTGAAACTTTAAGGCTAGTTATACAGTACCCCAAGTCAAATTCTGGGTTTGACGGACCCTTTTCAATGTGGAGAATTTCTCCAGTTTTTATGCATATTTTTATTAAATCAAAGGTTGGCCCCCGTCCAGATGGGTTAGACCCCTTGAATATTTTCCAGATCCACATATGAATATATCACGTTCATCGTTTCTTATGGGGAGGGGACAGTCAAGCCGAGCAATCTGGTTAACTTAGATAACCCATTGTCCCCTCTTTTAACTTCAACTAATTCATACATCATTTAATATGTTTGCATGCTAGGTCACAAGTTTCAGCGCAATATGTTTTTTTCTTTTTGAAATAATTCAGAGAAAATGAAGCGCGACTGCCGCTATTTCTAAGCACGCAATATTTGGTAAAATTCATCATATTCCCAAGTCATCTATTTTCAAAAATGTCCTGTTCTCTTCTAACTACAGATATTTTCATAAAATAAACTGTGTTGTCTTTTTTCAATTTTGATCTAACGATCTTTTAAATGGTTAACTGTCAAACTGGGTTTTTTTTTATAATTTATATGATTTTTATTTTTTTGAGAGGCCCGACTGGGATGAATCAATTTGTAAAAATTTAACTCAACATGAAACAGAAATTTCTATGCTTGTATTGTAATTTTCCTTGTTCTGTTTCATTGACCATTAACAAACTTTATTAGGGGAAAAATTATGCATATATCGATATAACGACTGGCAAAAAGGCAAAAACACACACCACCCTCCTAATTTTACAACCCTGTGTTTTTCTCTGTATGTTCGGTATGAGCTCAAATTGAAGCTTAAAAATTGTGCTAGACTACACATTTGCTAGTTCTTCACTTGTGAATCAGTTATACGTTAAATGAAAATCATATTCTTAATAATCTTAAAAACGTTTTCGTTTTCATCAAAATGAATACCAAAAAAAAAGATCAAGCATTGCAACATGTATGCTTAACTTCATCAACTACTTCTATTTTACTTACAAAGTCGTGAACACGACTTACATGTACAGTAGTAATACGTAGTTACTAAGTCGTGCGCACGAGTTACTAAGTTGTGCGCACGAGTTACTAAGTCGTGCGCACTAGTTACAAAGTCGTGCGCACGAGTTACTAAATCGAGCGCACGAGTTACTAAATCGAGCGCACGAGTTACTAAGTCGCCTGCAGGAGTTGTTAAGTCGTGCGCACGGGATATTTTTTTTTCTCACCATGTCCCTTCTGTGCGTCCGTAAAAATCGATTTAATGGTAAAGATTGACTTTTTAGAAAAGGAACATGTAATTTATTTTAGAGTTCACCAATTTATCTGAAGCCCATTATCATGTACTTTGGGTCGACCTCATACACTTTTTTCTCCATTGCAAACAATAATATTTTATGTTTCAATGTTTACATAAAAGTTTGGAGGATGTTGGTTCTATAAACCATCAACTTGATTTTTCACATATTGAAAAAAAAATATCGACAACAATTATAATTATATTATCTTTAAATTTCAAATTGTCAAACATTCTAAAATCAACCACTATACGACTTGAATGACCGAGAGTAACTATTTTCTCCATTTAAACTTAAACGAACAGAAAGATCAAGATACTTCGAATGACTTTAGAAAAGGTCAGTTGCAACATAAGGCAAAATATATATGTTTTTAAACGCTATATCAGTTGAATGCAATACATTGCAATGCATCTACTCTTAATACGCATTCAAGTGTATAAAATCATGTTCATCTTCTGGTCAACGAAAAAAAAAAAACAAGTGAAAATATTAAATATACCTTTAGTATAAATTCCAACACTATTAAAACAGCTCTCGAAGAAAGTACTATTCAAGGTTTTCAAACAATGGTAATACTGCCCTTCTGATTGAATACAGCCATGCTGGACACTTTGATTTTTCCATTCCGATTCTCCTCGCGGACAGCTGTCGACAAATGCTCCATCACTCAAAGACATATTAAAAAAGATAATTGAAGCCAATATAAGAAAAATCGAATCCTGGTTCATTTTGAACCCTTATGCCTGAATAACTGAGGATATAAGAAGATGAATGTTACATGTTAAACGTCTTCAAATTCAATAGCAATAGACCTGATAGATTTACAGCATGTTCTCAATACTATTTATTTCCTTGTATTCCATTGCCCGTAACTTTTTTCTAACATTAAACAGGACTTGTTTCATTTTTCGTGAAAACAAAAAAGTACATGACAAGAGTCCGGTCTAGGCATGTGACCATAAGTACTGAAATATTGTTTTGTCGCTAAATATTTCCTTCATTATTTCCTCTTATCGATTTTCAAAATGGGTATATTTGTTCTGTCCGTCTGAATGTGACAAAGGGTTAAACGAATGTATCATTTTACAATATTTTACCATTATGAGATAATAGAAGAAATCACGTACTCTATAAGAGTCGGAAGTTAATAAAAGTCAACATATATATTGGAAGTACCATATCAAGTTCTATGATGTTTTCATCTGGACGATTAATCTTGGAACATGTCAAATAGTAGAGCAACCAAGTCGCTAAATTTGAAATTTTAATCAACCCACCTAACACAGGGCTAATTTTTATATCAAACGAAAGAATATAACATGGGACATCAGATTTGACCTGTCGTAAAAAAATCGTATGGTCAAAATTACTGTAAATTCAGAGAAAAGCGGAAAATTAGTAAAATTCAAAATCATAGATATTTTAACAGAAATTATCATCCTTTAATAAATAAATAGTCAAACTGGCCGAAATCAATGTCAATATGCTAATTGAAGTCAAAAGAAAATCTTTGGATCAAATTGATTTTTCTAATTTCAACGTCATGGATGAATGAGCACAAATTCTAAGATAAATTGATAAAATTGAAATTTTCAATTCTTTCACTTCAATATTGAGAATGTTAATTCGAAGATAAAAATTAACTTACGGAAACGATATTTTGATATGTGAATGTGTTTTTATGAAAGTTCGATAGAGATCGATTGAAAAACTTAAGAGTATAAGGCAAATAAAGTGCCCCCCCCCCCCAACTTTGTTATTAGCGATTCACTGCAATATAAACTAGGAGATATTTTCTCGATAATACGGAGTAAAACTAAATAATTACGGCTAAATTAAGTTTTAACATATAATAATGAATGGAAAGTTTCGCTTTATTTCAAAGAAGACGACAAATTTACATCATTCAATAATTTTGAAAAATAGTCTTTTCTGTACTATCTATGTTCTTGTAATTTCAAACATTGTGATGTGGACGAATTTTGTCAGCTAAATTTTTGAAATAATTAAGTATAACAAAGATTTTATGATCAACAAAACATGGAATTATGCAATGCACTTTAGTTCTACAAGTAAGTAGCGTAGCTGCCTATACGACCCAATCATATTTAAGGCAATCATGGCATTTTCTTTCTACTGGTAATAGGTAATGAGTATTTACTCTAATTAAGATATGCAATTCATCATCTATCTACCCTAAAATTGTATCAATTCGTCTCAATTGCTTGATTGAATTAGCTCCGCCCGGTCAGGTTAGTTTGCGTCGACAATAGATGATAATGGGGGATAGCCTCTGATTTCTAGTTTTGGTTCTCTAGTTTCTGATTGGTTGATCTTTGATGGCCATATCAACAATATTGTATGTTTTTGTTGAGTTTGTTTTTTTTTACTGTCTGTTTATTGTTTTTCGTGCTTCATCCTTGTCTATAATGGACAATTTTTTAAATTTCTCTGCAATTGTTTCTGTATAAATGAAACGGAAAAGATACAAACAAATAGTGAACATCAAACAACCACATTTACAAGAATCAAAGACGCTCACATAAAACTACCAACCGAGAAGCAAATCTTTAGCAATATTAAAATAGAAATGACAACACAATAAATTTAAGGGTGCTCTATTCTCTGAGGTCGCACGCTGAGCTGTCAACATATCAGTCTCGTCGTTATAAAAGTTAGATTTTACTATGTTGTATCGCATCTTGGACTCTTTAATAGCCATCGTTGAAAATCGAAGCTTTGCTGTTGGAATAGTTTCTTCTTGGACACATTCCACTAAACCATTCTTTGCGTCATACATTTAACACTTTTTCAATTTTATTTCTTTATTCGAAGCTCTATGAATTAAAGCCCCCCCCCCCGCCCGTGACCCTTGAGGACTTTCCTTTGGATCCCGAGGAGACATCAAAGGGGTTCTCTGACTCAGTATATCTTGTAAAGCATCCACTTAATTTTATAACAGCTACAAATCTGAACGAAGAGTAAATGCGGATGCTAAAAGGGATAAATTGCACAACGTTTACCCAAGGCATAACGTAATGTTTAAAACACAGATAACGAAGAGCCCAAACTCTGACCAATGTACTTTATATGTATATTCACATCCCTGTGGTACTAAAATAAACGTCAAAAGATACTCTTTCATAACTGTATGTAAACTTAATGCATTTTTCTTCAATTCACGTATTTTCATTTCAACTTGTCACGAATTGGTTTCCATACACGGTCTTACCATGACATATCAAAAAGAAGTATTTTTCATTAATTTTTAAACAGTATGATGTAATTCCACTTTCTGCATTTACCTTTTATCAAAATATGTAACTATACCGGTTGATAGGTACGATTTGATAGAAACTGTAACACGTGGTAGACCGAATCTTCATCTACGGAAACTAATTTGTGAAATGACGCTTAAACCAAAAGTATATACGCTTTAGCTTTTTACATTTATTTATAGCCCTTTAGAAAAATGATCGATAAATAGGCATTGGAAATAATAAACATATATGTGTCGATATGTTTCGAGACAAAAATTTAGTCTCTGTACTTTAGAGAAAATATTAACACGGATTCTTCATATTTCACAGAAATTTGCATAAAACTTCAATTTTTCGAGAGAGGAGAAAATATTCTTCCTCAAAACAATTATATAACATGTGTACATATCTAAGGCATTGATTGCAACGACTTTCTATACAAAAAAGAACAAAATATAGGAATATCGAGGGTATAAACGATAAATATTTCGTTTTAATTTCTCACGATTTTATCGCTTTTTACCCAATTTAAACAAAATCTGACCGTGGCATATTCTTTACGACAGCTGTATTTGAAAGCAGGGGTATTCAGCAAAAAGTTCAGACCAAATTCAGGCCTGTGTTAGGTGTGTTGATTAAACTCGAAAACTAAGCTTCTTTTTTTTAAATTGGTCGCTCTACTAAAACGGAACGTTTCATGTCATACAAACTCTGAATGATCAACCGGTTAATAAGATTGTCTTTGTAGTTATTGGGAGTTAAAAGGACACTTTGAGACAACATTACAAATCAACTTTGAGATTGATTTAGCTATGTCTGGGTACTTTTTCAACTGAAACATTGCAGATTAATAAAATCTATCCCCAGATGTGATCAGGGACAGGGAAATCCGACCCGAGTGTCCAGGATTTGCTTGTACCACGACGAGGCTTGCCGAATCGTGGATAAAAACAAACCCTGGACACGAGGGTTTGATTTCCGTGTCCCTGATCACCTCTGGGGATTGATTATTTTTCTCCCACTGTCTAAAATCGCTCAAAAATGAGATTCTATGTATTCTTTTTCATGTTTTAATCGGTAAACGCATCAATCATGTATGACGTCATAATGGACGTTACAGTCAAAAGGCACGTGAAAATGTTATCTTACCCAATAGGGGTAAGACAGTGATATCTTTTCTCAGCGTTTCCATGGATACCCCAGTCCACAGTGGGAGAAAAAGGAATGTTATAGTGTTTAACATTTTCACTGTATCTTAAAAGATATTCGAAGTCAGTCGATTATAAATATACCCCTGTTTGAGAAGTTTTTTTTTTCAGTCAGAAACAAAAAACTGAGTCCAAAAATAAGAATTAATAATAAGAATTGTTTTACATTAGATCATGGACGAACAGATGAAAATAAAATAATGCAAACATATACGACTTATCCTTAATAAAAAGAATTTCAAAATATATAAGGCTTTAGACCTCACTATTAGATGACATACATGATCAGATGAAAAGAAAGAGTGGGATGTCATGTATCTGCCAGTGCACTGATTAATTATGAAGATGGATGGAAAGCATAGTTCTCTGCATATGCTATCTTTTTTTTACTTACAAATATCGGTGGAATTTCATTTAACCAGGGTTAATTTGAAATAAAAATCGAAGAAGTACCCATCAGTTATTCAGTCTGCAAGTCGAGGCAAGGTAAGGCAAAAATGTTAGAATTTCCATTAGAACAGTTGCGAAGCTTGGAATGAATGACAAATGATATTCCGAGCATGATGAATATGATAAACTAAGAACGGTATCTCAATACAAGACACATATTTTAACATTTCTATTTTTCGAAGGGTAGTTCACTTTGCCCAGAGAGTATTTCGAATTTATGGTTTATATTATTTCAAGAAATTATTAATCTTTTGATTGTCATTTTGGAATCTAATTTTACGTTTTGTGTCCGACTTTCATTCACTGATTAAATGACAAATATGGATAATGACCAAATCCATGTATACAGCACAAAATCGATAATTCAGAAAATCAGAAACCGAAGGCATACAAAATCAGGATAAAACAGGAACCAAAGCAAACAAACAAAAACCTCCACCATATGAAAGGAAGCGAACTTACGATATGGGAGTGAGACCAGGTGCCCAGGAAGAGTAAGCATCTCCTGCTTGCATGCAACACCCGCCGCTTCAATTCGCTAGAACTGTCACATCCGGTTACTTCCATTTCGGAAGACATAGAGTACAATCTTTGGTCGGATTGTTCAAAATCTTAGTTCTTGCAAAAGTATATGAGATCCTTTTTTCCAGCGAAATTCTGAACTGTGATTGAATGGCTGTCATCATCACTAAACAAGACATCTTTACCTGATATGTATATCATAATGTACATCCAGACAATCACAGAGTTTGACAACTTTTCATTGAACTAACGCGAGGGGTATTCCATGCAAAAAGTTGTATGCAAACAAAACATAATTCGTATTTTATGAAATATTTCAAAATATTGTCTTTCATTGATATACATAAAATTCATCTACGTTTGAATTGCTTATTACACTGTTGATACATAATAGTGATAATAAAGTGATCAAACTCTATACCTTCTTGAAGAAAATTTCAAACGATTTCATTTTGCATCAGACACGTTTTTCGAATGTTAAATTCTCATCAGTGATGCTTCCATCAAAAGTGATTTGAGACAAAGTCAAAGTTCATTTTCGAAGCTCCCTCTGGTTATATTTTTTAATCTAATTAGTGCAATTAGCAGGGAGTGTATGGCTCCATATTTGGATGAAATGACAAGTTTCTGAAATGGCCAAATAATTGTTATAAGTTGAAATCGTTCCCGGTGACAGTATTACTTCTCTCCAGGTATGTCCCCTGAAAGAAGCATTGTTCCTAAACATCATCGAAATCAAAAGAGGTTAACATCATAGCACCATTCCCCCAATGATATTTTGTACATTGATTTTATTTGGATATGCAACTGAATCGACCCTACAGGAAATTTTGAGCCGCGAACTCTGTGTAGTAAATGCACAATTGCACAAAGATAAGCAAGACCAAAGGGTACCATCAACATTATATCATAAACCGACATAATTTACGACTACCTAGTTTGCCCTTCGTTAGGACGGAATTTTGCTTTTTTTGATTTGCGCAAACAATATTAATCTTGTACAAAATATTTTTCTCATAGGCCTCATCGAATGCAAGAATAAAAGTAGCTTTCTGACAAAACAATGTTGCGGCGATTCTCAAAACATTAACCGCTCCAAACAGGATACTCATATCTAGAGGAGCAAGAAACAAACCGGATTGAAAAAAAATCATTGTGAACAGACTATACATTGATCTTTTTAAGCATATTTCAAAACCAGATGATTCCTTTTGCAACATACGGACGTAGTCCCCGAATCTACTGTTTGACTTTACTTTTGTGCAATTTATGGTTAAACAAATTTGATAGGTGTTAAAATTGCTACATCCAAGCCAAGATGAAACAGAAAATGACTAATAATTTTATCTAACCAGTAGAGTTAATATCTCGCAAGGCAGTCTGCTTTTTATATATTACATGTATGATGACTTTTTAAAAGCTTTATCAAATATTGTTGTGTAAGATAAAGTATCATGAAACCGACTTGAAAATAAAACAAAGAATCTAATCACATTGGTATTCTTTTATATCTATTAAATGAAATCATTCTAAATTGGATCTATATAGTCACCGTCCCTTATTGGTTCCAATTGTGAGCTTCTGGTTTCTACTGGTTCTTGAGAGATAACGACATTCTCATTTCGTCTAACGGGGATGTTTAAGATAGATTCTGTTTGACAATTTTCTACTTTGTCAGATATGTTTAAATCTGAAACAGTTTCACTGGGGTTGCTTAATTCCTTGTATGATGTATTGATACAACTACTTGCATCGTCATAATGTACGTCTGAATTTAAATCCTGCAAATTCAACTCCTCAGATTCCGAATTCTGTACTATTTCATTCTCTGTAATGTTCGTATTATTTATGACCAACGAAGATTCTTCCTTTACGTTACACTCTACATCTTCTTGACTGCTTGGGTGCAACCCTATACTTGGCTCTACATAAGAATCATTTGAAACTAAACGTGTAAGTTTTACACAAACACGTTGATTCTGTGAAGGTATACTTCCATCACTTTCGATAACGTCTACATTATCTCTTCTATCCGTGAGCAGTCCTACTTTCGGTTCAAGATAGGTATCCTGACGAATTATATCACAACTCAGTGGTGCATTTTTCATTGTGGTATTAAAATCAAATATCTCATTACGTCCCATTGATTCGATATCAGGACGATTCGGCTCCACATACGCTTCGGATGAAGATTCATCATCACCATCACTTTTTTGTCTCAATTCATTTGATTCGAGCGTGTTTTTGTCATCATCTTTCATATCTGTGTCATCGACGTAGTCATATATGTCCGTATCTTGATGGTATATGTGGGTAGTATGGGAGTTATAGGGTACAGTTGACATGTAGTTGGCTCTCTCCATTTGTAACTTAAATTGTTTTATTCTGTAAAAAATATTATCCCAAGGACTTAATTGTAAACGTGAATTTATCGGTTCAGCATTTAATTATGAGAAACGAGTAGTAAAAAATATGAAAACACAGGGATTGGACACGCTTCCCGGTTGCTAAATTTTCTATGGATTATCCATTAACAACAAATTATATGGTAAACAGAGCAACCGGGAAAGTTGATAAATCCCTGTGATTTAAAATAAAAATATATATCCACATAACATGACGCAAATGCTTACAATAAAGCTGCATGTCAAAACTTAATCAAACATAATAATTTCATAATGACATTAAAGAAAGAGTAATACGAACAAATGAATTACCGTTTACACTGTATCAAAACCAAACAAATAAATCCAACGATGATTGAGGCAACTCCGATTCCTCCTAAATAGAAAAAAAGCAAGCGACATTTTGAAACCTCTATACCATAACCTGACAACAAATAGGTGTAAGAATTAAACTTTTCGAAAAATTTGAAATTGCATGGATGCAAAACTTGCTGAACCATTAGTCATAACAAATGAGATGACATAATTAGAAAAATGATATATAAAAAAAGATCAGGTGAGATGACATTACCAGCAAAATAAAACAACAGATATATGGTTTATAGTGATTGATGCACGAGACGAACATATCGGAAATCCACATTGTGAATTGTTCAAATTCTAAACACGTTTTGACATTTCTTTAAAAGTCGAAATATGATTTCAAATGTTTAAAACAGTTGAAATGATAATTTGATCAAACACGTCGTATTTCATAAGATAAAACATAAAACATATGTTTGTGAATTACGAATGCCCCTGTCGGCATCTTTGCTAAAAGGAACTGCTACAATGTCAAATTCCAAGGTCAAGGTGTTCAAGTCAAAGATTTTGATTTTGTGCGCCTCTTGTTGCAGATTTATTTTTATAGACTTACAAAATAATGTAACCAAAGTCTTCAAAAGCATAGAAAATTTTATGATTTGAAATGTTTCAATACTACTTCTACTGTCCTGTTCACTAAATTCAGAGCACCCTGTTTTGGCAATTTATTCCTTCGTCTGAACAATTTTCTTTTTAATTATTGTTTCCGAGAATTGACCTCCTTTTGTCGTAACTGGAAATTAACTTCAACTTACCCTATCAGTTGCCTTCAAGCCGGAATACGAAAAATGAAATGTCTACTGGGAATTCCCATGTTAATTTTAAGCCGCCACCATATTGTTATACATGTCAACAATAGTAAACAGCGACGTCAAAATGTCCGACGTCACGCATTTCAAGTTATTTAACTATAGAAAATCCCCGCAGACTCTTTACTTTCTAAGAATTCTTAAGATTTGCACTCTGAATGACTGTGTCCAAACCTTTCTAGAGAAGACGGGGGCCCCAACCATCTGTCCTCTCTGATTGTCAGTCGGACTCCTCGGGGATAGCATGCATGAGCCTGCTACAGCCGGCAGAGTACGTGCTGTATTACGTACGCCCTCTTTTCATATCCATTTACGTATATTTAATGTCTTCAAATTGATTAGCATCATTTCAGAGCAGATAAATTTACAGCATGGACCAGACATGCACGTTTCGGGTATTTAACCCTCGTGAGTGATCCTCAGTCTAAACAATGAAATATGGCCAAAATCTGTGAAAATTATGTCCTAAATATACCGAAAGACGTAGTAGGATGGCTATTCATCTGTGTTGCATGGTATCCATGAAGAGGTCTTGGTAAAAAGAACACACATGTGAGAAATTAAAGCTCTATTCCTAACCTATCAAAAGTTATGGCTAAGGTAAAAACAAATTGTCAAACCACTAGTTCAAGATCACAATGTCAAAGGTCAATATCTATCTGTCTGGTGTCTAAAGTTGTTCTCGGATTTACATCTCTTTTTCCCCTGTTATTTCGTTGTTTTGGATGATGTTTGGTTTTCATCTTGTGGTAGTGTTCCAATGTGGTCAGTGATGGAGATCTCTTCCATTTTTGCTATTTCTTGTTCCTTTTGTGTCTCTTGCTGTGTATGTCTTCTCTGCATTTTCACTTGGTGTTTTGCTGTTGGCGTTGCAGCCGAGTTTTGTTAGAGATCGTCTCCTTCCTATATATTCACGTCCGTCCTAAGTCGGTTCTGGTCAAGAATCTGTCCATTGGTCTTGATGTTTAGGTTTAGTCCTTGTGCTAAGTATATTGATATCGTCTTTGATGTTTGGTCGTCTCTTTGGTGTATCTTGTGATTGTCCCCTCTGTGATTTAACATTTGAATACATCGGTGTTTTCTTGTGTGTACAGCAACCGACCTCGGTATGAGACACATGCACCTGTTTTTAAGTTTGAAATTACACTTTTGTGATCTTGACACTTGTTTACGCCTAATTCAATTATCATGTTCATAATGATATCTCATCATAATCAAGGTCAAGCATTTGAGGAAGAAAACCTGTCGCATGATATTTTTGCATTATTTGCTTTTATGGACTTTGCCCGTTAAATGAGACGAATCAATGACTGTTGTAATAAAACATTACCCTTAACAGGAAACATTTTGAATTATTCAGGAACATTCTACTTTTAATTTTAACAATATATGGTGATAATTTAGTGGTGAAAATAATGAGTGTACATAATGAATGTAATTGAATACATCCGTATGGTGGAAACACGAATAAAACTCGAATGCATATTTCGTATGATAGATACAATGACAAATCAGTAGATTTCATAAGGAAACATAGGATCATTTCAAACTTTGTAAAATAAAATGAGTATTGGAATGATTATTTAAGACAAATAATATTGAGTAAAACAACAAGAAGCGGGCATCTAGAAGGATGTAAAAAGAATAAATATATTTCATACAAGTATAGGATAAATACCGAGTTCAAGTGTATTTGAAGGTTGGAAAACCATGGCAATTACGGATGTTGTTGACGAAGCTAGGGATCAATCACCCTAGGCTATTCTCTCCGTGGGTATCTTCATGCAGACTTCAACGATGTCTTTATTCAACATAAAAACCGCACTTTATCTGATGAACTTAAACACCATTGCTTTGGAAATTGATCTTGCAAATTATGAATTCATCATGCAGACCCCTCAGGTGTTAAAATATACTTAAGTATTGGTCTCACTCCCATATCGGAAGTTCGCTTCTTATCATATGGTGGAGGTTTTGTTCGTTTGCTTTGGGTCCTGTTTTATCCTTATTTTATATGCCTTCGGTTTCTGATTTTCTGAATTATCGATTTTGTGATGTATACAGGGATATGGTCATTATCCATATTTGTCATTCACAAAGTACGTCGAATGTATAACGGTAACAATCTTACGCAATTAATATTGAAGGGGAGAAAACTTCTAAAATGACACTATTCAAAAACATTCCTTTTTCCAATATCTACAATCATAGTCCAAAGTTTTCGCAACATCAAAGGCAATAGAGAAATATAAAATTATCTATACACATAATAATATTTCAACGTTTTGGACATGATTTCGTTCATTATACATCTAATACCTTAATGCCCAGGTGACATAGTTTTACATCTCGATCATCATCTGAAAGACCCTCCTGTCAATCCAGAAAATTTGAAACATACGTAAAGTGAATTCAGCTCAGATCAAAATGTTTTAATGTGTGATTAAACCATCGCAATTTGATATTAAAATCGATATTTAAAGTTGATATTGAATTTTAATATACATGTTATATATCTTCTTTTTTTCTTTCTTTCTTTCTTTCTTTGTCGTCATCGGACTGTGCGAAAGAAGTTGTACACAAGAATTATGCGGTATTCGAGACCGCTTGGCAACTACACAAATGTTAAGGTTGTCCGCGCGTTATCCGGATAAACAAACAAGCTTCTACTGACATGAAAGCTAGTTTCCAAAGATGGCATCGATTGTCCATTTGTCTTGTTGGATTATGTGTACTCAGTAGACTTTAGTTTTTAATGCTTTGATATTTGTTCGTTCCCTTTCCCTTTTGCGTCTCTTTCACGTTGCAGTGTGGAGCAGTTAAAATCGTTCCCCGTGACCTGATTTTTTGTCAAGTGTATTCATTACTTCTTTCAAGCTCTGTCACCTGAAAGAAGCTTTGTTTGGCCCTTTATCAATTTGACATCATACATATTTTTTGCTATTTCGGAAAGTAGCCATTTCAGCGATAAATATCGAAATTAAAGGAGTTTAACATCTTAGCACAATCCCTCCAATGCTATTTTGAACATAGATTTTATCTAGATATGCTACTAAATCGACCCTACAGGAAATTTGAAGCCGCGCACTCTCTGTTATGTAAATGTACAAATCTAATCTTAAAGATTAAAGAAAGCGCTACTGAAATGATTTTAGTGGCTCCGCTGGAAGCATCATTGATGAGAATTTGATATTTGAAACACGTGTCTGGTGTATTGAAATCGGTTTGGAATTTTCTTCAAGAAGGTATAGAGTTGGAACCCTTCGACATTATTTATCTGTGCTCCAGCATTAGAGTGTCTCTATATTTTGCATCAGGTTTTTTTGGAATGCAGTTAATATTCATTTTACTCTCATAAACTGATGTTATGATGTCTATATGACAAATGTCTTAAAGGATACTAAGGGTAGGGACGATAATATTTATTTATTTATTATTATTATCTTTTTTTGCAAACGGTAAAAACGATAATTATTATGAGTAAATGAAAATGATTGTAGGACGAATATAAGCAATAAAGACATGATACTTGTTTCCAGATCCTGTCATTATATCTTGTAATTTACCATATATGTGATCTTCAAATAAATACAATTTAAACTAAAGACATGAGGGATATCAAGCTACTTAATTTTTGGCAATATATAACTCAAAGCGAGGATTTTAAGGGATAGCAACAGGAGGGAAAACATACTGCATGCAATAGATGTAAGTTGCATTCTTACCTATGACAAAAAAAGAAGATTTTTGTCGATAATCGATACCTCTGAAAAATATGATATAAGCAGATTAAATAAAAATCGATTTCCATTACCAAAACACATATTGACGAACGAATGATAAAATATACGTTCTTTTCGATGGTTTGAAAAAATAGGAATCGAACTGGACAAAAAATTTAATGGATTTGGTTCCATCGCAATGTAACTTATTCCAATGCTATTGACGTTAGGATATCAGATAAGGTATGACACTTACCTGATGTTTGTTTCGTTGTCGTTAATGGAAAGTCATCATTCGTTGTACTATATTGAACATGAAGTGTTGGGTTTGTTTGGTGAAACTGTGTTGTAAGTTCTGGGCCTACAGTTGTTTCTCTATAATCATGCATTGGTGTTTCTGTGTCAAGAAGTACTGACATTGACCTTGAAATTAAAGAAAATCTACTTATTTTTCATAAAACAGAAATTGCAAAGGTATGAGTGTTGAATATTGTAAACATTCCTTTCATGTAGAGAATGAGTGTCTTGATTTGTGTTTTGCATTTATTGCCCATTGGTCCCGTTGCTCTATGTGCAGTCATTTATGTATGATGATTCTATTTAATTTGGCGTTCATTTAACTTTTTGCGGCTTATTCTGTGCATGTCTACATTGTTTGGTTTTTTTTTGCAGTGGGTGTTTTGGGGGCTTGCTGTTGGTGCTGCAACCGAATGTTGTTGGAGATCCCCTCCTTTTTGTTACAGGTATGTAACAAACAACCAGATGTAATGCGCCTTAGCATTTTGCATGTTTCTGTAGAGCTTATGCATTGCCACGTCACCAGCCTTTACTTCCGAAATTCGACCCGTTCCTTTCAATACTTGCATCTTAGGGAATTACATTGGATGTGCATATATATACATGTTGAATAGATCTTTATAAAACAACAAAGTTTGTATTCATGTAATTCGATTGGTCGGCTGTCAAACTGACAAGTTAGAATGTCTTGCAACGAATAGGACCGATAATTTCATTTTGATTGTCTTTCAATACAAATGACACATTAGGCTATTGAAACATAAGCATGGGCAGTTTTAAGGTTGTTTCTGTAGTCTGTTCAGTAGTAACTGTTATAATATTTTTGCAAAACAAATATTAAGTACTGTTGCGAAAAAGAAACAGCTCATCATCTTTGAAAATAATGAGTTTGGAAAGATAGCATTTTAACTTGAAAAGGTGACATGTGAAAGACATTATGACAAATCATAAGTAAAACATAAAAAAAGATATGATACACGTTATATCTATAGAAAATTTTACAGTTTCAAAATCATAAAGATCTTTCATACCTGTCAAGTCTTGGTGGCAAACAAGACGGAACTACGAGATAAAATAAATGATAATTTGATTATTAGATAATGCTTCATTACAAACTTTGTGGTAATTTATTGACTTGTACAGTGCTTATTTTACTTGATCTAAATATATGTACATAGTACTTGGATTCTCATACAAGAAATCCTTAAGGCAAAACACATTATTATTATTTATCTTTTTTATTTCTTTTTTTTTTTTTTTTTTGCTTTTGAAGAGGACTTAGAAATTATAAATGTTACTTTTATGGTTGAGGTTACTAGTGTTGCTGGCAATAAAGGAATGCTTACTCATTCCGGGTATCTGACCTTATTATGTTAGCTCCTTTTCAGAAAATTTTAGTCCTTTTGAATCAAAGTGCATTTTTTTGAGTTTTGTGTGTTCGTTACTTATCATTTTGAATCTGATTTAACGTTTCTGCTTTTGAAATGAGACTGAAGAAATGAACAATAAAAAGTCTCACATTTATAAACCTCATATGAAAAGAATGTTTCATTTCGATGAGGACAGCCTTGTTGAGGTCCAGTGCAGCGTGTTTGTATAATGCGATAAGAGGCATTTCGGAAATCAAATGTAGGGCATCCATCTGCAAGGAGAGACAAATCTACCATTAAAGTGTCAATGTAATATAATTATCAGTTTTCATAAAATATTGGTAGACATTAACTATGTAAAATATTTGATTCTAGCTTATTGGTTAATAAAGATATAAAAAGAATTAGTGAAATTGTGGTTGCTTTTTTCATTTTCATTTTTGAACGGAAATGATTTGTAAATCATAAGTAACTAACTAACTCAGAGATAAGAAAATACAGTAAACTTCGTATATAACGAAGCCCAGGGGACTATTGGTCCAAATTCGTTATAGCCATATTTCGTTACATGCATTTTGATGCTAAATATGTTCATTTGTGTGGCAGTTCTAAATGAATGAAAAGTTAAGACCAGTATTCAATAGCTATGTTGTGATTTATTAAGTGAGCATTCTTTACAATTGACATTCCGATAGAGTATTAAATTCTTCATGTGTATACAACAAGTCTCCTAATAGGTAATTAGCGCGGGGACAAAAGACGGGGAGAGCAATTACTTGATAATAAGTAATTATCTGTCCGCCAGGTGTGTTGATTGGGAATACCTGGAGGTCTTTTCGTTACATCAGGTGAAAATAGTGAAGAAATTATGACCAAGGGACCACGAGATGGCTTCGTAAAAGCCGATAATTCGTTACATACAAATTCGTTACAGGCGTACAAAAATCAATGGAGGGTAATAGGACTTCTGCAGGGACTTTCTTTTTAATTCGTTACAAGCAGAATTTCGCTATAAACCTGTTCGTTATAGGTAAAGTTCACTGTATATATTTCTATTTTCAAATTCAATATACAATTTTCTGATTGAAGTGAGAGTTTTTGTGAATATACTCAGTATTAAAAACAAACAGTTGCTATCTAAAAATAATAAAGGCAACATATTATCAGAAATAAAAGTTATAGAAACGCAAGTTTCAAAAATAAGACCAGAAGGCGCTACCGAAATACATTTGGCCGGGTCAGAAAATCACGTCGGCAGATAGTTAGTACCACTGAAGAGTTTTTACTGCCCGAAACACATTAAAACTTGTTTGAAATTTTCTTCCAGGATGTTTTAAAAGAGATGGAACAATTCCATTATCTTTATAAATAATAATATCCTTTCGCATTGTGGATTAATTAAACTTGTTCCCCGTTATTGAACGTTTAACGTATAATTAACTTCTTTCTAGCTCTGTCGCCTGAACGAATATGACATCATACATATAATTAATTTTGCTATTTTGGAATCATGTCATTTAATCCAAAAATATCCTCGAAAATAAATGAAGTTAACATCTTATCACCATAATTCCTATACTTTTTGCTCACAGATGAATTCATGAAGAAAAAGGGATGATCTGCAGCATGGTCACCCTGCACCCACCCAGCAAAACAAATCCACAAGGAAGTGACACGTGAATGACATCAGACAAAACTACAAACAACAAAAATACACGACAAAAATCACTAAAATATCATACAAAATAATCGAAACAGACGTACTAAAACATCAAACATTAATGACAATACATAAGAGGAAGAAGACCAATGTGCAACCGGTGCCGACTTTGGACGGTCATCTGCTATGAGCAAATGGTGTGGTTATCCGTGCGTGGACACAACTCTCCCACTTATCCGGATACACAGAGGCCTCCATAGACGCAAAATAGTTGTATAAACATAAAACTTCTCATTTCTCTATGTAAAAGGATCTAAAACGTTATATGGCATGCGTATAAGTCTGTGCTCTGCTGGCTGAAGCGAGATCAATCACACGAGAAGTCTGAACAACTTTCAGATTATTATTTGTGTTACAAATGGCCGCTGCGTGTAACTGTCTTTTTTGTGACGTCACCATACAGTGAGAAGTTTTATGTTTATACAACTCTTTATGTATGATGATCTAGTGATTTTTGTCGTGTATTTTTTCTTGTTTGTAGTTTTGTCTGATGTCATTAAAGTTTACGTATATATCACTTTCTTGTGGGTTTGTTTCGCTGGGTGAGTGCACGGTAGTCATGTTGGAGAGATCATCCCCTTTAATTTCGATCACGTAATCTTCCCTTATATGCAGAATTCCCTTTGCGAGAAAGAGCGTGAAAAGACAAGGTTTTAAATGTCATCAACGAAGTCACATCACGAATGATGGACTTTTTCGCTACACAGTTTTAACACAGAAATACTAGCAAAAGTTACAACAATGTGCAATACTCGAATCAAGATGAAGGCAACTATCCTTTTATTGGACCTGCAGACACATGTTTAGGCCAGTAGTTCGAGGGCATTATTTTGTCTAAGAGTCTAACCAATCATATATTTGTTTTGATATATATTACGTCAACAAAAATAAGGAACATAAATCTTGTGTTTGCCTTTCCGAGAAAAGAACAAAGGGGGGGATATCCAACATTACCAGGTTGCAGTACCCAAAGCAAAACCCCAAAGACCCAGCACAAAGACACAGAGCAGACACACATCAAGAGACGCAAAGGGACAAGAAGGTTATGTTAAACACTCGGTCCACAATATCAATTAACGGACATTTACTGTGCAGTATTTACAATGAGATACTGATACATGTAAAGTCTAAATATGTTACAATGCATTGTAAATGATTGTAAGTCCATGAATTTAGCATAGGAACACCAATACAATTGGACCCAAAAAAGCATCTTCTGCTGTATGAATGAAATGTTACCTTTCTCATTGAGTCCACGTCTAGGATGACATTTTTCTACAAGATGACCCGATGTAGTTTTTAAACAATGATACTTAAACCCTCCTGAATGACAATTATAAGACATGCTTCGATTCCTCCATTCCTCCTCACTGTATGGACAGTCAGTCACATTCGTCCATGACCTGTGAAAAGATTTAGTTTACTGTGGTGTTGCATCGCGCATTCTGATTGGTTGAGCAATTAAAAATCTGTAAGGGAACTCACGCTTAAATTACGTTTCTCCCTTGACGTCATGCGTTCCTATGATGACGTCGTAAAGTGAAGACTATATTTCTATCTCACTACTTTCAAATAATCATACTGTAAACGTGGTTATTTTCGCGGGGGGGGGGGGGGTTCTGCGATATTAACACCAAAACTTTTCGCGTGGTTGGAATATTCACGATGAAAATGTCTTTCCCGTTATAAGAATGCAACGGGAATAACCCCACGCGAAAATTTCAACTATTACAGTACTAACAAATATGGATAATGACGATATTTTCATACACAGTACAAAATCGATAATTCAGAAAAGCATAAACCGAAGGCATAGAAAATCAGGATTAATCAGGAACCAAAGTAAACAACCAAAAACCTCCACCACATGAAAAGAAGCGAACTCCCATAATGGGAGTGAGACCAGGTGCCCAGGAAGAGATAGCATCTCCTGCTTGCATGCAACAACCATCGCTTGTCACATTCGGTTACTTCCATTTTGGCAGATAAAGAACATATGTGGTTGGATGGTTCAAATGGTTTAAGACAAATTATCATCGATAAATATGTGTTCTTTCGTAATAACATAGTGCACCATATGCACATTTCAACAAAGAATATTAACCAGTGAAGCTCGGGGCCGATCATAAGAGAGGAAATCCAATAAGTGAATAGATGAAGAGCCAATTTTTAGATATGACCTAAAATGTATGCTACAGAGCCAGGGAATGACTATTAGTTACCTAGTCATCTCTTGACCTGGTACGGAATGATACCACGTCACCAAGTTTTATAACGTGCGGGACATATTCACTACATCGATAACCTTTTTGATAATATTGGTGAATTGTTTGGACGTCGTTGATGTTTACGATGCGTCGTGACGCCATTGAGAGCCTGTGATAAATGTCTAGGCACACGGTATAAGATATATCTTTCTTCACGTGACCGTTATAAGCCCATTTCTATTAGGAATTTACCAGCTAACTTGTCAGAGGTGGGAATAAATGTAATGTCATTAGGGAGATAATCCTTAGTTTCAGAAAAACATCAAGAAGATAGGTACTATCAATAATTCGGTCTTAACGTCGAGAAGGTAAGGCAAAATTCTTAGAATTTCTATTGGTACAGTTTCGAACCTCAGAATGACATTCCGAAGTGAAACCTGGTGCTCGTGGAAAGTCAGCGTCTCGGAATTATTTATCAAACTTATTATTAGAAAAGCTATAACTATGTTTCGAGTCATTACAGCAGAAAAGGAAAACTATGCGATCGATATCGTCAAAGACTAACAGTCCACCAGTAGATAAGGGAAGGGGTCTTCAACCAGACCCTGTTACAGCACCAACAGCAAAACACCTAATGCAAAAACACTAAGATGATCATACTAAGAAACAAGAAAGAGACATACGGCATATAATAATGTCAAAGTGTTCCAACTCTGTACCTTCTTGACGAAAATTCCAAACCAATTTTCTTGCACGTGTTTCTCATTACTGATACTTCTAGCGTAGCCACCAAATATCATTTCAGTAGCGCCCCCTTTCATTTTTTTGAATTTAGATTTGTACATTTACATTACAGAGAGTGTGCGGCTCCAAATTTCCTGTAGGGTCGATTCAGTAGTATATCGAAATAAAAACTATGTTCAAAACAGCATTGAAGGGATGGTTCTAAGATGTTAAACTCCTTTATTTTCGATGATATTTATCGGTGAAATGGCTGATTTCCGAAAAAGCTAAAAATATAAATATGATGTCACTTTGATAAAAGGCCAAAACAAAGCTTCTTTCAGGTGACAGAGCTGGAAAGAAGTAATTAATACACATCAAACACAGAAGACTACACATAAACCAACGAGACCAATGGGCAACTGGTGCCGACTTTGGACGGTCATTTGCCACACAAGTAGCAAATGGTATAGTTATCCTGGATTATGTGCGCACAACTCTCTCACTTCTCCGATTACTCAGAGGTCTCGATGAACGTACAACTGTGGTGTAAAACAACCTACTCACTGTTAGATGAACACACACAAACAAGATCGCAAAACGCAGGGACCCAAGCAACACAGATGAATATGTAAATTGATATGAAAGAGGGCATACGTAATGCAATCTGTGCTCTGCCGGTAGTCTTGAGTTCATGCATATTATCACCCGTTGAGAGATACCTACTTAGTTCGCAGGGAGTTTACTTCTCCTCAATATGGTTGATTTTTTTATTTCTGTTCCTTTACCTTAGTTCTGGTTTTATCCTGGTTTTGTATGCCCTTGGAAGTTAGTCGTTTCTTCAAACGCATTTGAAAATTTCTGTTTACAAAATTTTCTCAAATTTCTAAAACCTGGGTCCTGTAGCATCATATCCCAGCCATTTTGCTATGTCTTTCGGTATATTTAGGATACAATTTTCACAGATCATATCACATTGTTTAGATTGAGGATAACTGACGAGGGTTTATTTCCCGAAGTTTATTACCCGAAACGTGCATCTCTGGTCCATGCTTTAGATTAATCTGCTCTAAAATAATGCTAATAAATTTGAAGACGTTAAACATTTGTACCACTTGATGAGTGTTATTGCTTTTGGACCAAGAGTCCCTGAGGGCACATGTAGCCAAGTTCGATCAATTTCGGTTGGTCGTTTCTTCAAACGCATTTGAAAATTTCTGTTCACAAAATTTTCTCAAATTTCTAAAACCTGGGTTCTGTAGCATCATATCCCAGCGATTTTGCAATGTCTTTCGGTATATTTAGGAAATAATTTTCACAGATATTGGTCATATTACATTGTTTAGATTGAGGATCACTGAGGAGGGTTTATTATCCGAAACGTGCATGTTTGGTCCATGCTGTAAATTTATCTGCTTTAAAATAATGCTAATGAATCTGAAGACGTTTAACATTTGTACCACTTGGTGAGGTGAGTGTCACTGCTGGTGGACCAATAGTCCCTGAGGGTACATGTAGCCATGATCGATCAATTTCGGTTGGTCCTTTCTTCAAACGCATATGAAAATTTCTGTTCACAAAGTTATCTCAAATTTCTAAACAAAAATGCTCTAGCATTCACTCTCACTTTAAAAAGAGGACATATGATACACATGATAGAAGTATTGAAGCTCTGTTTCCAGAGCGGGGGCACTTTGACTTAAACAGATGAGCAGGCCAAGAGCTCCTTTATTATTTATCCCGAAATCAAGCTATTAGACTGAAACAGACGAACAGTTCCTTTATTGTTTATCCCGATACTAAGCTATTACAGGTAGGGGTAAGATAGTACCCAAAGGAGGAACAATACAGGAACTGAATCATACGAGTCTAACATCGTTCATTATATTGTTACAATGACATGACCGTAGCGCCTGTAGTAATTCCAAGCATCGTTGATTACTTCATTTATCTTATCACTTTTGCCAAATTAATGAGCTTCGCCTAGCTTTCATCAGCATGTCAAATTTCGAGAAAAAGTCCTTATGATGGACTTGAAAAAAAACCCGCTAATTTTGACGTGCATGAATTCAAGTTTGACGTATAAATTCATTTAGAGACAATCCCTCAAAGGTATTATAAAGCTAATTTTCTTAACTTACTCCATCGGTGGTTCTTCAACTTAAACAACATAGAATTGACGGCTAAAATTATCTGTCATAGGTTTTGTCTTCAAAAATCATGTAAGATATTCAATATTAGGATCAACGGCTGACAATGAATTCAAATAAAACAGTTTGATTGGGAATATTTAACTTCTGACGTGCTGTTTGCAGCCGCCGGTTGCGGATAGCCTAAACTCTGCTAGGAACTGCTTCAAAGGTGTCATTATACGATCTGTACACGTGCTTACAGGAAGTATACAGGAACAAACACAATATACATTGTATAATTAGATAAACAAATAACTATTAACACCTACCTTACGTCAGGCAAAAGCAATAGAAGAAGGATTAATTGCCAATAAACTATCATTTGATAAATAACAATCATTTTCAAGACCCTAGGTACCGTTGAAAACGTGTGAATTCTCACATTAAGTAATCCAAAGTTCAGAAATAAACATAATGAGGAAATTGAAAATATGAAAATTAAACACAACGTTAGTAAATTAAGTTTCCGTGATTATGCCAACGGTACTTGAGAAGCGTTTTAAAGTCCAGGAAAACATAACAAAAACGAATAAAAAAAAAGGAATGATAATCATATGAATGTACATTAAAGGTCGAAGCTTTCCATTTGTGTGTATGTTGCAATACTGGTGATTTTGTCAATGTTTCGTTTTCGCTTTTCGTTTGTTAAAGATGTTTGTCTCATGTTCTTTCTTTCTTAAATTATGCAGATGTATTGCACTGTGATCAGTGCATGGACATCTTTCTTGAGATCATTTTTGCGGTCTTGTTCGTGTGTGGTCATCTAACAGTGAGTAGGTTGTTTTACACCACAATTGTACGTTCTTCGAGACCTTTGGGTAATCGGAAAAGTGATAGGGTTGTGCGTACGTAATCCAGTATAACAACACCATTTCGTACTTGTGTGGCAAATAGCCGTCCAAAGTCGGCACCAGTTACCCATTGGTCTCTCCTGTTTATGTGTAGTCTTTTGTGTTTGATGTTTATATGTCGTATGTCTCTTTTTCGTCTCTTAGTGTGCTCGGCTTTGTGTCTTCGCATCGGTTGTTTTGGTGTTTTGCTGTTGATACTGCAATAGGGTCTGGTTGGAGATCCACTCCCTTCCTCTATTCTCTTTTCTTTGGATATGATAACAAGACTATATCACTCTAGATTTGCTTGCTTGTTAATATCAAGAAACCATCAGATAGATACTTCCATTTCACTCACTCTATCTTCTCTGTCTGTATGTGTCCTTGTTTTCATATTCATTCTATTTTATTATTTTTTTAGGGGGGGGGGTTCTTATTTTTTTTTTTTTTTTTTTTTTTTTGTATGTCAAACGATAAATGATTCATGACCCTAGTACCCGCTAGTTTTTTTAGTCTCAAAGTCGAGAAGTAAGGCAAAACTATTAGAATTCCTATGAAAACAGATGCCAACCCCGGAATAAATAATTTTACGAAGTGAGACAAGGTGCCCGGGGAGATTCCAATATTTTTGTTGACAATGTGTTGATTCTCACCTGAGATACAGACATAAAGAAAATGGAGAACTGAAGTTTGTTGGTTAAGTTGAAAATAATGAAATTATTGCTTATCATGTGAAATCAACTTCTTTTTCCAACTTAATCAAACATATCATGATCCCGTCTAATTTCCACAGTGTTTCTCCACAGAGGAGAATAGGAGAATATTAAAGAAAATATCCTTAACAATTCTTGTGGCAACGATAGCATTGAGATTTATGCAAAGGCTCACCAACAAGTTGGTATTACTATAAACATGAAGTACATCTGGAACAACATAGATGTATCCAGAAACGGTGAGTTGAAGGGGAAAATCGACATCAACTGGACCAAAAAAGGTCAAGAGAAGAGGATTTCTATAACTATAAATAGAACAATTAAATAAACAGATTGCGCTTAATCTAAAATGAATTTATGCGGCTAATGAAAATCACTTTGGCTTGAAGCATCACTGATGAGGATTTGATATCCTATACTCTTGTCTAGTGCATAATAAATTGGTTCTAAATGTTGTTCAAGGAGGTATATAGTTGGAACACTTCCGTATTATTTCAGTAGATAAAATATAGCACAAAACGATCAACGTATTTTAAGGGCACAGCTTTATACGACCATTGGCAATCACGCCCGATTATGTCACTGATATTACAAGAACTACATTGAAGATTTTAATTCTTAATTTTTGTATATTCTACTTCAGAATCTGAAGTTTTTAAAATATTTAATTCGAGTTGAAAAACAGGGCTTCCTAAATTATTTGGGCAAATTGTACATTAAATTAACAAAATCGATAATCATCTAGAAAAGTCCTACGGTGTTTGTTATCATAAATGTGCTAAACTAAGAATTATGTGTGAAACAGCAGGTATATCACATGCCAAATATACACAATATAGATCCATAGGATTAATATATCAATATATTTCCTGGATTTGAAATAAAGGAACGGACCTCCAATGGGACTCTGTTGCGGCATCAACATCAAAACGCCAAACCGTAACACCTAAATGCTTAAACTCAGATTGTAAAACCACCGATAAGAAAAGGTGACTAAGACCAAACACAGATAAGTCATAAAACACAAAAGAATAAACATAAAATAAGACCAATGACCATGCAACTGATGTCGACATAAAAAAGTAAACATCAAAGAAGTACCTAACCGTTATTCAGTCTCAAAGTCGAGAAGGCAAAGCAAAATCGTGAGTATTCCCATCGAAACGGTTGCGAACCACGGAATGAACAACATTCCGAAGTGAGACCAGGTGCCCGGGTAGAGTCAGCGTCTCCTGATTGCATGCAACACCCGTCGCAACAGCTCTATGGAAACCTGTCAAATTCGGTGATTGTCTCGATGTACATATAATAGTCATATACCATGTTAGGAACAAATAATATGGTTGTCCGGATTACGAAAGCACATACTCCTTCAACATGTCCAATCGCTCAGCATAGTTCTTGTGTATAACAATCTCTTCTCTGTTAGGTAACGACACAAACAGGAGTTATGTTCTAATTCGTTTCTCTCAAACAAAGATAAATAATTTAATAAACTGAACAAATACATTCATAGGATGTTAAGCGCTGTAAGGTGCATTTCATAACAATCTGTACACAGCCATGCAATTGTGCCTCACATGAAATTCATATGAAATGAGCATCATGTAAATTTTACATGAAAGCTCATGTGAAATTCATATAAATTTCACATAAGATTTATGTTAAATAATTTTCACAAGAACTTCACATAAATTTATACTTCGCATGAATTTTACATGACATGTTTGTGCTCGTTTCACATAAATTTGATGTGAACTTTTATGTAAAGTTTATGTAAATTTCACATAAATTTCATATAAGGCACAATTGGCTGTGTACAAAAATCATAATAATGTCGAAGGGTTCCAAATCTATACCTTCGTTAAGAAAATTCCAAACCAATTCCAAACCAAATGTTCTAATAAGTTCATAAGTTTCAGTATCCTCTCAAATTAATCTGAAATTCGAAGAAAAACATCGTGTGCAAATGTTAATAATATCAGATATATAATGCAATCGTAAACCACAATACACAAAACTAAAGACGGGGGCGGGTGCGTGGGGTGAAGTCCGGTAAGCATCTTAATCAGAGTCTTCGAATGACATATCTTTTTAATACAATCGAGCACAATATATGCAAATTAGATACCATAGAGTTAATCAATGAAAGCATATATCTAATATATGCATATCTCGTGCAGTAATTTATATGAGAGTGTTCAAATACTGCGAGGGATAGTAACGTAGGTAAATTCATAATAGACATTTTTCATCGTGACGAACTTCGCACTTCGAACATTGATGAATAAGTGGCATAGCTACCGTTGGCGTATAAACTCATAAGCAGAGTCATCAACATTTTGATTAGTAAACTCAATGGAATGGTATATTGCATTTCCTGTACAACTGGCGCGCTTTTTTCGGCAACCCACTTACGAAATTAAAGTGCGAAGTTCGAAGTGCGAAGTGCGAAGTCTAATATAGGACTCTAGCGCATGCAACCAACAGATGTAGCGTAGAAGCGCACAATATACATTAAAAAAACAAGGAAGAAACTGACACTATGGTAAATTCCAAATATTCGAAACGGAAAGCAAGATGTAAAATGATGACAAAAATAGAACAAGGAAGACATGAAAACATTAAATATAATATGAACCAGAGTTCATGTAGTAACACCTTAGCTTACGTTTGTGGAATTTAAGAGGATACAACTCAAAGAGTTGATTAGATACTATGTAAATAGAAAATCATTATGTCTTATGTCTTTTTTGAAAAAAAACCTGTCAAGAATACGACATTTTACTACAATGTGAATATCTCCAGAGCTGTTGAAGTTTTTATCAGAGAAAAAATACATTTGCGTTCGGACATAATTGATTATTTCTCCTTTGCATTCCCTATCAATTGCTATGGTTATTCGTAATGGTAAGTGCTTCTTCATACCAACATTTAAGAGTTGATAAGATACGATTCGTTAATGCTTCAATCTGAAATCTACGAATATACGAAGGACCTCACATTTATCGAAAAAACGTTCCCCATAATACAGACTACAAGGAGTCATAATCGACATTTCTACTTTTCGTTTACTTCAAGCAGTAAGATCAGATGAATCAAAGGAGCAAACAAACAGTCCTTTCATTAAAGTAAGATTTGCAAACAAAGGTATTGATAAATTGAATATTGGTCAAATTCTGAATCACAAAACTGTCACAGAAAAGATCCCACCATATTTCAAAAGAAAAGAATTTCCTTGTATTTCCTATAGCTACACACCAACAGTTGCATCTAAAATTTACAATTACAAACGATTCCTGCAGTGTATATTGATTTAAGTAATCGCTCACTACATCCACTTCCTTGCGAATGTTCTTCATCGGATTTCGACTACTCTCCTTGAGGACACGTTATTAGACATTTAAAGTTTTGTCGTATGCAGAACGCAGACTGTCTCCATGTACAAATGTAGGGGTGGTATCAAGGTAATGTTTATTCGCCAAAACTATAAACTTATAGGCATATAACAATGCAGTACAATAAATATACATTAAGTTCATAGAGACAATGAAAAGATATACATGTAACATGAAAATGAGCTATTGTAATGAGTTGCGAAAGGAGGTTCAATAAAAATACAAGTTATGAGTTATGAATCGATAGATTTACAGCATTATGACGTATCTTAAAAGATTCGAGCAGAAACTTTCCTAATGAAAATAATTCTTTAACATTAACTGAAGATAAAAGCTGTACTAATTTGAAGGATGAAGGTCTCCTCCAATAATATGGTTTTATACAATTTCGTCTTATATTATCATATAGAGAACAAACTAGAACAAAATGATACTCATCTTCAACTGAGTTACATACAGGACATAATCTGTTTTGACGAGCAATATTTGAATATCTGCCTACCTCAATATTTAAAATGTGAGCAGAAAGTCTAAATTTAGTAATAATAGATATAAATTTTGTAGGTAAATCTGTAGTAAGATAGAACTGTAAAGTGAACCTATCAATAATATGCTTATAGAAAAGACATTTCGAAGAACGTTCGAAAAATGAGTTTCGCTCCTGCAAAAAGCAATCAGTCAAGCGAGTTTTACAAACACTCAAAAAAAGTTTGTCATTTGTAACATTATGGCAGAGCCATAAGTCTCCGAGACCCAACGAAAATAACATATTTCTTACACACAGAAGCCACATATTACTATTACAATTGTCATTATCTATTCTGTACAACATATCTTTGTAAACATTTTGTAGAATGCAGTTTTCTGTCTTTAAGAGCTTAATCCAATATTTCAGTATTTGTAAATAAAATTCAATATATAGTGGTGACCTTCCCAGTTCTGAATATACCATCATATTAGGAGTAGATTTTTTGACTTTGAGAACATACTTCAGGTATTCTAAATGTATTTTTTCGATGAAATCTGTTTTATAAAACCCCCAGACTTCCCCTGCATAATTAAGTACACTAGAAATATAAGTATCAAAAAGACTAAGTTTAGTTTCGTAATTAGAATACACATTTTCGAATTTTCTTTTAAGACTATACATACATTTTCGACCCTGTGATGCAATAGTTTTTGTTGTAAGCCTGAAATTTCCAGTGTAAAATAAATTCAAGCCCAGGTAATTGAAACTATTAACTATTTCTATATTTTCTCCTTTGTAGTTCCATTCGAGATTATGTGAAATCCTACTTGATTTACGAAATACAATTATTTTTTGTTTTCTGAACATTGACTGTGAGCTTCCATGTATCGCAATATTCTTGTAATGAGTCTACCATATTCTGCAGATCGATTGCAGACTTGGCCAATAAGACAGTATCGTCGGCATATAAGAGGAGAAAGAGAGACAACTCTTGTAGGTCAATAGCATTACAATTATTTTTCAGGAAGATACTTTCAGAATCGTTTAGGTACATGGAAAATAATATAGATGATAATGCCTCCCCTTGTAAAACTCCCATTTCAATATTAAAGACATCAGAAAATTCAGAAAGATATTTTACACAACTTTTCACTTCAGAGTATAGTGAAGAAATAACAATTAAAAGTTTACCCCTTACCCCCAATTTAGCTAATTTAAAGAACAAATTTTTTTCTGTCTATGGAATCGAAGGCCTTTTTGAAATCAATAAAACAGCAGTATAATCTATTTCCTTCTGATAAACATTTTTCAATTAAACTATGCAAGGCAAAATTAGCATCAGTGGTACCGTAATTTGGACGAAATCCGAATTGTGCATCAGTGAGTACATGATTAGAATCAGACCAAGTCATTAATCGGTCGTTCAGAACGCTAGTAAAAATTTTTCAACAAAGAGCTCATGAGTGTGATACCTCTGTAGTTATCTGTAATATTAGGATCCCCCTTCTTATGAACCGGAATAATAACACCTTCACACCAAATTCTAGGTATATAACCATTTCTTAAAATGGCATTAAAAATAATTTTCAACATAGGTAAAAGTACATCAGTCATTTTGGAAAAATACTCGTTTATCAAACAATCAAGACCCGGTGATTTATTATTTTTGAGTTTCTAGTAACTTCAATAATTTCATCCTCCTCGATGTCTGAATCTAACTCTTCAAAAATACATGCCTTGTCCTCAGGCATATTGATTTCACATTGATCATCTTTTGATAAACATAAACTCTTAAAATGATTAAAAAAAATCATCGATTGCAAGATCACAATTTTTCAATGTCTTTTTCTTCTTAAACTGTTTGTAGAATTCTTTTGGATTCTTTTTTCTAAGATACTCTAATTGATTACCTCTGTGTCTTTCAAATGATGATCTAGTTCTAGAAACATAATTTTTATAATTTCTTTTGCTATTAATCAACAAAAAACGATTTGAATGAGATCTATCAATATTAAAACGTTGAAGGTCTTTGCGATATAGGTTACGTAAAGATTTGCACCTGTCATCAAACCATGGTTTGTTTTCTATATTTTTCTTTGAGTTATTAGAATGTATTACTCTTTCTCTTTTACAATATGGTTCAAAAATTTAATTCAAAATTGCAGTAAAATTTGACAAACAGTTATCTATATCAGTTTCGCTATTGTTAATACCAATTAACGAAGACAATAATCGACTCTCAGAGTCACATAATTTATGTCGCATTTCAGTTTCATAATCACTATTCCATCTATAAAAACATGAGTTTACTGACACTTCAGCTTGCTGAATATCATTGATCGAAAACCGATCGTCACAATTATCAGACACAAATGTCACGCCTTTTAGTTTTGTAACAATAGGGGCGTGATCTGACCACCCATTGAAATCTAACACATGGAAACTATGAATACATTTTAAGATATGAGAGTCAACTAAGGCATAATCTATGACACTGCTTCCTAAGAGATTGTAGAAAGTTATTTTACCGCTTTAATCACCTCGTACTCTACCATTACAAACCCTTAAACGCGTAGTTTTGCACAGATTCAATAAATTTCTTCCAAACCCATTCGTATTCAAATCTTCGGTATGTCTTACTGGCATCTCTGTGTCACTTTCATATTCAAATAAATCATTCAATGAATCACGCACATTTCTATTAATTTGATCATTCTCAATATAATCAAGATTTGCACCAATCCGACTATTTAAATCGCCCATTACAATGATATTGCCATTTGAGCTATAATGAGCTATATCAGCTTCAATTTCATTGAACAGATCTACATCATAAAGTTTATAGTAAACATTATGTTCATGTGGAATATAAGCACACAAACAAAATACATCCTTACCATTATTAATTATATTCTTATCTATTTTGATCCAAAATGCAGTATCAAAAACCGATTTTATGAATGTAATTTTATCCTTTAACTCTGCCCTGTACATCAAAACCATACCTCCCCCCTTGCCTTTACTTCTCGGGAAAATTTTTACTTCATAATTACTACAAATTGAGTTGTCTTCTATACAAATATCATGTTCGACCCAACATTCAGATAAGAAAATAACATCATATGTACACAATAAAGAAACAAATGAACAATCTTTAAGTTTTTTCCTCAAACTTCTATTTACATTCCACGATAGGAAAGTAAGATTGTCAGATTCGAACGACGCCGGCCTCCTTTTGCCGCTGTCCTATTAGCTACTGTCGGACTCCTTTGGGTGGGTGGCATCCCCGGATCGGTCTACGTCCATATTATTACATGTACCCGGAACATGGATGAGGTATCAAGGTAAAACTAAGAAAAAACCCGGGTGTTTAAATTTATTTTAGCTCACATATTTGAAAAATAAAAATATTATAATATCAATCCCATCTTACTCACTGTCACTGCTAGAACTAACGTCCAAAGCCCTAATTTTGGAATTTTTTTTTAGTCAAGATTTTGTTGTATTCTAACTGATTTTGTTTGACTTGTTCATGTACGGACATCCCTTTCTTTTTTCAGTTTTTTGGTTGTTTCTCGGGAGCTTCCTTTTGGGCCTTTTCATTGGTCTCCTCTTGAGTCATTTCCTTGCTTAGAGTACATGACTTTTGTCTCAAAGATTTTTCTCTCTCGAGAACTTTTCTTCATTCAGTTCTACAAATGGAAAGAAGAGGATAAAATTCAAGAATAATTTATTTTTTCATAAATCGCAACTGAATTATTGTGCATTGTACATGCATGTATACGATGCTCTTACACATTTTTTAAAAATGTTAACTGCATTAAAATTTCATAGATATAAAGATATGCGCATACGCAGCATCTTAAAGAACGACAATCTGCCACGTTAGTAGCAATTGCCAATATCCTGATTACATGCATACAACCTTCCAGCTTGCCAGGTTACCCAGTGGTCTTTAAAAAGGCTCAATTATTGTATAGAAAGCCTCGTCAAAAACAGATAGGCACACCAACGAGAGTCAAAATAACTAACATGTTAATAAACCCTGTAAATGGATATCTGAAGCATTGAGCGAAATTATTCATGCAATTATTTAAGGAGCCCGATCACATTCAGAGAGGATACATCTATCATCGGAAAAAGGCTTAAATTGGGCCCTTCATGGAGACTCACCAAGTCTCTTTTGATTTTCATTTTTGCATCTGAACAATGTTTTTTTTTATATCTTATTGAATAAAATCTGAATTATCTGTATAATGAATTTATCACGGCACAAAACTGTTACGGCTCAAATTTAAGACTTGAACGTCATGTTAGACAACAAATGTCATAGGAGACAAATTTCGTATTCTTGCTCTTCAGTTTTAAATCTTTGTTGCAAGAGCGAGCATGTATATAATATTTCCCTTTGAATGAGTGTTTTAACTTACTTTTAAAATTATATGCTTTACGATGGTGCTTTTCTTTGAAGACAGGTATGTCCATTCAATTAGCCATTCCATTCTATGTTAGCATCCAGTACAAGAGGTTATCACATTTGCATTCTTCCTCAAATGGTTTCGGACACAACTTTTATTTACTTACGCTTATACACAGATCCTTAAGGGTATTTTAGCCCGTTCATTTCTAACCAAAAAACCTACAACCAATGAACGTAAGAAAATTAAACTTACACTAATAAATACATATCTACAATTCCACTTCGTTTCCTTAATTGCAACTTACCAGAGCTCTTGCTTTGCATTGTCCAATGCGAAACATTGACGCACGTTCGTTTTAACACTCATAGCCGCATCACATTTCAATGACCTTCGCATAAATACATGTAACCGGTGATTCCCCTTTAAGCACATTGCAACAAAGTGTTTACATCATTTGTCGATGTTGAAAAAAAGAATAAACAAACAGAAATTAAAATTTCGACTTGTTTTGAATATTTTGAAGTCTATAATTTAAAAATAGAAGAAATTAATCGTAGAGTACTTAACATAGTCGCAGTTCAAACACGTAAGACTTGTAAGATTACAAATTTAGAATAAGTGTCTTGATATGTTTTATCGGTATGAAACACGCATATGCACTTGCTGTGTGTTGCAATCCCGTAACAAATTATAATATTTAATATGCTTTATATATGCACCAAAGTAATAGGAATATCACATGCGTTACAGTAGCCTCCCTTAGACGAGCATTTTAAAGACATCTCCACGCTGAAGATTTCCGATTTTCGTAACTTAAGATATCTTTATGTTCTGACCGTGTAATAATCGCTCAATCGGCAAGTCTGTCCATTATCTGAGAGGTAGAGCTCTCGTTCATCGTGTGGGAGGACCGTGGTTCGAGCCTGGACATTATCAAGAAGAAAATTATCACTTTCATTCGTATGTAGATACCAACATTTCTTTTCTTTGCAAAGTTATGGTAAGCCTGCAGTGACCAACAATAGTCGAATTATCGCTAAAATTGAACTTATTTGAACATTTTGTTATGATTTTTTAACCTGCACACATATGTCATATCTATATGGAAATAATTAGAGAAATTTTATCTTTCACGTCATTCATATGAATGTTTCCTTATGCATATGTTCATATCATTACACAAAACTTTGATATATATATATTACATATTGTAATCATTGTAATGCTGTGATATTTTACAAAAGTTGGAAAATCTGTATGCCAGTCAGTTGTCTGTAAAGTGTTTGAATGTAGATAATCTTACTCATATGGTAATATCATTACACATTAGCGCATACTGCCGTGTTATTACACAAAATCTGTATTTGGCTCAATATATTTACATATTGAGATAATTGTGAGTGAAGGAACACTGTGTGTATTTTTTAAAAAGTTGGTCATATAGATTTCATATTTTTGTCTTTGTTCATATAGTAAAGAAAGATTACTCTAATTGCATTTTTAATTTTCTTTTTTACATGATGAAATGCACATTTAGTCAGATTTTGCAACATATGACGTACGTGGTCATTGAATGATTCCTTTCTATTAGAATCCGCACAATATGATGAAGTAATCATATGTGAAGTTTCTCTTGAAAATATTAGGCTGAAAAGTAATATAGTCAAGAAATGAGCACTTCCGTTACAATTGATGGATGGCTAAATTGTCTGATAAGTTTCAAAATCTCAAAAGTTTGGATGGTGACCTCCTAATATTCTCTCGTACATCTGAATTATATTAGGAAATCAGAATCATGCCTTTTTTCATAAAATAATTTTTTTAAAACACGAAACGTGTGATATCACCTTAAGGAGGTCCAGGACAGTCAGACTAAGTACAGATCCTTTCATTTAATTTTCCTAAAAATTGAACATGTTAATATTTGAAACATTTTTTTTTTCTACATGCAAAGTTTCTTCAAATTTTACCGTTAGTTTGGAAGCTACGAACGTCATATATATCCATTGAAAGCCCCAAAATGGACCGTAAATGTGGCGTTAAAATTAACACAATTTAGGTAATGAAAAACAGTTACAAATATTCTGTAGAGGCACCATATTAATAAGTATTGTATTTTTCATTTAGATTTGACGTGGGCAATCGGATATGTATAGAATTCTAGATGATCGCTAAGACTTTTTCAAAGAAATTGTCGAAAGGAGATAAATTTATGTCTATTTTCAGAAAATCTTTGTGTTGTTAATTTTCAATGATAATGTCCGTTTATCTAAAACCCTATCATTATTTTCCGTAACAACTTGATATTATCTTCTTCATATGTCAAGTGAAACACCGATAAGTTCCTAATGAAAAATGATCGTAAGTTTTTAAGTTATAGTGATTGTGTTTTCCCCTACCCCTTATTTTTACGTTACCTGATGCGAAAAACACAACAATGTCGCCGTTTCTATTATGACGTCATAATTGATCTTTCCGATGGAGTTCGTTTAAGAGGTACTTTAAGTCAGAAAAATTCAAATTAGGAATAAATGTTTTTGTCAGTGTCATATAATAAGAGCATTCTCTTTATTGTCATAGAATATCACATTTAGTGAGTGTCACTGCTGGTGGACCAGGAGTCCCCAAGGGAACATGTAGCCACGTTCGATCGACATCGGCTGATCATTTTTAACGTATTAGAATATTTCTGTAATCAAAATTTTTTGAAATGTCTAAAACATGGGTCCTGTAGCATCATTATCCTCATATCATCCTTCGGTTCATATTTTGGCATAAAAACTGTCAAACTCTCTGGTTATATTGTATTGTTTAGATTGAGAATAACTGACGAGGGTTGATTACCTGAAACGTACATGTCTGGTTAATGTTGCAAAGGGGCAGGTTCAGTAACACGGCAAATCGGCCCTAATTTTAGAATATTTTAGATTTCGATTGCATTTCGTATCAAGGAAATTAAATGTATGGTTGTTTGAAATACCAAATAAATATTTAAATTTAAGTGCAATACACCGAAAGATATGGCTTCAAAATCGGCTTTAAGTCGTAAAATGCTGAAAAATCGTAAGAAATGGGCATAATTCTGGTCAAAATTTATAAAAATAAGTGGGGCGCCAGCCCTCACCCAAAATAATTTTCGTATAAAAAGTTAAATTTGCAATTTATCTTTCGACCTACATAAAATTTATGTTGGGTGAGGGTTGGCGCCTGTACTTATTTTACAGATTTATGCAGAAAATATGGCGATTTTCCTTCATTTTCCGTCATGCAGAGCAAATGACGTCAAAACTAACGCACGTGACGTTTTGACAATGAAAAATATTTACTTTCTATTTCAGCGGGTATTTGAGATATATATAAGAGATGCTGAATCATAATTTTCATAAAATTATTTTTCGCAAAAAAATAGGGCCGATTCTGGTAGTTAGTGAACCTACCCCTTTATCTGTTCCTAAATGATGCTATTGAATTTGAAGACGTTTAAAATCAGTATAACTACGTCATAACTGTGAACGTATACCTGTGTCAATAATGGCACCTTATCTTTGCAGAATGCTATTGCCAAAACTGCTAAAACTCAATATTATTGCTTCGGTATCCTGAAATGCGCATGTCTGAACTTATTCTACGTCAAGAAGGTTATTCTCGGAGAACATTGTTATAAAATGTCTATCCTCTTCATTATCACCTATTCACCTTTAGGCGCCAAGACTTTTGAAATCAACTGATGAATTCCTCTAATATTAGACTTGACCTTCAACTTTGTGCCATTTATAGTTTGATGAATTTAATAGACGTGAAACCTGCGAATTCCAAGATGAAACAGAACATGAAAAACATCCAACAGGTACACTTTATACTTTACATAGTAGTCTGATATACATACCATTAAACATAAAGTATCAAGAAACTGACCTAACAATAAAACAATAAATCCAATCGCACTATAATATTTAAATTCCTTTATAGTAAAAGATTTTACTTTTAAATTGGATCTATATAGTCATCGTGTCTTGGTATTCTCAATTGTGAATTTTCTGTTTCTTTTTGTTCACGAGAGATAACGATATTCTCGTTTCTTCTATCGGGGTCGTTTAATGTAGATTCTGTTTGACCACTTTCTACTTTGACAGAAATGTTTAAATCAAAAACAGTTTCTACGGGGTAGTCTGACCCCTTGAATGATGTATCGATACAACTTCTTGCGTCGTCGTAATGTAATCCTGAATTCAAATCCTGCGAATACAACTCCTCAGATCTTAAGCCATCTTCCTTTATTCTTTTTGTTTCTTCCTTAACGTTACATACTAGGTCCTTAATGCTACTTGAATGTTGACCCATACACGGTTCGACATAAGAATCATTAGAAACTAAACGCGTCAGTTTTAAACAAACGCGTCCATTCTGTGATGGCGTATTTACATCACTTTCGGATACCTCCACATTATCGTTTTTTACTCTAGCCGCGAGCACTCCCACATTTGGTTCCAGATAGGTATCCTGGCAAACGATATTGCTACTCGAGCAATTCATAGGTGCATTTCGCATTGGGATATACATATGGAGTATTTCATTACGTTCCTTTGATTCTCTGTCAGGACGATTGCGTTCCAAATTTGCGTCAGATTCAACATCAACTTCAATGTTTTGCCTCAATTTATCGGATTGGACGGTGTTTTCCCCATCATCTTTCATATCTGTTTCATCGACGTAGTCATATATGTCCGTATCTTGATGGTATATATGTGTAGCATGAGAGTTATAAGGAACAGATGACATATAATTGGCTCTCTCCATTTGAAACTTAAATTGTTTTATTCTGTAAAAAATATGAATTATAGAAATACAATTGTAAACATGTGGTTGCTCTATACATATCTTAGTTCATCATTTGTTAGAACGATGAGAAGTTATAGAATAGTAGAAGTGAAGAAAGAAAGAAATGAAAGAGGTTTTGACGTAACATGTAACCCTTGCAATAAATATTAAAAACTGCGCGAAAAACGTTCAAATGGAAATAAATAATCAGATGAAAGAAATAACCAGATAAAAGTAAAGTTGCGTTTTCGAAAATGGGTGTTTTCTGCAATCGATTACTGTTGGAGACTTCATTCTTTTTCTATTGTATAGATACAGGTTATACATTAAGAAACGACACTGAACTATAATGTATTGTAAAAGAATATCTCATGGTGGGTTATATGTAGGGGAGGAAATCGAAACTAAGAATTTACCGTTTACACTGTACCAGTACCAAACAAATGAATCCAACAATGATGATAATAACAATAGTTCCTCCTGAATCAAAAGAAATAGCGAGTGTCAATTTCCAAACTTCAAGCTGTTAATGAACACATATAGGATTAAAATAATAATGAAAACGGACGTCAAAATTGTAAACCGTAGTTCCTACGAAATCGGATAAATTACAAATGGTAATGGAGAAAGCAGTAAAGAAACATATTGTAATGGTTAGAATTGTACTGGATTATATTCTCAATTAAAAAAAAAATAATGTCGTATAAGTGTAGCAGAGACGAAGTACCAATCGACGTACTGCATAATTGTGTAATTCTACATTAACAAGGCAATTGTCAACCCCGCAAGGAAGCAGGACCAGGTGCCCAGGAGTGAGCGTCATCTGACTACTTGCAACACTCGCCACGGATGCAAATAGAAACGTGTCAAATCCGGTTATTGTCCAAAAGGTAAAATACGGACAATTGGAAAGGTTGTACTCCATAATCATCCTTGATAGGCAAATGTCGCAATGTGCAATAAGTTCTTCGTATTGACTATAGAATTTCCTAAGTGATACCTTAAGATAGAGTATCCCTCAGGTCAAAATTGCCGGTAACTTCTTCGCCTGGATACCCTATTTTTCTCTTCAGAATATTGTTCTGAAATGACGCTCTTAAATGATGCTATTGAATTTGCTCTTAAATGATGTTATTGAATTTGAAGAAATTTAACATTTGAACCACTTGGTGAGTGCCACTGCTGGTAGACCAGGAGTCCCCGAGGGCACATGTAGCCAAGTTCGATAAAATTTGGTTGATCGTCTTTCATTTCAACGCATTTAAAAATTTCTGTTATCAAAATTTCTTGAAATTTCTAAAGCGTGGGTTCTGTAGCATCATATCCCATCCATTCTGCTACGTCTTTCGGTACATTTTTGGACATAATAATTTTCACTTTATGGCCATATTTCAATGTTCAGATTGAGGATCACTGACGAGGGTTAAGTACCCGAAATGTGCATGTCTGGCCCATGCTGCAAATTTTATGCAATTCGGTCAATTCAACAATGAATATTGTAGGTAAAACTTTACTTTTAAGAAAAGTGATTTTTTACCAGATCGACGCTCAACAGACGATTATTCCTGATCCGGATTACCACAATTGGCAACTAACGTTCCCAATGGTCTCGGCGGTTTATATGTAGCATTTTGTATGAATATAAGTAATTGTTTTTATGTCGTCTTCGGTGTCTGATCTTCCTTGTTCATTTGTTGTATATTGTGTATGTCCTTTGTAGTTTCGTATTTGGATGTTTGGTGTCTGGTCTTCCTTGTTCCTTTGTTGTATGTTTGTCCTTTCTAGTCTCGTATTTGGATGTTTGGTGTCTGGTCTTCCTTGTTCCTTTGCTGTATATTGTGTTTGTCATCTGTAGTTTCGTATTTGGATGTTTGGTGTCTGGCCTTCCTTGTTCCTTTGCTGTATATTGTGTTTGTCATCTGTAGTTTCGTATTTAGATGCTTGGTGTCTGGCCTTCCTTGTTCCTTTGCTGTATATTGTGTTTGTCATCTGTAGTTTCGTATTTGGATGCTTGGTGTCTGGCCTTCCTTGTTCTTATGCTGTATATTGTGTTTGTCATCTGTAGTTTCGTATTTGGATGCTTGGTGTCTGGCCTTCCTTGTTCCTTTCCTGTATATTGTGTTTGTCATCTGTGGTTTCGTATTTGGATGTTTGGTGTCTGGCCTTCCTTGTTCCTTTGCTGTATATTGTGTTTGTCATCTGTAGTTTCGTATTTGGATGCTTGGTGTCTGGCCTACCTTGTTCCTTTGCTGTATATTGTGTTTGTCATCTGTAGTTTCGTATTTGGATGCTTGGTGTCTGGCCTTCCTTGTTCCTTTGTTATATATCGTGTTTGTCCTTTGTAGTTTCGTATTTGGATGTTTGTTGTCTGGTCTTCCTTGTTCCTTTGCTGTATATTGTGTTTGTCATCTGTAGTTTCGTATTTGGATGTTTGTTGTCTGGCCTTCCTTGTTCCTTTGTTATATATGGTGTTTGTCCTCTGTAGTTTCGTATTTGGATGTTTGTTGTCTGGTCTTCCTTGTTCCTTTGCTGTATATTGTGTTTGTCATCTGTAGTTTCGTATTTGGATGTTTGTTGTCTGGCCTTCCTTGTTCCTTTGTTATATATGGTGTTTGTCCTCTGTAGTTTCGTATTTGGATGTTTGTTGTCTGGCCTTCCTTGTTCCTTTGTTGTATATTGTGTTTGTCATCTGTAGTTTCGTATTTGGATGTTTGGTGTCTGGCCTTCCTTATTCCTTTGCTGTATATTGTGTTTGTCATCTGTAGTTTCGTATTTGGATGCTTGGTGTCTGGCCTTCCTTGTTCCTTTGCTGTATATTGTGTTTGTCATCTGTAGTTTCGTATTTGGATGTTTGGTGTCTTGCCTTCCTTGTTCCTTTGTTGTATATTGTGTTTGTCATCTGTAGTTTCGTATTTGGATGCTTGGTGTCTGGCCTTCCTTGTTCCTTTGTTATATATGGTGTTTGTCCTCTGTAGTTTCGTATTTGGATGTTTGTTGTCTGGTCTTCCTTGTTCCTTTGCTGTATATTGTGTTTGTCATCTGTAGTTTCGTATTTGGGTGTTTGTTGTCTGGCCTTCCTTGTTCCTTTGTTATATATGGTGTTTGTCCTCTGTAGTTTCGTATTTGGATGTTTGTTGTCTGGCCTTCCTTGTTCCTTTGTTGTATATTGTGTTTGTCATCTGTAGTTTCGTATTTGGATGTTTGGTGTCTGGCCTTCCTTATTCCTTTGCTGTATATTGTGTTTGTCATCTGTAGTTTCGTATTTGGATGCTTGGTGTCTGGCCTTCCTTGTTCCTTTGCTGTATATTGTGTTTGTCATCTGTAGTTTCGTATTTGGATGTTTGGTGTCTTGCCTTCCTTGTTCCTTTGCTGTATATTGTGTTTGTCATCTGTAGTTTCGTATTTGGATGCTTGGTGTCTGGCCTTCCTTGTTCCTTTGTTATATATGGTGTTTGTCCTCTGTAGTTTCGTATTTGGATGTTTGTTGTCTGGTCTTCCTTGTTCCTTTGCTGTATATTGTGTTTGTCATCTGTAGTTTCGTATTTGGATGTTTGTTGTCTGGCCTTCCTTGTTCCTTTGTTATATATGGTGTTTGTCCTCTGTATTTTCGTATTTGGATGTTTGTTGTCTGGCCTTCCTTGTTCCTTTGTTGTATATTGTGTTTGTCATCTGTAGTTTCGTATTTGGATGTTTGGTGTCTGGCCTTCCTTATTCCTTTGCTGTATATTGTGTTTGTCATCTGTAGTTTCGTATTTGGATGCTTGGTGTCTGGCCTTCCTTGTTCCTTTGCTGCATATTGTGTTTGTCATCTGTAGTTTCGTATTTGGATGTTTGGTGTCTTGCCTTCCTTGTTCCTTTGCTGTATATTGTGTTTGTCATCTGTAGTTTCGTATTTGGATGCTTGGTGTCTGGCATTCCTTGTTCCTTTGCTGTATATTGTGTTTGTCATCTGTAGTTTCGTATTTGGATGTTTGTTGTCTGGTCTTCCTTGTTCCTTTGCTGTATATTGTGTTTGTCATCTGTAGTTTCGTATTTGGATGTTTGTTGTCTGGCCTTCCTTATTCCTTTGTTGTATATTGTGATTGTCATCTGTAGTCTCGTATTTGGGTGTTTGGTGTCTGGCCTTCCTTGTTCCTTTGCTGTATATTGTGTTTGTCATCTGTAGTTTCGTATTTAGATGCTTGGTGTCTGGCCTTCCTTGTTCCTTTCCTGTATATTGTGTTTGTCATCTGTAGTTTCGTATTTGGATGTTTGGTGTCTGGCCTTCCTTGTTCCTTTGCTGTATATTGTGTTTGTCATCTGTAGTTTCGTATTTGGATGTTTGTTGTCTGGCCTTCCTTGTTCCTTTGCTGTATATTGTGTTTGTCATCTGTAGTTTCGTATTTGGATGCTTGATGTCTGGCCTTCCTTGTTCCTTTGCTGTATATTGTGTTTGTCATCTGTAGTTTCGTATTTGGATGTTTGGTGTTTCAGTGTATTGTTGAGAGTGATTCAACTGAGTCCTGGTGGAGATAACGCAGGATGAGATAACGCAGGGTGAGATAAAGAAATTCCTCCCAAGCAAAATTGAGAATCTTCCTGTCCAAAATGTAAGAAACAGTTATCCTTTGTGATTTTATGGGGCTGTGATGGTGTCTCCGTCTGTTTGTCCGATACTTCTTTTCTTATCCATTGGTAAGCCTTTGAATTGTGGTTTTTGGAGTCCGGTTTCGGGTATTGTGTTTGATTTTCATTCTTTGATCATTTAATACAAATCATTAAATTGATCAAAAATATATTGAATACTAAATATATGATAAGCGATCTTCTTTAACTCATTTAGTTTAACCCTTAGGGCATTTTACACTATGTGATACCAAATATGAATATTCTTTCTGATAGGTACGATAAGTTATCTGGAGTAAAACTCTCAGAGATGGTCAGAAAGCTTAATATAGTCACTCAATGTTTAGATTATTGTATCTTTTGTCGAGCAAATGCAGGTTAGGAAAAAATCTTTTGCAAAGTTAAATTTCAAATAGTCAACATAGTCTCCGAGATAATTATGCTAATGTTAATGACGTACATCTTAAAAGGTAATGTTAAATGACGTACATCTTAAAAGGTATTGTTAAATGACGTACATCTTAAAAGGTAATGTTAAATGACGTACATCTTAATAGGTAATGTTAAATGACGTACATCTTAAAAGGTAATGTTAAATGACGTACATCTTAAAAGGTATTGTTAAATGACGTACATCTTAAAAGGTAATGTTAAAAGACGTACATCTTAAAAGGTAATGTTAAATGACGTACATGACGTACAACTTAAAAGGTAATGTTAAATGACGTACATGACGCACATCTGAAAAGGTAATGTTAAAATGACGTACATTTTAAAAGGAAATGTTAAATGACGTACATGACGCACATCTTAAAAGGTAATGTTAAAATGACGTACATGACGTACATCTTAAAAGGTAATGTTAAATGACGTACATGATGTACATCTTAAAAGGTAATGTTAAATGACGTACATGACGTACATCTTAAAAGGTAATGTTAAAAAGACGTACATGACGTACATCTTAAAAGGTAATGTTAAATGACGTACATGACGTACATCTTAAAAGGTAATGTTAAATGACGTACATGACGTACATCTTAAAAGGTACTGTTAAATTACGTACATGACGTACATCTTAAAAGGTAATGTTAAAATGACGTACATCTTTAACAGTAATGTTAAAATGACGTTCATCTGAAAAGATTGTATCGATACAATAACAGTTACTATTTTTAGCTTTTTCACATGGGTAAAAAAGACAAAGATTAAAAGGTCATAGAAACCACTATGAGACGAATATATACATTAATTATTATGGCAAGACATAAGCTGCCTAGAAATATGGAAAGCGTAGATTTTACACGATGACAAGCTGAAACGTATGTAAACATACTGCATTTCAATAATTTGTATTAAATGTGTAATCTTACCTACAGCAATATAAAGAAGATTTTCACCAATGAAAGATACCTCTGAAAAAACAATAATCAATATTATATATAAATATTAGGAAAATAAGAATTGAATTCGATATTCAAACCAGGTCTTGACAAGCTGATGGTAAAATTGTAGTTTGATTATTAGATAAATCTGCAATTGGTATGGAACACTTTACACGCATTAAGTTCTATCAGTGAGAACTAACATAATAACTGGATCAGAAGCTAGAAAAATTCAGGATATTACATAAAGTATGAATAGTACCTGATTTCTGTTTTGTTACAGTCAATGGAAAGTCCTCATTCGTTGTATCATGTTGCACGTGAGATGTAGGTTTTGTTGCGTCAAGCTGTGTTGTTGATTCTGGGTCTACAGTTGTTTCTCTATAATATTGTATTGATGTGTATGTGTCAAGAGCTACTGACATTGACCTTTAGTTTAAAAAAATCGAAATATTTTTTTCATTGATCAGAAAATTAGAATGGAATAGCGTTGAATATTTAAAAAAAAATCATTTCATGTAGAATAAATGTCTTAATTTGTGTTTTGTTACATGCACGATTATACAGTACAAAACAAGTGAATTTGTCGTACATGTAATGCTCGTCAGCCAATGCAATAGCTGTATGTTGCATACCCGTAGCAAAACACAAATTATGATATTTATTCTATTCATATGCACCAGATTTGTCAGTTTCTTTCTTGTTTTCTGAAAGCCCGTTTTTCGAAGTAAATTGTTGACCTTTCAATTCAGGTCATAACGGGTTCAGTTTGCAGGTTAGAACAGCCGTCTTGTTACCAATTTGACCGATCATTTTGTTTGTCTATCATAGTATATCCAATAATTAGAATGTTTTTTTTTTCAAAACAAATGTTAATTACTGTTGCGAAAAGAGACAGCTTGGCTGCTTTCAAAATGATAGGTTTGAAAAGATAGCATTTTAACTCAAAAAGATCATATATGAAAGTCACCATAAACATCATCAGTAAAACCCAAAAAATATGACAAACTTAAACATACATGTCTATACAAATTACGACAGTTTCAAATATTAAGTAGATAATTCATACCTGTCAAATCTTGGTGGCAAGCATGATGGAACTACGAGACAAAATAAAATCATAATTGTTTGATGATTAAAGAATGCGTTATTAAACTTTTGTAAAATTTGGTGTCTTGAATAGTGTTTATGTAACTTTTTCTAAGTATATGTTTGAAGTACTTGAATTTCATACTAGAAATCCTTCGAGCCAGAATCCATAGATGATTGTGCTTGTTGAAAAATAATTAACAGTTATAAGATAATAAATTATCTTCTTTCATGGTCTTTAATCAACAATCTATACTCTAGAAGGCGCCAGGAAAATTCACTTTGGATTTATTCCACCTCATTGACATTGTGTACTACTGACCAGGATTTGATATTTGAAACACGTTTCTATGTCAATAAAACGGGAACATATAATATTTCAATATTGACAATCGCAAACACTAACTTCGAATTCAACATCAACAATCTGAAAAAAATCCTAAATTTATTAGAATACGTTGATGTTTTCCACAACTAAACTTATGGATGTTGCTGGCAATACGGAGATGCTTACTCATTCCAGGTATCTGATAATATCTCGTTGCTCCTTTGCAGAAAGTTTCATTTCATGTGGCGGGTGTGGCTAGCCAACAGATTTGAATTTCATTTTTGCGAGTTTTGTGTGTTAATTGCGTATTATTTTGAATGTTAAACGTCTTTGAACAAATTCAATAGCATCATTTAAGCACAAATAAAATTTGAAGCATGGACCTGTCATGCACGTACGCGTTTCGGGTACTTAACCCTCGTCAGTGATCCTCAATCTTAAACAATGTTATACGACCAAATATTGAGAAATCTGATTTAAGGCTTCTGCTATTGAAATTAGACCAAAGAAATGATCAATGATACGCCTTACATTTATAAATCTCATATGAGAAGAATGTTTTATTTCGACGAGGACAGCCTTGTGGAGGTCCAGTACAGCTTGTTTGTTTAATGCGATAAGAATCATATCGGAAAGCAAATATAGGGCATCCATCTGCAATGACAAACAAAACATATCATTAAAGCGTCAATGTAGTATAATTATCAGATTCTCATAAAATATTTTTTTTTAACACTAAAACATTCACATGAACTTACATATTATAAGTATGTTAAGTATTCAAACGATATATATAATTATGTAAGCTTATCATTCACTCACACTCTCACACAGAACATAGTCTCATAAAATATTTGTAGACAGAAACTATGTACAAAAGATTTTATTCTAAGGAATTGGTTTATAAAGCTAATGGAAAAATAAAAATAATTGGTGAAATTTTGGTTGCTTTTTTCACGTTTGAATGGAATTGATTTGTAAATCATAAGGAATTAACATGGAGATTAGAAAATGTATTTTTTATTTCAAAATCAATATACAACTTTCTGATAAAAGTGAGAGTTTTTGTGAATATACTCAGCTATAAAAAAGAAAGGAGGGGATCTCCAACAAAACCTAGTTGCAGCACCAACAGCAACCTCCCAAAACACATACTGTAAAACACAAAGACAACCAAAACCAACACAAAGACAACCAAAACCAAAACACTAAGACAACCAAAACCAATACAAAGACAACAAAAACAAACACAAAGACAACCAAAACCAACACAAAGACAACCAAAACCAACACAAACACAACCAAAACTAGCACAAAGACAACCAAAACAAACACAAACACAACCAAAACAAACACAATCACAACCAAAACCAACACAAACACAACCAAGACCAACAAAAAGACAACCAAAACAAACACAAACACAACCAAAAGAAACACAACCAAAACCAACACAAACACAACCAAAACAAACACAAACACAACCAAAACAAACACAAAGACAACCAAAATAGCAATCCAAGGAATGCTTGTGTCGCCTGCAAAGCGGTTTGATTATTATTCTAGAAAGTGGATCAAATTATTGGTATCAGTAGAAAAGTCTTGTCAAATGAAATTCATTTGAAATATCAGACATCTTAATTACAAATTAAAAGTTATGGTCATTCTCAAATTTTCAGAACAGAGTGTCAATCATCTAGGTCAAGGTCACTACGTAAAAATAAGTAACAAAAAGGTCTCATCATAAGAAATATTAAAGACTTATCACCTACCAATTAAAAGATATATACAACCTTAGAAAAGAAGGTAAAATAGTTAGGTCAAGGTCAAAAGGTAAAAAATTATAGTATGTGTAGAATGGCATTGTTACAAGGAAAATACATGTGAAATATCAAAGCCCTATTACCTACCAATCAAAAGATATAGCCAATATTACTTTTCTTGAAAAGTAGATCAAATATCTGGATCAAGGTCAAAATGTCAAATATTATGGTCTGTGTAGAAAGGTCTTGTCACAAGGAATACACATGTGAAATACCAAAGCCCTTTCACTTACCAATCAAAAGATATATCCATTCTTAATTTTTGTGAAAAGTAGGTCAAATATAAAGGTCAAGGTCAATAGGTCAAAAATTATGGTATGTGTAAGAAGGTCTTGTCACAAGGAATACACATGTGAAATATCAAAGCCCTATCACTTACCAATCAAAAGATATAGTGAATCTTATCTTTTTTCAAAAGTAGGTCAAATATCGAGGTCAAGGTCACAAGGTCAAAAATTATAGTATGTGTTAAAAGGTCTTGCCACAAGGATTGCAAATCTTAAATATTAAAGTCCTAACACTTACCAATCAAAACATATATCCATTTGTAATTTTTTTGAAAAGTAGGTCAAATATGTAGGTCAAGGTCACTAGGTCAAAAATTATGGTATGTGTAGAAAGGTCTTGTCACAAGGAATACACATGTGAAATATCAAAGCCTATCACTTACCAATCAAAAGTTATGGGCTGTGACACCCAAAGTGTGACAGACAGACAGACAGACGGACGGACAGACGGACAACGGACAAAGTGATCCCTAAGTGTCGCTATGCTTCGCAGGCGACACAAAAACTAACACAAACACAACCAAAACCAACACAAACACAACCAAAACCAACACAAACACAACCAAAACAAACACAAAAACAACCAAAACCAACACAAAGACAACCAAAACCAATACAAAGACAGCAAAAACCAACACAAAGAAAACCAAAACCAACACAAAGGCAACCAAAACCAAAACACTAAGACAACCAAAACCAACACAAACACAACCAAAACCAACACAAACACAACCAAAACCAACACAAACACAACCAAAACCAACACAAACACAACCAAAACCAACACAAACACAACCAAAACAAACACAAACACAAACAAAACCAAGACAAACACAACCAAAACCAACACAAAGACAACCAAAACAAACACAAACACAAACAAAACAAAAACACAATCACAACCAAAACCAACACAAACACAACCAAGACCAACACAAAGACAACCAAAACAAACACAAACACAACCAGAACAAACACAAACACAACCAAAACAAACACAACCGAAACAAACACAAACACAATCAAAACAAACACAAACACAACCAAAACCAACACAAAGACAACCAAAACCAACACAAAGACAACCAAAACCAACACAAAGACAACCCAAACCAACAAAAAGACAACCTAAGCCAACACAAAGACAACTAAAACCAAAACACTAAGACAACTAAAACCAGCACAAACACAACCAAAACCAACACAAAGACAACCAAAACCAACACAAACACAACCAAAACCAACACAAACACAACCAAGACCAACACAAACACAACCAAAACCAACACAAAGACAACCAAAACAAACACAACCGGAACAAACACAAACACAACCAACACAAACACAACCAAAACAAAAACAAACACTATCAAAACAAACACAAACACAACCAAAACCAACACAAACACAACCAAAACCAACACAAACACAACCAAAACCAACACAAACACAACCAAAACCAACACAAAAACAACCAAAACGAACACAAAGGCAACCAATACCAACACTTAGACAACCAAAACCAACACAAAGACAACCAAAACTAACACAAACACAAACACAACCAAAACCAACACAAAGACAACCAAAACCAAAACACTAAGACAACCAAAACCAACACTAAGACAACCAAAACCAACAATAAGACAACCAAAACTAACACAAAGACAACCAAAACTAAAACACTAAGACAAACAAAACCAACACAAACACAACCAAAACCAAAACACTAAGACAACCAAAACCAACACAAACACAACTAAAACCAAAACACTAAGACAACAAAAACCAACACTAAGACAACCAAAACCAACACTAAGACAACCAAAACCAACACATAGAAAACCAAAATCAACACAAAGACAACCAAAACCAAAACACTAAGACAACCAAAACCAACACAAAGACAACCATAACCAACACAAAGACAACCTAAACCAAAACACTAAGACAACCAAAACCAACACAAAAACAACTAAAACCAACACAAAGACAACCAAAACCAAAACACTAAGACAACCAAAACCAACACTAATACAACCAAAACCATCACATAGACAACCAAAACCAACACAAAGACAACCAAAACAAACACAAACACAACCACAACCAATACAAACACAACCAAAACCAACACAAACACAACCAAAACCAACACAAACACAACCAAAACAAGCAAAAACACAACCAAAACAAACACAACCAAAACCAACACAAACACAACCAAAACAAACACAAAGACAACCAAAACAAACACAAACACAACCAAAACAAACACAAACACAACCAAAACAAACACAAACACAACCAAGACCAACACAAAGACAACCAAAACAAACACAAACACAACCAGAACAAACACAAACACAACCAAGACAAACACAACCAAAACAAACACAAACACAATCAAAACAAACACAAACACAACAAAAACCAACAAAAAGACAACCAAAACCATCACAAACAGAACCAAAACCAACACAAAGACAACCAAAACCAACACAAAGACAACCAAAATTAACACAAAGACAACCAAAACCAACGCAAAGACAACCAAAACCAACACAAACACAACCAAAACCAAAACCAAAACACTAAGACAAAGACAACGAACAGCAACATCCCAAAACACCCACTATAAAACACAAACAAACTGTTGCTGACTAAAAGAAAATAAAGGCAACAGATTATCAGAAATAAAAGTTGTCGAAACGCAAGTTCCAAAACTAAAACCAGAAGGCGCTACCGAAAACATTTGGCTGTGTCAGAAAATCACTTTGGCAGATAAGGGAGCAACCATTTTATTTTTATGGGGGGGGGGGGGGGCAGGAAGACTTTTGCCAGCCGGAAAATTTTTTTCGGCCATTTTAAGAGCCGGAAAATTTTTTTCGCCGGCCCTTCGGGCCGGATTTTTTTTTTTTTTTGTTATTTTCCAATGTTGAAAATTACCCTAAAGTTTAAATAATTCAGCATGATTTTTCGGCCATATTAAACATCAAACACACAATGAGTTTATCTCTTGCCAGCAGATCACTTCATTTTAATTTCTTGAATGGCATATGGTGCCTATAATCTGCTTACTAAAATGATACTCAACGGAGACAGGCTATATGGTGCTAATGACTTTTGAATTTGATTTATTCACTCCAAATTGCTTAAAGTTTGTTCCATTTTTTATAATTGTTTATGATACACAAAAAAGTGTTTACTGGGCAATGGAAAGGTTGGAAGAGAGGGGAAAGGGGTAATTTCATGATCCGGGAAATTTTTTTCACCGGCCCTTCGGGCCGGAAATTTTTTTTTCCCTAAAATTTCGATCCGGAAATTTTTTTTGCAAAGTCTTCCTGCCCCCCCCCCCCCCATAAAAATCAAATGGTTGCTCCCTAACTAGTACATGTACCACTGAAGAGATTTTACTGTCCGATACACATTAAAATTGTCTTCCAGAAGGTTCTAAAATAATTGGAAGAATTCCATTATATTATTTGCAAAGTGAAGCAATTAAACTCGTTCCCCTTCATTAAATGTTAAAGGTAGAACAATTACTTCTTTCCAGTTCTGTCGCCTGAAAGAAGCTTCGTTTTGGCCTTTATCGATATGACATTATACATATAATTCTCTATTTCGGAAAAAAATCATTTCATCCAAATACATCTTCGAAATTAAATGAAGTTAACATCTTAGTACCATCCCTCCAATGCTCTCTTGCTCACAGTTTTCATTTAAAAATGCTACTGAATCGACAATACAGTAAATATGAATCTGCACACTCTTTGCAAACAGAATGCACACACGCATTTTAATTTCAGAAAACCAAACTGAGGGCACTACCGAAATGAATTTGCACACCTTCTGCTATTTCCGTGGCAAATGGCCGTCCTAAGTCGGCACCGGTAGCCCATTGGCCTTGTTGGTTTATGTGTAGTCCTTTGTGTTCGATGTTTCTGTGTTGTGATTTGACGTTCCTTGTCCCTTATGCGTCTCTTTCCGTGCTTGTCTGCTTTGTGTTTTTGCATTGGGTGTTTTGGGGTTTTGCTGTGGGCGCTACAACCTGGTGTTGTTGGAGATCCCCTCCTTTGGTTATGTCAGAAAATCACATTGGCAGATAATTAGTACCACTGATGAGGATTTACTATCAAAAACACGTGTCTGGTGCAACAAACTTAGTCTGAAATTTTCTTTGCAACTGTTCCAAGGGAAATTCTTATGATTTTGCTTTACCTTCTCGACTTGTCGAATTTATAAATGGTAGGAATTGATACTCCTTTGATGTTTACTTCAAGAAGGTAAAGCGTTGGAACACTTCCATTATTTCAAAATAAAATCAAGACTCGTCGTGATCCGTCTTTTATAAAGAAAATTTATCTTCCATACCACGATGTACAAAGAGTATCTCTAATTCACTCCTTTAATCTATGTATGCCCATGGTATTTTAATATAAGTGTTAATTAACTTTCGATCACTTAATTTTCCCTAACATTCAGATTTGCCTTTACGAGAAGGAGCGTCAAACAGACAGAGTTTAAAACGTCATCAATGAAGTTATAACAAAAATGATGTGACGAGTATCATTCAAACATCGAAGTAAACACTGACTGCTTGGTCAAAAATTTCGCTTTTTGGACTTTTCACTACACAATTTTAACACAAAGATCATGAAAGGTTAAACGTCTTTAATTCAATAGCATCATTTCAAGAACAGATAAACTATCAGCATTGGCCAGATTGCACAATTTTTAACCAAAGGGTACAAAATGTGCAATTATCGAATTTAGAGGAAGAAAATGTTTCTTTTGTTGGATCTGTAACTCTTTTGTTGGATCTGCAGACAAATTTTCGCCATAGCCGAAGTTTGAGGGCATTCAATCTTTCTAAGAGTCTAACAAATCATACATTGCATGAATTCCAAATCAGTATTTGTTTTGTTATATATTTCGTCAACTAAAATAGGGAACACGGCATATTTGCCCTTACCAGAGAAAGAACACCGCATAAGTAGCCAAATGTTGCGAAGTGTATCGGTCAACAATTCTTTTATGACCTGTTCAATATTGAATCCTTGCGATTATGTTGACCACTCGATGGACATTTTACCGCATAGTTTTGAACAATGAGATACTGATTAGGCCTAAATGTTACAATGCTTGAGAGTCCATAAATGAAGCACGGGGACACCAATACTATGGGACCCCGAAAAAAAACATATACTGTTACACGAATGAAATGTTACCTTTCTCATGGAGTCCAAGTCTAGGGTGACATTTTTCTACAAGATGACCCGATGTAGTTTTTAAACAATGATACTTAAACCCTCCTGATAAATGACAATCAAAAGACATGCTTCGATTCTTCCATTCATCCTCACTGTATGGGCAGTCAGTCACATTTGTCCATAACCTGTGAAAAGATTTCTGTATATTATTTTACTGTGTGCTTGCAATGCGCATTCTGATTGGTTGAGCAATTAAAAATCTGTAAGGGAATTCACGTTTAAATTATGTTTCTTCCTTGACTTCATGCGTTCCTATGACTGCGTCGTAAAATGAAGACTTTTTCTATCTCACTGCTTTCAAATCAGCATACTGTACACATGGTTATTTTCGCGGGGGGGGGGGGGTTTCGCGATATTAACATCAAGATTTTTCGCGGGGGGAATATTCGCGATAAAAAATGTCTTTCCCATTGTGTGAATGCAACGGGGATATTTTTGCGTGGGGGGAATTTTCGCGAAAATTACCCCCACGCGAAAATTTCCACGTTTTGACAAATATGGATAATGACGATATCCTTATACACAGTACAAAATTGGTAATTCAGAAAAGCATAAACCGAAGGCATATAAAATCAGGATTAAACAGGAACCAAAGAAAACAACCAAAAACCTCCACCGCGTGAAAAGAAGCGAAATCCCATAATGGGAGTGAGACCAGGTGCCCAGGAAGAGTCAGCATCTCCTGCTTGCATCCAACAACCGTCGCTTATCACACCCGATAACTTCCATTTCAGAAGATAAAGAACATTATGTGGTTGGATGATTCAAATGGTTTAAGACAAATTATCATCGATAAATATGTATTCTTTCTTAATAACATAGTGCACCATATGCACATTTCAACAAAGAATATTTAATCAGTTACATGTAAGCTCGTGGCCGAGGAAATCCAAATAGTGAATAGATGTAGAGCCAAATTTTAGATATGACCTAAAATGTATGCTGCAGAGCCAGGGAATGACTTTTAGTTACCTAGTCACGGGATGATACCTTGTCACTAGGTTTTATACCGGTCAAGGCGAATTTACTACATCGATGACCTTTTTGATAATATTGGTAAAGCGTTTGGACGTGGTTGATGTTTACGCTGTGACGTTAACACAAAAGATACAGTCGTGACGTCATTGAGAGCCTGGGATAAATGTCTAAGACGGTATAAGATATACAAACAAGACATACTTGCCTGATCTGTACATCAAAATGTACATCGAGACAATCACCGAATTTGACAGGTTTTCATGGAGCTGTTGCGACGGGTGTTGCATGCAATCAGGAGGCGCTAACACTCCCGGGCATCTGGTCTCACTTCGAAATGTTGTTCATTCCGGGGTTCGCAATCGTTTCGATGAGAATTCTCACGATTTTGCTTTGCCTTCTCGACTTTGAGACTGAATAACGTTTAGGTACATCTTCGATGATTATATACCTGTCTTCACGTGACCGTTATTAACCATCTCTACTCGGAATTTACCAGTTAACTTGTCAGAGGTGGGAATAAATGCAGTGTCATTAGGGAGATTATCCCTAGTTTCAGATAAACATAAAGAAGTACCTATCAATTATTCAGTCTTAAAGCTGAGAAGGTAAGGCAAAATTCTTAGAATTTTTATTGGAACAGTTTCGAACCTCAGAATGACATTCCGAAGTGAGACCATGTGCCCGGGGAAAGTCAGCATCTCAGAATTATTTATCAAATTTATTATAAGAAAAGTTACAGATATGTTGCGAGTCACTGCAGCAGAAAAGTAAAACTAGGCGATTGATATCGTCAAGGACTAACAGTCCACCAACAGAGATACCTACCCAGTGATTGAACTGGGCACTTGATTTCACTCCTTAGCAGGAAGTTCACTTCTCTTCATATGGTAGATTTTTTTTTTATTTCTGTTCCTTTGTCTTAGTTCTGGTTTTATCCTGGATTCGTATACCCCTGGTTGGATGATTTTTCGATTAACGATTTTGTACTTCTTGATAGTGATATGGTTTTTTTCATATTTGTCACTGATCATCAATGAATAAAAATTCTAAATTAAAAGTATAATATTACAAAAAAAAACCATTCCTCCTCTTAATTTCGTATTCACCCTCACTTTCAAAAAGATGGACTTATGATAGAAGTATTGACGCCATGTTTCCAGAACGGAGGCACTTGACTGAAACAGATGGACAGGCCGAAAGTTCCTTTATTGTTTATCCCGATACTAAGCTATTACAGGTAGGGGTATACCAGGCAAGAAAGTACCAATAGGAGGATCAATAAAGAAAGTGAATCATAAAGGTCTAACATTGTTTCTTTACACTGCTACAATGACATGACCGTATCGCCGTCGTCATTTCAAGCATCGTTAATTACTTCATTATCCAATTACTTTTGCCAAATTAATGCAGTTTCGTCTTTCATCACCATGTGAAATTTCTTCTTTAACTTATTTTTGTCACACTTATGAACTTTGCATGTGTGGAGCTCACAAAAAGTTCCACGCGAGGGGTTTGACAGTAAGTGTTTTGAATGTCTTTCCCTGACTTGGTCGCCTTAGCACTTTCTTTATAGACATAACCTCAGTCAGTACATGTTTTGTGGATGAACATCGACGGCGGTGTGGCTAGCCAATCAAGGGGTGCTTACTCCTTCTGGGCACTTGATCCCACCTCTAGATTGCTAGGGGCCCGCCCATGCTCAATTTGGTGCTCTATTGTGAGTGCTGTTGATATTGTATTATGTAAAGATCTTCTTTAACCCATTTGAGTCACACGTATGCCCTTTGCAGTGTGGAGCTCGTAAAAAAGTTCCACGCGAGGGATTTGACAGTGTTTTGAATGTCTTTCCCTGATATGGTCGCCATATTACTTTCTATATAGACATATCCTCAGCCAGTGCATGCTTTGTGGATATTGTTTTCAGTTTCGTGTATGAACATCGACGACGGGTGCGGCTAGCCAAACCGGGGATGCTTACTCCTCTCGGGCACCTTGTCCCACCTCTAGCTTGCCAGGGGTCCGTCGATGCTCAATTTGGTGCTCTATTTGAGTGCTGATGATATTGACGTCAAGGTCTTCTTTAACTCATTCGAGAAATAGTCTTTATGATGGACTGAAAAAACGCTAATTGTCCCGGTTAAGGAATTCAAGTTTGTTATATCAATTTCATATAGAGGCAATCTCTCAAAGGTTTTATAAAGCTAAATAAAAGCATTCTTAACTTACTCCATCGATTGTTCGTCTGGTCTGATCCATGCTGAAAATTTACCTGTTCTTAAATGATGCTATTGAATTTGAAGACGTTTAACACTTCAACTTAAACGAAAATAGATTTATAGGCTAATATTATAAATCATAAGTTTTTTCTTCATAAATCATGTACGATATTAAATGTTAGTATCAAATGCTGACTAAGTATTCTAGCAACGATTTAACCGCATGTTTGATTAGGAATATCTAATTTCTGACGTGCTATTTGCAGCCGCATATTGCGGATTGCCTAAACTCTGCTAATAGTTGCTTCAAAGGATTCAATATACGATATGTACACGTGTGTACAGGGAGTATAAAGAAACAAACACAATATATAATTAGATAAACAAATAACTAGTAGCACCTACCTTACGTCAGGCAAAAGCAACAGAAGAAGGATAAATTGCCAATAAACTTTCATTTGATAAATAACAATCATTTTTTACACTGTATGTATTGTTGAAAATGTGTGAATTTTCGCATTAAGTATGCAATATTTCAGAAATAAACATAGTAAGGAAATTGAAAATATGGAAATAAAACATAGCTCAATTAATTATGTTTCCGTGATGGAATCCAACGGTACTTGAAAAGCATTCTGAAGTCTAGGAAAATACATGTATATCAATGTATATTATAATTCTATGCTTTATTTTTGCGTGTATTTCATTTCATTTGACAGATATTTTAATACTTGTGACTTGTTGTGTGTTTCGCTGTCCCTTGTCGATCATTACAGATTCTTTTTTTTTTTTTTTTTTTTTGTTAAATTCTGCGGATGTAGTATTCCTCTGTGAACAATACAGGGACATCTTGCTTTGAGATCGCTTCAATTTCATGTCCTTCGGATATGATGACAAGTATATCACTTTAGTTTTGCTTTCTTGTTTTTATTCAGAAACCATCAGATAGACACTTGCATCTCAAGCACTCTATTTTTGCGGTCTGCATCTGTCCTTGTATTAAGATTTTTCGAATTACAATTATTTTTTGTCTCAATTTTAAATGTCAAACGAGAAATGATTTTCGACATGAGGTTTATGTCTATAGTTTGACATAGATTGAGTTATTTAGTCTCAAGGTGGAGAAGTTAGGCAAAATCATTAGAATTCCCATTGAAACGGTTGCGAAACCCGGAATAAACAATATTTCGAAGTGAGACCAGGTGCCCCGTGAGATTCAGCGAAAAAAGGCCAGATTCTTTTGCTGTGTTAATTCTGAACTGAGATATAGACATAAAGAAAAATTGGAGAACTGAAATATGTCGGTTAAGTTGTAATAATGAGATTATTGCTTATCATGTGCAATCTGCTCTGTTTTACATTCTCCAACTTTTTTAAAGGTCCATATCTGTCGAAACCTATCATGACAACACTAATGGCCTGTTTTCCATCTAAATTTCAACAGTGTTTTTCCACTGAGTAGAATATCAAAGAAAAATCTTCCACAATTCTTGTGGCAACGATGGCATTAAATTTATGCAGATGCTCACCAACAAGTTGGCAGAACTCTAAATAAGTACATCTGGGTCAACATAGATGTCATCCATAAACGACGAGACGAAAGGGAACATTGACACTACCGGGATCACAAAAGTTCACGAAAAGTGGAATACTTTCGGTTGATAAAAATATAGCACAAAACGATCAAATTTTTAAAGGACACAACTATGCACGACCACTGCCCGATGACTTTTCTACCATCAAAAGAACTATATTTATGCTATATTTTACTTCTAGAATTAATGATATTCTACTAATCAAGTATTTGAAAGATTTAATTTGAATTGAAGGATTGGCTTTTTGTGTATGTTTTGGGCAAGTTGTGCATTACACTTACAAAATCGATCATCATCTTGAAGAGTCCTACTGCGTTTGTTATCACAAAGTGTGCTAAAATCAGAGAAGATATGTCAAATTCACAAATATACACAATATAGTTCTATAGAACATAATATATTAATATGTTTCCTGGATTTCAAATGTAAACGTCTTCAAATTGAATAGCATCATTTAAGAACAGATAAATTGGCAACATGGACCAGACATGCACGTTTCGGGTACTTAACCCTCGTCAGTGATCCTCAAATCTAAACAATGTAATATGCCAAAAATTATGAAAGTTACTATGTCGAAAAAACGTACCGAAGGAATGGATCTCCAACCTGAGTATGTTGCAGCATCCACATCAAACACCTAAAGTCCAAAACACAGATTGGACAACCACTTGAAGAAACGCAAACCAAAAAGACAGAGAGACCAAACACCCATACGACATTAAAACACCGGAACACCTAAATGCTAAAACACATATTGGAAAACCACTAGAGGAAACGCAAACCAAAAAGACAAAGAGACCAAACACCCATACGACATTAAAACACCGGACACCTAAATGCTAAAACACATATTGGAAAACCACTAGAGGAAACGCGAACCAAAAAGACAAAGAGACCAAACACCCATACGGCATTAAAACATCGGAACACCTAAATGCTAAAACACATATTGGAAAACCACTAGAGGAAACGCGAACCAAAAAGACAAAGAGACCAAACACCCATACGACATTAAAACACCGGGACACCTAAATGCTAAAACACATATTGGAAAACCACTAGAGGAAACGCGAACCAAAAAGACAGAGAGACCAAACACCCATACGACATTAAAACACCGGAACACCTCAATGCTAAAACACATATTGGACAACCACTAGAGGAAACGCAAACAAAAAAGACAAAGTGACCAAACACCCATACGACATTAAAACACCGGAACACCTACATGCTAAAACACATATTGGAAAACCACTAGAGGAAACGCGAACCAAAAAGACAGGAGACCAACACCAATTACGACAATCAAAGCACAAAGAATACACAAAATAAGAACAATGACCAACCGCTGTCAATATGAAACAGCCACATGTCATCTATGTAACAAATGATTTGGCGGTCCGGATTACGAAAGCACATCCTCCTTCGGCAAGGAAAAGATTCTGCTGTCGGTCGCATAATTCTTGTGTATAGCATCTTCCTCTCTATAAGGTAACGACACAAACAGGAGAATCAAGGGCGCAAGCAACAAACAGATGCATATGTCAATTGATATCAAAAACTTAGTGACGTATCATTCACATTTTTTAAATAACAAGGAAGGAACTGACACTTTGACAAATTCCAAATGTTCGCAACGGAAAGCACGATGTGAAATGATGCCAAAATAGAACAAGGAAGACATAAAATAGACAGATAAAAACGTGAAATATGATATGAACCAGGGGTCATGTAATTGCAAAGTTAGAAAAAAAACCTCAGCTAACGTTTGTGGAATTCTAAGGTGATATAACTCAAGCGTGGATAAGATATGATGTACAATAAAAATTGTTATGTCTAATGTGTATTTGAAAAAAATTGTAAAGAATATGCATTCCCTATTAAGAGTTATGCTTACTCATTATGGTAACTGCTTTTTCATCATATGATTCATATGTATATCAAAGGGACAAAATATATATAATATTGAATAAGTAGAAAATATCATGATAGGTCACATAAGGGTACTTGTTCGTTACATATCATGTGAAAACAAATGGAAATGCTAGTAACAATACTCGGATTCTCAAACAAACTGTTACAGATCGAAATACAAGTATTGACATTTGTGCAGAATAATAGCAGATATTGCGCTCAGCTAGACATTTGAACACGAAATGCTTTGTACAGTTTTAGCTTTATATGACACAGTAAATTTGATTGGTGAGTATGCTAAACACTATAGACACGATTAATGTCAGCACCAACCCGGTGACCACGCCCCTCCAAAACGTGAAGGTAATGACTTGGGGTCGGGAATATCTGGATAATTTGGTTTTACAGCCGATTTTGTCAGCTCATTCAGTCTCGCGCTCAGCTCTCTGACTTTGTCGAGGTATTGTTTTGATAGGTCATTATGCTCTGTTGGGTCATCTAGAACAGAAAAATATTGGAATACAATTATATTTTCAACACAAGAAATGGTTTCTATAACAACAATCAAATTAACAATAAGTTTCTTTTAAAATGATACAAAATTAAACTTTCCATATGTGTATATTTCAAGATATAGAATCTGAAATTGAAAACTTTGACAATGAGTATTCCCTATGAAGAAATTTGAAGCGTCCAACTTATCCGCTGGAATAGGCCCTCTAGACAAAAAAAAAATCAAAATGCGGTTTACTAGCTATGCATGATTGAAATCATGAATCCCCATCCATGGGAATAAGTCGAAATTATTGAAACTTAAAAATAAATAAAGTGTGATGCCCCTTGTCTAATTTCCAAATTTCAAACATCTTGTGTTGTTATCTTACAGTGGTGAGGCTACTAGACAAAAGAAATGTGCGTTCATCGAGGCCACTTGGAAACCGGACAAGTGGATTTGCTATGCGCACATAGTCCGTAAAACCACACGATTTGCTACAAGCATGATAGATGACCTACCTAGGTCGGCACCAATTACTCATTAATGTCATGTAGATGACTTTCTTGTCCCTTTGCGTCTCTTCAAGAAGGTATAGAGTTGGACACTTCCGTATAATTGAATTGTTTGTTTACAATGTGCTTTCGCATCGGGTAGTTTCAACGTTTGCTATGTTGATGCAAACGAAATCTTGTTTGAGATCACCTCCTCTTCTTCATCTATTTTGTTAAGAGTGAGCGTATCGAAGTTTCCTGTGGGATATATTCAGGATTTTATATAAATTTTAAATGTAATTAAAAGCATGGAAGGGTGGTGCAAGAGTACTACCTTCATTTTATTTCTATGGAAATTTTGAATGAAATAGTTGATTAAGTGTACCATATGCACATTTCAACAATAAATGTCAGCATAGTTTAAATCATAAATTTAAATTATTATCATAGCATTCATCTTTCTGAACTGCGAATGTGTTTTCAACATCAAAAAGTCAAATTCTCAAAAGAGATTCTTTTAACTTCAAAGGAGGGAAGCACCTTCTATGTTTAGCTCTCACAGTTTCAAAGTTCATAGTTTTTACCAATGCGGAAGCGTTCCAACTCTTTCCCTTCTGAAGTGTTAAACATCTTCAAATTCAATAGCATCATTTAAGAAAATATCACAACAATTTATTATGCATCAGACACGTGTTTCGGATTTTAAATCCTCATCAGTGATGCTTTCATCAAAATTTTTACACACAGTCAAAATTCATTTGAGTAGCTCCCTCCGCTTTTAGTTTTTGAAATTAAATTTTTGCAATTTACAGTGAGTGCGCGGCTCCAAATTTTCTGTAGGGTCGATTCAGTAGCATATCCAAATAAAATCTATGTTCAAAATAGCATAGGAGGGATGGTGCTAAGATATTAACCTAATTTTATTTCGATCATATATTTGAATGAAATGACAAGTTTCCAGAATAGCAAAATAAAATTATTGACGTCAAATTGATAAAGTGCCAAAACAAAGCTTCTTTCAGGAGACAGAGCTGGAAAAAAGTAATTAATACACTTAAGAAACATCTAAGTTAAGAAGAACGTATCTAACTGCTCCACATTGCAACTGGAAATAAGTGTTTATTTAACAATACGGAAGTGCTACAAAACAAATATGAAATGTACATACTGAACAAGACATTCGTTATACGCAGGAGACAATTTACCTTTAAGATTGTAGAGCTGATAACGACTTTTATTCATTTTAATATAATCACGAAAGTATTTCTCTGGCTTGTTAAAATCCGGGAGATCATATACCGTATCTGGTTTGTACCAATCGGGGTATTGGCCTGGATATCCGTCTATAAGCTTCCAATCTCCTATACTGAAAAATGAAAAATAAGGATACAAAATAGAAATTCGTAAAGAACCTTAGGATATTCTTAATATAATGACAATATGAATAATGACCATATCCCTGTATACAGCACAAAATCGATAATTCAGAAAATCAGAAACCGAAGGCATACAAAATCAGGATAAAACAAAAACCATAGCAAACAAACAAAAATCTCCACCTTTCTTTTATTTTCATAAAGACAAAAAAAAAAAACTTCGTCTGGCAACAATTCTTCCATTTATGTCGAAGCATTAATTTACAGGTACATATCTATTGTACCGTATTACCGAGGAAATCTGCATTGCCATTTAATTCCCCCGAAAATATATTCTCTCACTAAGAAGCAAACACATATGTATTCATATTACCAGCTGGTGTCAAGTAACAGTCAATATCGTTACTGTAAACGTGGCTATTTTTTCTAGGGGTGAATTTCATGACAATTACATCAATACGTTACGCTTGGAAGATATTTGCGCTTGTGAGAATCCCGCAGGGTTATTTTTGCAAGGGGAAGTTTTTTCGCAACGTCCCATGATTCGTGTAACACGCCAAACATTACCATCATGCCAAATTTCCACGTTTACGGTATACCTTGATAGAAATAGTGCAGACTCCTCGTGATGACAGGCAAATGAATACACAAATTTAAATTCTAAAATTTAAGCCAGAGGGCGCTAGTGAAATGAATTTTGGCGGCTTATGAAAAGCACTTTGGCTGGAAGCATCACTGATGAGAATTTAATATTCGAATCACGTACCTGGTGCATAATAAATTGGTTTGAAATTTATTTTCTTCAAGAAGGTATAGAGTTGGAACCCTTTCGCATTATGAATGAGATCGCTACAGCCGACAGAACACAGATTGTATTTCGTACACCCTCTCTTTTTATCCATTTAAGAGTCTGTCTCTGTGTTGCTTGGCACCCTGCATTATGCAATCTTGTTTGTATGATCACCTTTTCATTTTAAAATGATGAGAATATTTTCTAACACTATCGTGCTTTCTTCAAGACCCTTTGGTAACCGGAAAAGTGGGAGAGTTGTGTCAATGTAATACGGATAACCACGGTATTTGCTACTGGCGGTGTAGATGGCCGTCCAAAGTCAGCACTGATTGTCCATTGGTCTCAGTGGTTTATCCCTCTTTTGTGTTTGATGTTTCTATGTTATATTTGGTATTCCCTTTTTTTCCATTTTGGATATATTGCTGTGTATATCTACTCTATGTTTATGCATGGGTTGTTTTGATGATTTGCTGTGGGTGCTGCAACCGAGTGTCGATGGAAATCCCCTTCTTTCTTTGACCAAAGTCACAATATGATATAGCAGTTTCCCGCTACACAAGGATTCGTACATATGATCTGGTAGCTTACTGTATGTATATCTCAGTGTAGTTCCTTGAGCTCTCTCCTTCTTTTATAAAGAAAGTACGGGATCATCAACAAGACAAGGTTGCAGCACCTACAGCAAGCATAAAACACCTCTCACATGAAAACACAGAGTTGACAAGCAAAGCAAGAGACGCAAATAGGACAAGGCACACCAAAGACGACATCATAACACCAAACATATGAAACAGGATAAAAACCAACGAGACCAATTGGTAGTCGGTGCCGACTTGGGGTGGCTATTCCCCACGTAAGTACCAAATGATATTGTTATCCGTATTATGCGTGCACAATCCTCTTACTATTCCTATTTTCCAGCAGTCTAAAGGAAAACATCAATGCGTATTATAGCCTCCTCACTCAAAAACCACAAAAACAAGACAACAAAGCGCAAGAGCCAAAGTACCATATAGATTTAAAGAATATGTAAATAGATATCCAAAATATTCCCAACAGTCAATGTTCCTACTGATGGAGCGAGCTCATGCACGTTATCATCACAGTAGTCAGACCAACAAACACTTACCGAATGGCAGCATGACCTTGAACCGGATTTAAGTGTTGATCGTAGTTATAGACTAATTCATTCCTTGGTGGTTCGGCTCCTCCGCTTATGGCCTTCCACTGGCTCATTCCGTCACCATCGGTAGCTGCAAGGAGCATAATACATTAGTATCTTTAGTACTGAAATTCTTAAGGTATCCGTTGTACAATAGAGTCATTTTACATAGTGATAATGTCGAAGGATTGTAATCATCTCCATTGTAAAGAATGGTAAATTTTATGCCTGGTAAGGTACTATAAACTATATATTTTCTAAAAGGTAATGATGCCCTGAGTACAGATATAAGACTCCCAGGTCTTGAAAAACAAAGGGGAACATTCTTGTGCAACAGACAATTTAAATGCTTCATAGGTTGTTCTCCTTAGTTTTTCAAGCCCCATAATTATTATTTCTGAGCTATTGGCATTATTACCTTTCAGAAAATATAGCGTTTATGTTACCTTACCAGGCATGAAAAAATGCCCTATTGTACATCGGATACCTTAAGTTACAAACATGTCAATTATACGCTAGCTTATGAACACCAAATATTATTATTATATTAAAATGATCATGCTAAATCAGAGAATGAAAGTCAAACACCAAAACCGAAAAATATAATTCCAAAAACCACAATTGGAATGAGTTAAAGAAGATCCTGACGATAATCTCAACAGCACTCACAATAGAGCACGAAAATGAGCATCGACGGACCCCTAGCTAGCTAGAGGTGGTACCAGATGCCCGGGAGGAGTAAGCTCCACACGGCAAAGGGCTTACGAATTTTGGAAAACATTACAATCTAGAACTTTCTAAAGTGAATTGAAAATTGAACAGACAGGCGAAGACAATGACACAAGCTCCAAAGAAACACGAAGGACAACTTATCTAATGAAAGTGCAAGTGCGGAAGGCATTGTAGAATATATTATAGGTGACCCTGATATAACGCGCGGTACTTATTATTTTCATGTATCACATGAATCATGTCACACATCTAATGCAAGTATAGTATCCAAGTAGGAATCCCAAAGCCCATTCCAATTTCTTTCTAAGTGCAACCCACGAAAATGACCACAAATATCTCTAAGTAGTTCCACCTTAAACATATGTCTTATCACTTTTCTGAAAATGAAAACAAATAGCTGTTATGAATCACTACAAGATAACAATTATCATGACGTTTCTATTTTTAGGGTCAATAGATGATTAAATTAAACTTACGAGGAGTTCCACCTGCGGCATCAACAAGAGTGGCTGACCAATCAACTGCGTGCATTATTCTGAAAAAGAAATGTAAGAAAAATGAAATATTCCTATGCGTGCATTTGATAAAGAACATTCAATTTTGCCAAATCCTTTGAAAAGAAAGATGGGGCTTGTGAAATGAATTTCTTCGGATTAACCAAATATTTGGTCTGGAATAATAATTCGTTGCCAAAATGTCTTTGGGTACATTCTTTTTTTTATATAATACCTTTTATATCTGAATACACATACCCATCATACTGAGTACCCTTCTTAAGCCCAACCCCTGTCATGAAGGCTATTACGCGAGTACCGCCTTCATAAATGGTAAATTTCCCGCCTCTCAATGGATAGTTATTTCCAAAATACTGGATCCAGCCACCATTCTGTATAGAATAAGAAAATTTCTTTTAAAAAGAATGGCGAAAAACGCAAAACAAGCACAACCCCCCAAAATGTCTTTGCCTTTCAGGTGAGTTAAAGAAGATCCTGACGATCATCTCAACAGCACTTACAATAGAGCGCAAAATTAAACATCGACGGACCCCTAGCAAGCTAGAGGTGGGACCAGGTGCCCGGGAGGAGTAAGCATCCCCTGTTGGCTAGCCGCACCCGCCGTCGATGTTTATGAAGCATGGAAATGAAAATATAAAAACTTCATGCACTGTCTGACGTTATGTCTATATAGAAAGTGCTATGGCGACAATGTCAGGGAAGTATATTCAAAACACTTACTGTCAAACCCCTCGCGGGGAACTTTTTTACGAGCTCCACACGGCAAAGGGCATAAGTGTGACACAAATGAGTTAAAGAAGATCCTGACGATCATCTCAACAGCACTTACAATAGAGCGCAAAATTAAACATCGACGGACCCCTAGCAAGCTAGAGGTGGGACCAGGTGCCCGGGAGGAGTAAGCATCCCCTGTTGGCTAGCCGCACCCGCCGTCGATGTTTATGAAGCTAGAAATGAAAATATAAAAACTTCATGCACTGTCTGACGTTATGTCTATATAGAAAGTGCTATGGCGACAATGTCAGGGAAGTATATTCAAAACACTTACTGTCAAACCCCTCGCGGGGAACTTTTTTACGAGCTCCACACGGCAAAGGGCATAAGTGTGACACAAATGAGTTAAAGAAGATCCTGACGATCATCTCAACAGCACTTACAATAGAGCGCAAAATTAAACATCGACGGACCCCTAGCAAGCTAGAGGTAGGACCAGGTGCCCGGGAGGAGTAAGCATCCCCTGTTGGCTAGCCGCACCCGCCGTCGATGTTTATGAAGCATGGAAATGAAAATATAAAAACTTCATGCACTGTCTGACGTTATGTCTATATAGAAAGTGCTATGGCGACAATGTCAGGGAAGTATATTCAAAACACTTACTGTCAAACCCCTCGCGGGGAACTTTTTTACGAGCTCCACACGGCAAATGGCATAAGTGTGACACAAATGAGTTAAAGAAGATCCTGACGATCATCTCAACAGCACTTGCAAAAGAGCGCAAAATTAAACATCGACGGACCCCTAGCAAGCTAGAGGTGGGACCAGGTGCCCGGGAGGAGTAAGCATCCCATGTTGGCTAGCCGCACCCGCCGTCGATGTTTATGAAGCTAGAAATGAAAATATAAAAACTTCATGCACTGTCTGACGTTATGTCTATATAGAAAGTGCTATGGCGACAATGTCAGGGAAGTATATTCAAAACACTTACTGTCAAACCCCTCGCGGGGAACTTTTTTACGAGCTCCACACGGCAAAAGGCATAAGTGTGACACAAATGAGTTAAAGAAGATCCTGACGATCATCTCAACAGCACTTACAATAGAGCGCAAAATTAAACATCGACGGACCCCTAGCAAGCTAGAGGTGGGACCAGGTGCCCGGGAGGAGTAAGCATCCCATGTTGGCTAGCCGCGCCTATTCTATTGCTAGAGAATAGAATCCAACTAATTTCTCAGGCGCGCTCGTTTCCCACCTCTAAGGTCCCGGGATCGAATCCCAGATTCGGCGAAGGGTCTTATGTGGGAGGTAGGTGGTCCCCACCCAGGCCTCTGCAGGGGGTTTTTCTCCGGGTACTCCGGTTTCCTCCTGCTCCGTAGACCCCTCACGCCAACATTTGAGCCAACTTGAGACAATAATAGAAGTTGTGTAACGTTGTAAAATAAATAAAGTTTAATTTTTTGAAAACTAATTTCTCCTTTCGGTGAAGTAAAATCCGACACATTTGTATTTTTCTCGAATGATAACATTAAATTCCTATATCTGGATTTTTTCCCAGACATCATAAGAATCAATGTATGAAAGCAAATATTCTTACATCTGCAGTAAAGGCAAACAAAGTATCCTCATACATTCCAAGCTCTTTTATTCTGTCAGTGATGTTACCTATGGCCTCATCTAGTGCAGAAACCATTCCTAAAAATAAACATGATGAAATAATGACGGCCCCTGTCCAAACCTCTTTAGTGAAGACAGGGCCCCGATCACCTTTACTCTCTGAATGTTAAACGTCGTACTCCTCGGGTGATAACATACATGAGCTCGCGGCGGTAAAGCACAGATTGTATTACGTACGCCCTCTTTTGATATTCATTTACATATTCATCTGTGTTGCTTGGGCCCCTGCGTTTTGCGGTCTTGTTTGTGTGTGGTCATTTGACAGTGAGTAGGTTGTTTTACACCACAATTGTACGTTCTTCGAGACCTCTGGGAAATCGGAAAAGTGGGAGGGTTGTGCGCATGCAATCCAAGACCACACCTTCTGATTTTTCCCTGGCAGATGGCCGTCCTAAGTCGGCACCGGTTGCCCATTGGTCTCTTTGGTTTATGTGTAGTCCTTTGTGTTTGATGTTTCTGTGTTGTCCGTTGACGATCCTTGTCCCGTTTGTGTCTCTTCCTGTGCTTGTCTGCTCTGTGTTTTTCGATTACATCCATATGTTTGATATTTAATGAAATGACTAGTATCGTACAGTAAGTGAACTGCTTGACTCTGATGGCATCGTCTCATAGTTTCACTATGATTCGGCATATGATTTGAAATATAGTTGTTCATTCTACGTCATCAAATTGGTTTTACATTGTTCTAAAACTAAGGGTATCTCTCTAATGGTATTGCACTGTCCTTATTTGCCTTTCAATATTGAATGTGTATGTTTATCGATGCGTATCTCATAACCACAATATTTGTCATTTATTTAGCAGAAGGTCGGTCGATGTCGGTACAGATTGCCCATTGGTCTCGTTGGATTATATGTATTATTTTGAGTGTGGGTTTTTTTTTTGGGGGGGGATATTTTTGGATCCTTTCCAAGTTTTGAGTCTCTTTCGCTTTTTGGGGTGTTTGATGTTTTGCTGTAAAATTTCAACCAAGTATTGTTGAAGATCCCCCCTTTCTCATATCGTCACTACCAATAATCAATCGATCCTATAAGACAAATCTATCAAAAAGTGAACATAATTGACACCGAATTAGTAATTGAAATCCAAGTCAAGGCAAGTCGTTTTTATTTTTACCTGAGAACTTCCTTCTTCCATCTGATTTTATGTTTGGATACACATCTTCGTACTGCTTTGGTACCTACAACATGTACAGGTGAAATCTTCTTTACAGTAAAACTTACACAAATTTAAAATATTTATCAATTCATCGTTTTCTTCTTGTAGTTCTTGTGTGATGGGATTTACCTTTAAACGGTTTAACTTTAAAATGTTCGAATTTAATACTTGTATATCTCAATAATCTTAATTAGATTCATCATAGATAAATATGTTAGATGTTAAACGTCTTCAAATTCAATAGCATCATTTAAGACCTGATAAATTAACAGCATGGACCAGACATGCACGTTTCGGGTACTAAACCCTCGTCAGTGATCCTAAGTCTAAACAATGTAATATGGCCAAAAAGTATAAAAATTATTATGTCCAAAACATTGCACCAAAAGACGTAGCAGAATGGGTGGGATATGATGCTACAGGACCCACGTTTTAGAAATTTTAAGAAATTTTGAAACAGAAAATTTCAAATGCGTTGAAGAGATAGACGATCAACCGAAGTTGATCGAACATGTTCTCAAAAGCACAATAGTCATTTATTGCATAAGTAGTGTATTCATACCTGAATAGGGTCATGAACATTTTGGAATGGAAGGTAGAGAAACAATGGTGTACTTTGATCGTGGTTGTTCAAAATCTCCTTTGCACGTTTCTCAAAAGCATACTAAATACATATAATACAAAAATCACGTCTTACCAAGTTGACAAATATATCATGTATAATGTACAAGATCATGTTTGAGAGAAACATTTTTAATTTACCGATTAAAAATCTTCTAGTTTTGTTTTCTAAATAAGGTACTGTATGATTACTTATTTTAGCGGGATTTATATTTTAGCGGAGTTAGCGCTGCTAAGACTACGCTATTTCAAGAATACGCTAAATCATGAATATCTTATAGATTAATGCGGAAAAAAGTCAAAGCGCTAATTCGTAATTATGCTAAAATTTCATTTTACTCAATTCTGCTCTGTTTCCGCAAAAATTTGGTGCGCTAAAATAAGTACACGTACAGTATGTTATATCATAATTCCATGTTATATACTATATTCCTCTTGAATATTCATAGGAAGACACTCTGTACACATGTATGTATATATTCAAATTTAATATTACATTTGGCAGAAATTTTGATAAATGGAATGTGATTTTTGCATTACAGTTTATAATTCAAGGTGGCGCCACCGACAATGCATTTTCATATCATAGATTCTGTTCCGTCGTTCAAAGTGCGACCCTCTTCGAGGATCTTGTTTTAAATTAAATTACACACAGAGAGAAATTCGATTAAGCTCAAGGCCTCCTCTTTGGTCCTTCTTAATTAGGTTGATTGCATTGTATGTCTGGCACGCTCCATGTGATATTGAATAAATATGTTTAAACTAATAATTAATACATCACGTGCATTTAACAGCGTTACGTACAATGCATTCCGTTCTTGCACTGGGTACTGGAGATTGTTCATAAGATAAGTGTTGTTCTTGATGTTTCTATGGTGCTGTGGTATTGGTTTTTTTTTTTTTTTTTCGTCTGTCTGTCTGTCTGCATTTTCTTTTCTCGAGAGTAAGTTGTATCATATTTTTCAAAAATGTGTATGTGCATTTAACAGCGTTACGTACAATGCATTCCGTTCTTGCACTGGGAACTGGAGATTGTTCATTAGATATTGATGTTCTTGATGTTTCTATGGTGCTGTGTTTTTTTTTTTTTTTTTTTTTTTTTTTTTTTTTTTTTTTTTCGTTCGTCTGACTGTCTGTCTGTCTGCATTTTCGTTTCTCGAGAGAAAGTTTTTTTTTTTTATTTTTCAAGTATTTGTATGACTTTATATTGTGATTTTTGGATTTGGATATTTGGTTTTTGTGTTTAAGGTTCTAAGAAGACAATACCCAAAAATTAATTGGAACGCGTGTCTTTTCTGTGATATTATGAATAGACTTTGACTTACTAGCGAATAAGTTCCGTTCAAATCTCGAACTACCTTTGTGTTGTTTCGAAGGTCAAGGCCATTGTCTGAAATTGATTTTTATGAATCAATAATTTGAATTAACAAATTCGTCGATTGAAATGCAAAATAGATGAAAACACCTTTACGAGTTATATATATACCAAGGGAATGTCGTATAATAATAAATTTTAATGCACCAGATGCGCATTTCAGCCAGTTTGTATCATCAGCGATGCACGATGCAGAAAAGGGGTAATCTAAAACTAAAAGACGTAGTACATAATATACTCACACCATGAGTGATTGTAATAATCCTCCTGTGCATTGTAGTATCCAAAGAACGAATCGAACCCTCTGTATGTAGGAGTACAGTTCCAGCTGCAGAAACCGACATGCCACCTAATAAACAATGAAAATTGTATATTAATATAAGGTAAGGTTGCAAACCTCTCACAGGAAAATTTCAAAATGGTGCTGATTTGTATATCATATATATATGCCGTATGTTGTGTTGATTAGCAATTGATATATGATGTTTGCCTATCATGCAAATGATTGATTTTGTGATTTATATACATTTTAATGTTATGTATTATAAAACGACTCATCAGAGGATGAATCTGGTGATCAAAATTTCTCAAAACATTTTTATTAGAAATTCATGACAAATAAAAGCCTCCCTCCCTTAATCCCAATACCAAACATTTCCCTCATAAAAAAGCAAGGGTGATCACCTTCGGGAAGAATGATCATATTATTAATTTGTATCAAACTTTCAACTTACTTCCCAACCATATGTGTGGCATAACCAAGATCTTTTAGCCTCTGTGGAAGGAATTTAAATTGCAACGGAGAACAGACTGGTTGCCATGGTAAAATGACTAGATGCTATAAGTATATGAAAGAAAATTGAATGAAGTAAGTAAGTAAAATAAACATCGAAGAAGTACCCATCAGTTATTCAGTCTCTGCCCTTTGAAAGACTTTTCGTTCTTTTTATTATTTTGGACTTTCTTTTTCGTTATAATCAAAGTTTGTTATCCCTACAATTCGATGAGGGTTGGGTTTTTTCTTTGAATTTCTTATTAAATTTTTGCATCTTCAAATTTCAATCACGTTGCAGCTGAATCAAAGTCTTGGGAATGAATTGCTTCTCAACGATGAACATTTGTTTTAAATTTCATATCATGTAGCATTGACATAAATTCGCTGCATTGCTTATATATTGTTAGATATATGTTCATTTTCATTAATTTCTTTATTTTTTTTTCTCTGTGTTGATAGCTTCATTTACAAAAAGAAATATGTTTACATTGACTCGAAATTAATATGAATTTGAATTTACCTGAAGTCCTGCCTTAAATGGATAATATCCAGTCATAATTGAGTGTCTGGACCTACATATAAATGTGTATTTATACAAGAAATTATTCTGAGATTCATGTCAATTACCAAACGTCTTCAAATTCAATAGCATCATTTAACATGTTTAAGAACATATAAATTTGCAGCATGGACCAGGCATGCACGTTTCAGGTACTTAACCATCGTCAGTTATCCCCAATCTAAACAACGCAATATCGCCAAAGACAGTGAAAATTATTATGTCCAAAAATGTACCAAAAGACGAAGCAGGATGGATGGGATATGATGCCACAGGACCCACATTTTAGAAATATCAAGAAATTATGATAATAGACATTTTCGAATGCGTTGATGAGACGATCTAGCGAAGTTAAACTTGGCTACAATGAAATATGGCCAACGTCTGTGAAAAGGGGCAGATTCGGTAACATGGAAAATCGGCCCTAATTTTAGAATGTTTTAGATTTCGATTGTATTTCGAATCCAGGAAGTTATGTATGGCTGTTTGAAATACCAAATAAATATTTTAATTTACGCGCAATACACCGAAAGATATGGCTTCAAAGTCGGCTTTAAGTCGTAAAATGCTGAAAATCGTAAGAAATGGGCATAATTCTGGTCAAAATCTATGAAAATAAGTAGGGCGCCAGCCCTCACCCAAAATTATTTTCATATAAAAAGTTAGATTTGCAATTTATCTTTCGATCTACATAAAATTTATGTTGGGTCAGGGTTGGCGCATATACTAATTTTAAAGATTTATGCAGAAAATATGGCGATTTTCCTTCATTTTCCGTCATGCAGAGCAAATGACGTCACAATGTGACGTCATAACTAACACACGTGACGTTTTGACAATGAAAAATATTTAATTTCTATTTCGGCAGGTGTTTGAGATAAATATAAGAAATGCTGAATCATAATTTTCATAAAATTATTTTTCGCAAAAATTTAGGGCCGATTTTGGTAGTTAGTGAACCTACCCCTTTGTCAAAAATATACCGATAGATGTAGCAAGATGGCTTGGATATGATGCTACAGGACCCAGGTTTCAGTTTGAGAAAAATTTGTAAACAGAAACTATCCATTGCGTATCTGAGGCAAAAAGGATATGAAAGTCCTATACATATCTAGATGTACGTTACTCGTTAATTTCTATAATATCGACGTTGTAACATGTGGTCCCTAATGCCGTGTACTTTATATTACATTAAATTAATACAAATGTATTATATTGATATGAATTTTTGTCGAGATCACATCCCATCCTTCACTACTTAATCATCCATGCGAAACCACAATGTACATATGAAAACATCTAGATATCGATTATCAATACGATTCGTTTTAATGGAACAATATTACCCAAGATACTTGAATAAAAGATGAATAATGCAGTTCCTCTTGCTAACTACATAGACCGATTTATGTGTTATAAGATTTAATAAGTAAACTTAAAATAGACGCGTCCCATGATAACACATTCTTAAGTTTTTAAAGGAAATCAAAATCTTTTCGCTTCATGTTATCAAATGAGATGGTATATCCATAGGTGGATGACACGGTTCTACCTATGGATATACCATCCACCTGTGGGTATATATCATGTTTATTTTGTAACACTTTATTTCTAAATGCAACTTACGGACTGCATAAAGGCTGAACGTATGACTGGTTTAAGATCACGCCATCTCTCGCCAGTTTATCAATATTAGGAGTTTTGATATCGGGGTTGTGCAGTCCAACGTCGTTCCATCCTATAGAAACACAGAACATATATCTTGTAGCTCATTGAGTTAGTCTAGAAGGAATATAGAGCTGCCTCTCATATTTTAATGTTAGCTAAATGACACAATTTTGCATCTAAATTGAAAACTCGGAGTATTTTGTTACTCCGTATCACCATGAAATTGTACAGATATACAGTCATGCATATGTTGGAACAGCTTAGCATTGGAAAAAACAAAAGGAGAATTATAAATACATAGAATCAAAAGTTCTTGTCATATCCAGAACAGATTTTTTTTTTTTTATCATGTTATCTCACTTCGGAATAGTGTTTATTACGGAGTTCGCAACTGTTCCATTGGAAATTCTAATGACTTTGCCTTTCCTTCTGGACTGTGAGACTGAATTACTGATGGGTACTTTTTCTATGTTTATTGCATTAGTGTTAACTCGGATGACGACAACCCGTTGAATCTATCGATCAGTACTTTATAGAATCTAATTTTGTTCTTAGTAATACGAATTAAAATAACCGCACTATTGAATCGCATGAGAAAAACGAAATGAAAGCTTTATGCCTATAAATACTAGGAGTATTTGGTAAAAGCAGTCAATCTTAATCTCACACAGAAACTTCTTAGGTCGCTACAGAGATCTTATAAATGCATAGAAATAACATTTTCCAGAATGATCAGTGATGTTCTGGATTGCGATTTATTGGCTGTCGAGATCACCAAAACAAGAAATGTTTACATGATATGTACATCAATGACAATCAACAAATTTGACAAGTTTTCATGGAAGTGCTGCAAATAAACATCAAAGAAGTACCGAACCGTTATTCAGTCTCAAAGTCGAGAAGGCAAAGCAAATCGTGAGAATTCCCATCGAAACTGTTGCGAACCCGTCGCAACAGCTCCATGGAAACCTGTCAAATTCGGTGATTGTCTCGATGTACATTTTGATGCACAGATCAGGTAAGTATGTCTTGTTTGGTGATGACGACAGCCATTCAATCACAATGTCTCTGATCATTATGGAAAGGGGGATCTGATATGCTTTTATGCTATCCTCGTAGCGACCGAAGAACTTCCGCAATGAGGATTTCAGCCGTTGTGTGATAACCCTGAACAAGTAGTTAATTGCAAGCCGTCTGGCTCTAATGATGAAATCTTCATATTTGGAACATACCCTGGCGTACCGTATCAGCTGAGAAACAAAAACGCCATAAGCAGAAGAAGACGGAATGTTGCTACTCATGAAAGGGAAGTTAGTTATGTGGAAGCTGAAATCATCACGCTTGTCATACAATGAGGTGTTCAAATGGCCGTTTGCGTCGAAAGATAGAGGTATTTGCATGCAATCAGACTTTTACTCTCCCCGGACACATGTAGCCAAGTTGCTTTAGTCTGAATAACTGATGGGTACTTCTTGTTAGATATTAATTACCCTTGTTATGCTGATTCACAAATAAGGAAGAAAGAAGTTTATACGCTGCAAGACCACGGAGTAACACATTTTCACAAGAAGGTTACAAAATTCTGAAATACAGACATTGAGTCATCTTCATTATCTTACCTAGATCATCAGCCACGATGAACACAATGTGAGGCGGCTTTCCTTGACAGTACGACAAACAAATGCACAGTACAAGGTATCTCAATATCGTCTCCATTTCCCCACCTGGAAGAAGAAAGAAACGGATCGATAGTGTGAAATTGACTTAGGGCTTCGTACACACGTACGCACGTGATATCACTATAGCTTTAACAGTCTAATTAAATAGATCTAACACTTCTATATACTGTATCTTAAACTGAAAGTAGAATTATATCAATAAATCCACGTGTGTGTCAACTTTTATGATAAGTTAAATTTATAATGTGTGCATAGCTTCACGGGTCGTCAGTCATCACTTGCAGCCTTCTAGCTCTGCGCATTTTTCTTACCGTTTGTGAATGCGCACGATTGAATTTTAAAATGTTTTCTTAAGTATGTATGTTGGATAATTATTATTTTACCCAAGATTCGTCGCATCAATTGTATTGAAATATGTATACGTGCATGATGACAGAATTAGAGAAATACATGAAGGTGGTTTAGATGGTCAGAGTGTGTTTTCAATTTTTTTTTTTTTAATTTTCGGTTGAATTGCAGATGAATGGAGATAGAAACCAAGAAAAATATCTAATTAAGTACCTGACAGTGATTTTCTTTAGATATTACAATATCACTTTTTAAGACAAAGAGAGCGGTTTCGATAAAGACAAGGGGGACTCATTGAGTGCAATATCAATAATAATTTATCAAAGACGTACCCATAGTCGAGAAGGCAAGGCAAAATCATTTTAAGCATTCCTTGTGGAACGGTTGCGAATCTCAGAATGAATACCATTCCGAAGTGAGACCAGGTGCCCTGGGAGAGCAAACGCGTCTCCTGATTGCATGCAACACCCGTCGCTACAGCTCCTTAGAGACTTGTCAAATTTGGTGATTGTCTCGATGTACATATTTATTAACATATCGGGTTCTCGATGTACAGATTTATGAACATATCGGGTAAGTATTTCTTGTTTGATAATGATTACAGCCATTTAATCGCAAACAGCTAGGAGATGCTTATTCTCCCTGAGTGCTTACTAGTATTTCCAATCTCCACTTTAAATATTCCTTAAAGCGTTTGCTCTTTGCAGACTATTTTAGGGTTTTTGGGTTTGTTTCGATTCGTCTCGTGTTCTTTTTTTTTTTTTTTTGGGGGGGGGGGGGGTCTGTTCTTTTGTTTTGTTCTGGGTTTTTTTCGGGGGGGGGGGGTTCGTAATTTTCTTTTGTTTGTTCTTTTTTCATGATTTTGTATGCCGGTTGATTGTGATTTTTAGATTCAGATAAAGGGTTTTGTATTTAAAATTGATTTCAAAAAGTGATTGTCTTTGTTTTCTTTTTTTTTTTTTTTTTTTTTGTTTTTTGTTTTTTGTTTTTTTTTTTTTTTTTTTTTTTTTCATCTGACATTTTTATCATTGTCGTGTTTTGTACCTAATGCAGTAGGGATATTAAGAAATATAAAGTCAATTAGAATATTTAAAAAAAATTAATTCTTCCTTTCTTCCATCTCCTTTTTCCCCTCTACATATGATAAAATATAACAAAGGGTTTGTTTTTATTTTTAATACTGAGATAAACATCGACAGTCTGTGTGACAAGACTACTCAAATATCATTCAAATGGGGTCAAAAGTACCCATCAATAACTCAATAACACGTACAAGTACTATGATATTATTATATATCCAATGAAACAACCCTAGAATAAGGGCTAACTGATCCAGACGTTCTTGAAAAGGGTGAAACAGCCCGAGGACGAACGAGAAAATAAGATGCGAAACGGCTTGTTCTATTTTAGATGTACGGCGTAAAGTGAAAGTAAGTACCTAAGCAAAATATTTACAAATCTTTCAATTCATGCAGTAGCAGCAAAAACAGAGGATAGGTAAATTTAGAAGTGTCAGATCTTGATAAGACTACAGGTTTGAGTAGATGTTTTTTGAAAATTTAAATGCATCACAGCTATTTCATCTTGACATGCTTATGCAAGGATTTTATTTGTTGTAACCTACTTACCTAGTCTCAAAGTTTAAAGATTTCTGGCTGTTTTGCCCTAACTATTTGGGTTTCAGGAATTTCAAAAAATGCATTGAGTTTTATTGCCAGTGAAATCTTGAAATACTCACCGCATTGAGTTTCACTGGTACTCAGTGGTAGCTATAGACAGTTTGGATCTATGACACTTGAGCTTCCAGACATTTCAGTCTTCCATTGTGTCAGATTTACAGATTTACTGTTCGCCAAGCTCGAAATCCAGAAATTGAAGTTTTGTCCTTTTTGACCGCAAATTTTGCAATTGAAATTTATATAGGGGGATAGATCTCAAACTCTCGTAATTATACTAGGGGTGTAACAATTGTAACAGGCGAGGAAAAGATGTGGCGGACGGGGAATCGAACCCGAGACCTTCTGCTATCAGGGCAGACACTCTTACCAACTGAGCTATCCGAGCACGATACCCATTCTTTCACACTCCTCCACCAATTTTTCAGGTTTCCAGTCGCCCTGAAAACCTCACATGAGACTCCACATGCATCACCGTGAGTCATTGAATTGGGCACCAATTTTGTAACAGGAAAGGAAAAGATGTGGCTGGATCGGGAATCAAACCAGAGACTTTCTGCTATCAGGGCAGTCGCTCTTACCAACTGAGCTATCCGAGCATGATACCCGTTCCGTCACACAATTACAATATATAGATACATTGCGATATTTGATGTATCGTATCGCGATATGAAATGTGTGTTACAATTTATCACACTCTTTTAGATAATATGAGTAAATCAGTGAATCATTTTTAGCTCACCTCGACGAAGTTGAGTGAGCTTATGCTATAACCCCACGCGTCCGCGTCCGCGTCCGGTTAAGAAGTTTGGGGTAGCTCAGTATCTGACAAAGTACTGATGCTACAGTAACCAAACTTGCACAAGTGATTCATCTTTGGATGCTGAGGTGAACCCATGCATCGGATGCAGCATCTGACCTACATTTTCCGCTTGAGTGACTTGGTTAAGAAGTTTGGGGTAGCTCAGTATCTGACAAAGTACTAATGCTACAGTAACCAAACTTGCACAAGTGATTCATCTTTGGATGCTGAGGTGAACCCATGCATCGTATGCAGCATCTGACCTACATTTTCCACTTGAGTGACTTGGTTAAGAAGTTTGGGGTAGCTCAGTATCTGACAAAGTACTGATGCTACAGTAACCAAACTTGCACAAGTGATTCATCTTTGCATGCTGAGGTGAACCCATGCATCGGATGCAGCATCTGACCTACATTTTCCGCTTGAGTGACTTGGTTAAGAAGTTTGGGGTAGCTCAGTATCTGACAAAGTACTGATGCTACAGTAACCAAACTTGCACAAGTGATTCATCTTTGGATGCTGAGGTGAACCCATGCATCAGATGCAGCATCTGACCTACATTTTCCGCTTGAGTGATTTGGATAAGAAGTTTGGGGTAGCTCAGTATCTAACAAAGTACTAATGCTACAGTAACCAAACTTGCACAAGTGATTCATCTTTGGATGCCAAGATGGACCCATGCATCAGATGCAGCATCTGACCTACTTTTTCCACTTGAGTGATTTTGCTTTTAAAAGCCAATATTGAGCTAAGTATAAGTGCTACATGTACCAAACTTGCATATTGGATGTATCTTTGATCAAACTTTCATAAAATGACCTTGACCTACTTTTTCCGCTTGAGTGATTTTGCCTTTAAAAGCCAATATTGAGCAAAGTATAAGTGCTAGATGTTCCAAACTTGCATATTAGATGTATCTTTGATCAAACTTTCATAAAATGACCTCAACCTACTTTTTCCGCTTGAGTGATTTTGCCTTTAAAAGCCAATATTGAGCAAAGTATAAGTGATACATGTACCAAACTTGCATATTGGATGTATCTTTGATCAATCTTTCATAAAATGACCTTGACCTACTTTTTCCGCTTGAGTGATTTTGCTCTATAAAGCCAATATTGAGCAAAGTATAACTGCTACATGTACCAAACTTGCATATTGGATGTATCTTTGATCAAACTTTCATAAAATGACCTCGACCTACTTTTTCCGCTTGAGTGATTTTGCCTTTAAAAGCCAATATTGAGCAAAGTATAAATGATACATGTACCAAACTTGCATATTGGATGTATCTTTGATCAATCTTTCATAAAATGACCTTGACCTACTTTTTCCGCTTGAGTGATTTTGCTCTATAAAGCCAATATTGAGCAAAGTATAACTGCTACATGTACCAAACTTTAATATTGGATGTATCTTTGATCAAACTTTCATAAAATGACCTTGACCTACTTTTTCTGCTTGAGTGGTTTTGCCTTTAAAAGCCAATATACATGTACTAAGAAATATGTTTGAATTGAATTTTGCTGTCACGAGGTGAGCTTCGTAATCTGTGATTACCTATGTTTTATTTTAATCAGTTGAAATTAAAACAACAATTCATTGCATGTCCAATTCTCTCACAACGTAAATAATCAATAATACAAGCAAACAAAATGATTCATTGACTTTTTGACAAATCAATTGTTATTTTAAAATCATAGTAAATTCAATAGTAAAATTTGTTTGTCGCAACTTCCAATGAAGGAAAAATATGTTTTCAAAACAACTCAAATGTTTATGGCGCAGATAGCGGGACTTACACAGGGAATTTTATTTATTTGAAAGCAGATTTCAGTTGATAATATGGTAGGAAATGGATAAAGGATTTAAAATTATCTCGTTATGATCTAGGAGCCTGCAATTATGATACACAATCGGCTCGCTCCACAGCTATATATGATGCGGAATAGAAGCCCTCTCACACACGAAAATAACCGAATAGAAATAACGTACAATACTGGCGAAATATTGAAGCTTATATTGGGGTACTTTGTATAATGACATCATAAAACGCAAGATCGCAACTATACAAGGCATGCAGCATGTCTGTTCTGATTTGCATTTAGTCTTCTGCCTAAACCATTGTTCAAAACTTTGACAACTTTTCTGCCCAAGTAGTCGATGAGGTCAAAACAATGGAGAACAATCAAAGAGTGTGCAGAAACATTTGTATAATCTTGATTAGAAGTATTTGCAAATTTCCGTATTAATTGGCCTGTCAAAGTATTGATTTGTGGGCCAATTTTGACGTCATAATAAAGTTGTCGTGTTGAACATTTTGCAATCCCACAATTGACATGATAAATGAAAAATAAACTTCTATTTACAGATCTTTTCAAATAGTTGGGATTTACCCCCTATGCCAAACCTTAGTTGCGAGATCCAAGGTACACATGACATATTGGTACTACCATGAAAGATGAATGAGCAGCTCCCACCTTATTAGACTACTACCCAACATTTTCCGTTCCATAAATGTCAAATACCAGCCTCTACAAACCATTACCTACTTCCATGTGAGGAGTGTCAGTAGCCTGCACTCAGGTCAACCGTGTCGAATATTCAGTTCCCTGGGTACTTTACGACAGCTTCAGTCAAGTTCATCATTTACATCAACCAGTGCTACCTATCAGAAATTTCAGAGTGGGATAAAGTTTCCGCTGCAATCAGCCTGTGTGAGATACTTGTGTCAAGGGTTAGACAACAGCTTCATTGGAGCCATGGCAGATAACAAGTATGTCTTGTATTCAGAAGGAACAATAAGTAATTAATAAACTCTTAACAAAAAGCATTTGATATTCTCTTTTTTGTGATCTCTGAAAATTGGATATTATTTCACTAAGCATGTACATGTGGTAGAAAATGTGAACATGGTAAAAGGATCAATTTATTGACTTGTTATCACAATTTTTTTTTTCTTCCAAGATATGTTATCGGTTATGCCAAGCTTGGTACATCTTCCTGTAAGAAATGTAAACAGAAAATCGAGAAAGGAGCTTTACGTATCGGGAAAGTGGTGACCAACCCATTCTCTGACGAGGGCGGAGACATGAAGCAATGGTACCATCCAGCTTGTATTTTTGAGACATTGAAGGTACTGTAAATTGGTTTTTATTTGTTACGTACCAATTTTCATCAGTTTCCTTAATGAAATTTCGCATTTATCAGGGGTCTAGATTTTTTTTTCAAAGTCCACTTGCCACGGGCAACTCGAGGCTAAAAATTTACTTGCCGACCCAAAAAATCACTTTCCCCCATGATGGGTCTTATACTGAAACTTGTTGAAATTTAGAATATTTAGTAAATGGAGTGCTTGATTCCTCAGAATATTAAAATTAAAATCCTTTCTGTAGACTAAGATGATAAAGAAATCTGATTGAAGAGGAAAAAACGTTCAACAAGTCTCCTTGCCAATGGGCAAGTGAGCACCTACTTTGTACTTTCCCAACCAAATTTTTCACTTTCCCCGGGCAACGGGAAATGGGAATTCTAGACCCCTGTTGATGAATATAGATAATTCTGAGAAAATATATTTCAATTTATTGTAAAATTTGAATAGAATATAGCTACGACAATCCAGGACAGACAGTGAAGACAAAATAATATGAAGTTTCCAAAGTTTTGAAGGCAGGTTGATAAAAATCGAATACATATTTTAAGTCGGATATAAATTATAATGTACAATTACGTAATGATATGTTAACACAATAATCTTATTGACAAGTCTCTTATTATTCAATAATCAATAGTAACTGATGTTGTACAAGTATTGACAATAAACACCTACTGTGGACCTAATGGCAGACCTTCATATTAAGTTTGCAATTGGTATCTAAAATTATAGATTTATCTTTTATGGACCTTTGGATGACAATTTTACGAACTGACGAAATGGTGTTTCTTAAGGAATTGACGAAAATTGGTATTGACGAAAAAAAAAGCAATTTACATGTACAGTATTAAATGGACTTGTAATCTGTAAAGTTTCAGAGTTCTTTTTGTGTTTAACATTTAAAAAAATGAAAAAGATTCTATATTATGCAGAGAAAGGACTCTCTAGAATGTGTAAATCTACACCAACATCTTTCATTGTAAATTAATCATGTAAATTAATTATTGTAAAATAAATTTTCATGTTTATGCTATTATATTTACTGTGCCTATTTTATGCAAGTTGCAGCTAAAATATTGTTGTTATAACATGTATAAGCTAAATAAGCAAATGTACAGTATGAAAAGTATACGTTCAATGTATCAATTTTGTTAATAGTAAACATTCAAGCTCAATATTTTTAATGCTGAATGTCATATTGAGTCTTTGCTGAATACAGAGTTTTCCCCTCTTACAGACGGTATCTGACGTAAAACCATTGTGATGTCATGAAAATGATATACATGTAGTAACTCTGATTTTATACCATCGTTTCCCAGACTTTTAGAACTGTTTCCATAGAATTTGATGACGTCATACTCAGTCTACGTCAGATACTGCTCAAATGGGAAGTAACTCTGGTTTTCGAAAATAGCTAATACATGAGGCCCAGACATCGCGAAAGTTTCTACAACTTACCAGACATTTTAGAATTTTTGTAGAAATTTAAACATATTTATTGAGATAAAATTGAAATATTTTACCAGTCCAAAGTAAATTTTAGCAAATTGGTATGTCTGGTGACTTTCAGATTGTCTGGAGGCCATTCCCTCTTTTTAAAATACAGACTCTAAGCAAGCTGAGTTACTTCCCTTTTTTGGATGGTATCTGATTTGGATGCATTATGTTGTAATGAAATTCCTATTTGAATCATTGTAGAAATGTCCAAAAAGAGAAGTAACTCTATGTATTGACAAGAACAAATGAAGCATTTTAAAGAAAATGCTTTCATCAGATTTATCTCCTCTTGTTTTGTAAATTACATCTTTATCAGTCAGGGGTGCTACTTCAACAAGTAATTAATAAATTACTTCTACAAGTAATTATCAAATGTACCCATGATTTCACATAAAAAGTTAAATAATGTCTTATTTCCTATGGCAAGTAAGAAAGTACAGCAGTAGAAGGCAAGAGCACTTCCATTATTTTCAAAAGGAAATATCTTTCTCAGAAGAAACTGTTTGAGTTAAGAAAGATAGCCGAAATTGTAGCCGAATTTCACTTAAAAAGTTGCAAATTTGTGCAAGTTTGTTACCTTGTAGATTTTTACACAGAATTTTCATCTCAATAGCAATAATTTTTCCTGTAAATTCAGACTTTCCTTTTCAAAATAAACTTTAAATATAATTTACGATAATTGCTTAAAGCTTTACTCCTTTCATTTAAAGATAAGCCCCTTTCAATAAATATTACTTAAATAAGTAATTTTAAGGGAATGGTTTTACCTTGATATTTCTGTTACTGAAGCAATTATTACTGATATGAGTAGCACTTACAACAATTAAAAGCTTGAGAACTTTAAATGTGTATGCTACAATCATTACAAACCATCCATTGCCTTACTTTTTATGTATATTACTTGTATAAGTAATATGTTGCATGGACATCGCAAGTAAATCAGTTACTTTTAGAAGTAATTATTTTAGAAGGCAGAATTAGAAAGTTACTTAAAAAGGTAATTTTTTAAATTACTTGTTTAAGTAGCACCCTGACTGTTTATTAATTGAATTATTACAGCGAGCTAGAGCTACAACCAAGAAAATCGAAGAGCCAGATGACCTTGAGGGATTTGGTGACCTTGAGAAAGAAGACAAAGCTGCTATAATAAAACTCATAGATGGTATATTTATATCGCATGCAATGCTAGGGCGGAATATGGGGATCACTTTGTCCGGCATTCTTCTGTCTGTCTGTCTTATAAAGAAAAGAGAAGGATCTCCAGCATGACCACCCTGCACTCACCCAGCACAAGTTTATGGTCACACTTTCACATATTTGGCTGCAACTTACCTGATAGACGTCAGACATTTTTCAAAGTTGCAGGGATGGTAAAGCATGATGAGATTCACCACCCAATATACATGATATAGGTCAAGGTCACTTTCAAGGTCAAAGTCACATGTTTTGGGTCAAAAATGCAACAGGCGACATTCCTGTTCTTGAACAGTTTTATTTTGTTTTCATTCTGTCATGATGAAGCCAAAATTTCTGAAAAAAAAACATTCTATGCTTGCCAGAAAAAAGCAGTAGTACATGTTCGGAGAGCTAATGCCATACCTCCAGTGTTGGCTGAGGCAGCGTGCATTAACTAATCTTCAAGCCTAATGGCTACTTCGTCGGAATCATGAGTGATAGAAATTTGTATTTTATCACATGTATGCACAATTTTTATACGCCCGTCATTTGACGGGTCGTATTATGGTATGGCGAAGTCCGTCTGTCCGTCCGTCCGTCTGTCTGCCTATGGAACGCAATAACTTGAATATGCGTCAACGGATTTTCACGAAATTCATACATTATGATTGGACTGCGGAGAGGAAGCCGCCTTTTGATTTTCAGGTTCATCCGATTTGTCGTTACAGAGTAATGGGACTTATATTTTTAAAATACAGTGAAAATATACTAAAATAGTTAAAAATTATTATACGCCCGTCATTTGACGGGTCGTATTATGGTATGGCGAAGTCTGTCTGTCTGTCTGCCTGTCCGTCCGTCCGTCCGCCTATGGTACGCAATAACTTGAATATGTGTCAACGGATTTTCATGAAATTTATACATTATGATTTGACTGTGGAGAGGAAGCCGCCTTTCGATTTTCAGGTTCATCCAATATGTTGTTACAGAGTAATGGGACTTTAAGTTAGATTTTTAAAATACAGTGAAAATATACTAAAATAGTTAAAAATTATATAAAAATCTATTTCTGGTCGAAATGTTTTGAAATTTTGTATACTTCAAGAAGAAAGGATGTTCTTTGACATGTGTAATGTGTTTTTAATTTTTTTGTCGCATAACCGAGATATTGTGTGTAATGGGAAGGGGGGGTGGGTTATATGCACATACATGTTAAGCTAAGGGCAAAATATAGGCGCATGGAACGCAATAACTTGAATATGCATCAACAGATTTTCATGATATTCATACATTATGATTGGACTGTGGAGAGGAAGCCGCCTTTCGATTTTCAGGTTCATTCAATTTGTCGTTACAGAGTTATGGGACTTAGATATTTTAAAATACAGTGAAAATATACTAAAATAGTTAAAAATTATTTAAAAATCTATTTCTGATCGAAATGTTTTGAAATTTTGTATACTTCAAGTAGAAAGGATGCTCTTTGACATATGTAACAGGTTTTTAATTTTTTGGTCGCATTACCGAGATATTTGTAATGGGAGGGGGGGGTTATATGCACATACATGTTAAGCTAAGGGCAAAATATAGGCGCATGGAACGCAATAACTTGAATATGTGTCAACAGATTTACATGATATTTCTACATTGTGATCAGACTTTGAAGAAGAAGCCGCTTTTCGATTTTCAGGTTCATCCAATTTGTCGTTACGGAGTCATGGGACTTAGATATTTCAGATACAATGTAAAACTATACTAAAATAGTTTAAAATTCTTTAAAAATCTATTTCTGGTCAAAATGTTTTGAAATTTTGTATACTTCAAGTAGAAAGGATGTTCTTTGACATATATAACGGGTTCTTAAATTTTTTGTCACATTATCCAGAAATTATGTGTAATGGGAGGGGGGGTTATATGCACATACATGTTAAGCTAAGGGCAAAATATAGGTGCATGGAACGCAATAACTTGAATATGCGTCAACAGATTTTCATGATATTTGTACATTGTGATCAGACTTTGAAGAGGAAGCTGCCTTTTGATTTTCAGGTTCATCCGATTTGTCCTTATGGAGTTAATTAAATTATGGGACTAAGATATTTTGGTGTTGTGAAAAAAATCCCAACGGGCGTATCTTGCTGCGTGAGCGTAGGCTTTATTTATAATTCTTGGTGAAGTAAAGAGAAGAAATTTCATTTTTAGTACATTTAGGTAATTTGTTTTTGAGAAAAGGGAAATCTTTCATTTTGGTATATGTAAAGTTATGAAAGCAATTAGAAATCAATTATTTTTTTATTCAGAAAAGTTAATATATACATGTATGTAGCACTATATGTTATTTTAAATTAAATATCTTAATTTTACAGATTTTACCTCTGAACAGTCGAGTAAGACCCCAACCAAAAAGAAATCTCCGGCAAAACAAGCCAAACTTCCATTCTCCCCTCCATCACCAAAGAAGGCTAAAGACGAGGGTAAATGTTCTTTTTATCATTAGAAATATTACTATAGAAGTTCTAATAATTTACACATTCAGATTTCATCTTTGAAATGACTCATACAGGGATGGGGAAGGACAGGGGCCATGCGCCATAGTCCCATTTGTTTACAAAATGGCCCATTGAAGTCTCCATACTTTATAAAGAAATGGCCCATTGAATCCTAAGAAATTCATGGAAATTGGCCCATTTACAAAATTTTCTTCCCATTACTGCTCATATTCATCATTTCTTTAGATTTTCTGAATCCTATGTTTTTATGAAATTTTGCAGGATTCTCATTTTCAAAACGATGGGAATTGCTCTTAGTGTCTTTTGTCAAGAATATATTTTTGCCTCCTATTTCACCCCTGAACTATTTTTTTAAAGAATTTTTTTGCTGATTATATGAAAATTCAAGAATTATTTACATTTAGTTATGAAGACACATAGTGCATATAATGAAAATAATTCGTATATTAAATGCATCCATTAAGTTTGAAAGTATTGTAAAGCATTTATTATCCATTTCAAGAAATGAATGAAACATCCACATGTACATGTACTAACGAACCCATATTGGGAGAAACAAAAATTTTCTCTTATCTCATCTTGTTTTCTATTTTTAGATGTTCCGTCCACCAGTGCCGCTTCAGAGGATGCCCCAGTAGACCAGGACGATTCTTTCCGCGAGTTCCGTCGTCTCTGTGCGTCTATAGCAGATGAAAGTAGCTACACCGGTAAAACTAAAATAGTCAAACAGTTTATAACCAAGGGATCCGATGGAGGTATGTTTGTAGAATAATGATAGCATACATGTATGTTACACAGAACTGTGAAGCATTTTTATTGGACAAAAAGCTCAACTATTATGACTATAATGTCACACTAGAGAAGGTGACAGCAAGCTATTTGTACAAAATCAAATTGAAATTCAAAAGATTTAATATGTTATTTTCATTAATTACTTTGTATATCATATATGAAAAAATGAATCGTTGAAACTCAGGGATTTAAAATATTGTTTCATAGAATTATACAGTAAGGAATAGAAAATTATAGTGTTTATTAGATTCATTGTTGTGTCGCCTGCAAAGCATAGCGGCGCTTAGGGATCACTTTGTCCATCTGTCATCTGTCTGTCTGTCTGTCACACTTGGATTTCACACACTATAAAAGTGATTTCTGAGTGTTGCTATGTTTTGCAGGCGACACATGCATTCCTTGGAATGATTTTTGATCATTGTTAACAGTACAAGATTTTTCAATGTTACTTTTGATCATTGTTTACAGTACAAGATTTTTCAATGTTACAGTTACACTTAGGGATCACTTTGTCCATCTGTCATCTGTCTGTCTGTCTGTCACACTTGGATTTCACACCCTATAAAAGTGATTTCTGAGTGTTGCTCATGTTGCTATGTTTTGCAGGCGACACATGCATTCCTTGGAATGATTTTTGATCATTGTTTACAGTACAAGATTTTTCAATGTTACTTTTGATCATTGTTTACAGTACAATATTTTTCAATGTTACAGTTACGCTTAGGGATCACTTTGTCCATCTGTCATCTCTCTGTCTGTCACACTTGGATTTCACACCCTATAAAAGTGATTTCTGAGTGTTGCTATGTTTTGCAGGCGACACATGCATTCCTTAGAATGACTTTTTATCATTATTTACAGTACAAGATTTTTCAATGTTACAGTACATTTACATGTACATAAATTCATATATATTTCTACAAAGCACCATAAAGACATGAATATAGCAAGGTACCTTAGTTACCTATTCTTCCCAGCCTGGGATTTAAACTCACTACTTGTGGTACCAGTCCGGTACGCTATCCACTACACCATCTCGACTTGAAGTTTTGGTGGCTAGGGTCTATCGTATCGGACTCATGATCACTTGGTAGTCATCGGTTTTTGGGATTTACCCTATGCTCTAATGGGTGGAATGCTCTAGGGGTAATGCAGTACTGATATACATGTACAATGTATATACAGAAAGCACAAAACGAAACAGTACAACACCCTTAGTACAATGGACCTTGATATACATGTATATGTCTAGATAGAGTCTTTCCTGTAAGTTAAAAATATTTATAGTATCACATTCGAATATTTTTCAGAAAGTTTTACAGGTGACTTACATTTATGGTTAAAGTTGTTGTTACCTGGAGTGGTGAAGAGAGTATACAATCTGAACAACAAACAACTGGTCAAGCTATTCAGCCAGGTAGGGATTATTAATTACCTAGTCATCTAGTTACCTGTATGGGATGATACCAGGTGACTTATATTTATGGTTAAAGCTGTTGTTACCTGTAGAGGTCAAGAGAGTATACAATCTGAACAACAAACAACTGGTCAAGCTATTCAGCCAGGTAGGGATTATTAGTTACCTAGTCATCTAGTGACCTGTATGGGATGATACAAGGTGACTTACATTTATGGTTAAAGCTGTTGTTACCTGGAGTGGTCAAGAGAGTATACAATCTGAACAACAAACAACTGGTCAAGCTATTCATCCAGGTAGGGATTGTTATTACCTAGTCATCTAGTTACCTGTATGGGATGATACCAGGTGACTTACATTTATGGTTAAAGCTGTTGTTACCTGGAGTGGTCAAGAGAGTATACAATCTGAACAACAAACAACTGGTCAAGCTGTTCAGCCAGGTAGGAATTATCAGTTACCTAGTCATCTGTATGGGATGATACCAGGTGACTTACATTTATGGTTAAACTGCTGTTACCTGGAGTGGTCAAGAGGGTATACAATCTGAACAACAAGCAACTGGTTAAGCTGTTCAGCCAGGTAGGGATTATTAATTACCTAGTCATCTAGTTACATGTATGGGATGATACCAGGTGACTTATATTTATGGTTAAAGCTGTTGTTACCTGGAATGGTCAAGGTCACATGGCCGTATAAGCCAATCAAATTTGTAACACACCTCAGGTCACGAAAATTGACGTCAGAGCTACCACGTGTTTACGATGAAATGATGACAATGACAAGCATTATAAACTTGAATTTGATATCAGTGTAATCTTTGAGGATAGACAAAGACATTTCAGAAAATAATACATATGTGAAATCATTCTTTATATCAAATTCGATACGATTCTGACCATGGGGGTCCTAAGAGGTAATCATGCACGCATGTACGTAAACAGAGGGTTGTGTACTTTATGTGTAATTATTTTTCGATTTATAAACACAAGGTATACTTTTTTTGTTCTTAAAATAAAGAGCTAAGATCAGACTTCAAGACTAGATAGGTGAAAGTGTCCACAATTTTTTTATAAGAAAGAAATGTCACTTATAATTTGGTTGAAAACTGCATAAAATCTTATACAGCTGTCACACCTTAAGAGCGCATTGGAATGTATGTGTAAAATTTGTGCAGAACGAACGCTTGTGGTGTCAATATATCAAAATTTCGACTCAATTATAAATGTTTGATATTGTCTGGTCAATTTCAATCATAATTTATGTGTAACACACAACAAAGACTACGTGGAATTAAAAGAGAAGGGGGGAGGGATGTTCTTCAACCCCCTTCCCGCCATTTTCATTCCTCTAATTAATATGGAATGCAATGTTTTTTATTGCCGTAATGATTCTATTTTTCTTGTTTACTATTCAAACATCGAATTTTGTTGAAAATCAGTTACAAAATAAGACTGTAAACTCCGTTAAACGAATATATTGGGCATATCATTAAGATAATGGACTCGTGCACTTAAGGGGGTAGGGGGTATGTTTTGTGAATTACGAGCTGCTATTTGATTAGATGCATTATCTTATGAGCTGTGAATCTTGTATATATGTTTTAAAGATAAAACAACCCAAAATTTACAAAAAAAAATTAAACACTTTTTTTTCTCAATTTTTAATTGCATTTTTCTATGTTTTCTAACTTTTACTTACGGACACCTAAATCGAGCTCCTATAATTTACAAATGTAAACAAAAAGCATTGACAATGATAAATCTAGTAATTAGAAAGTTAAATGATGATCATGTGACATATTTGATGCAAATTTGTGTTTCTAAAAACAAATAAATGAGGAAAATTAAAAGCAAGGATTTTGAAGGAAAATTGTGTATTTCGCCAGTTCTTACACAATAGGGTTCCCTACGATAGCACTGTATTTCATGGAGACGGATGAACATATTTTGTTGAAACTTGGAACATGACAAAGGTAGGTATTGATGTATATAATAAGATTGTGAATTTGATTCAGGGGTGAAAAGGTGAGCGTCTTAAGGTCACATGGCTGGCCAATCAAATTTGTAACACACCTCAGGTCACGAAAATTGACGTCAGAGCTACCACGTGTTTACGATGAAATGTTGACAATGACAAGCATTATAAACTTGAATTTGATATCAGTGTAATCTTTGAGGATAGACGAAGACATTTCAGAAAATGATACATATGTGAAATCATTCTTTATATCAAATTCGATACGATTCTGACCATGGGGGTCCTAAGAGGTAATCATGCACGCATGTACGTAAACAGAGGGTTGTGTACTTTATGTGTAATTATTTTTCGATTTATAAACACAAGGTATACTTTTTTTGTTCTTAAAATAAAGAGCTAAGATCAGACTTCAAGACTAGATAGGTGAAAGTGTCCACAATTTTTTTATGAGAAAGAAATGTCACTTATAATTTGGTTGAAAACTGCATAAAATCTTATACAGCTGTCACACCTCAAGAGAGTATACAATCTGAACAACAAACAACTGGTCAAGCTGTTCAGCCAGGTACATTATTTATACAGGATGAAATTGTTGTTCTTTTGATGTTATTTAAAAACAAAAGAACAGCAGTTTTGGCTGGTTTCTGTAAATTACAAATAAGAATTATATTGGCCTGTTTCTGTAAATTCAAACAACAATTCTGTCTGTTTAAGATACAAAATGGTGACTTGGAGGTAGTGGATCTTCTGAATAAATATATATCAAAGAACGATTTTCATCTTCTGATAAATGTTACATTTGTTAAATGAATGTTTCCACCATTCCCTGTGTCGGCTTGTACATTTTAAATATCATTTTAGAGACCAATAAATTATGTACATGTATCTAAAGCCCTTTTTCTTGACTGCTTGTAGATACAAGTACATGTACATGAGTGTCCTGGTAAAATTGCTCATCTTTTTGAGAAACAGTGTTGCTTCCCATTTGTGTAGAAGTCTGACGTAGACTAAATCTGATGTCATAAAATTCTATAGAAACTGTTGTCAAATTCATGGAAATTGTGCTAAAAATATGACAATTTCAAAGGTTTTGAATATTGTCACAATATTTTTATATCATATGCTATAGCAAAAGGCATAGAAGCCTTTAAAAATAAAAAAAAATTGTTATTGTTTGTCATTTATTTTAATATAGAATTGACAAAATTATGTAGTACATGTACATGTATATGTAGCTGAAACTTCTTTTTTACAGATATTTGGTACAGATCTTGATGACATGATAGAAGATTTAGAACAGGTCAGTACCTCGGCTTTAAGCTACTCACACAGGTGTATTTTATATGCCATCAAATTATACTGTAAATTGGTTTTTATTCGTCAGGTACCAATTTTCGTCTTTTTCATCATTGCCTTCCTTGACGAAATTACGTACTGACGAATATAAATACTCCCGACAAAAATAAATTGTAGTAAGGAAAAGTTGTTCAGTCTCTTGGTAAACTTTAATATAAACTGGGAGCACTGGGGAGGAGGGAGAAAGAAGCTGAATTAAGGTTCCGAGATTTAAGACATTGTTAAATAGTGTTATTACGCATACATGTACGAGATGCGAAATGCAAATCAATGAACACTGAATACGAACACAAAGTCACATATATAATGTACTTTTTATTACTAAATGATATGTTTTCACTGCAAGGTAGGTGATATACACGTCTCTAATTGTTTGTTTACGGTAACCGATAATTGTTAAACAAACAATGAAAACAAACACATATGGGCGGCGGATTTGAAGATTTGACGGCGGATCTAAATTTTAAAGTTGGCATTTGAACAGAAGAATTTATATTTTAGGGTCCCTTGGATGACGAATTTACGTACTGACGAAATTGTCATTTTTAACAAATTGACGAAAATTGGTACTGACGAAAATAAAGCAATTTACAGTAGTTGAAATGGGGCAAAATGGGCAAATTGACATTTCAAGGAAATCATGATTTAATGCATATAACTTATTTTCCATTATAATCTGTAAGATTTAAACAAGTACGTAAGTGCTGTGTTGAGTACATGCAGTCTTAATAGAGCTAACTCCTAAAGCAAGAGAAAGTATATGTATATGAAAAAAAATACCAATATGCATTTGTAACTGAGTATTAAATTTTCTATCGCACTAATTTTTTTTTTTTCGAAAATTCATGATGTCAAAATGCAATTTTGCAAAGCTTGTTTGTCTAAGGTAAGAAGATTGTGATGTCACAAAATTTAGCACTTTCCGTCGTAGAAAGGACAACAGTTACTTATTTCTTTGTAAATTTCATGTATCAGGGAGATGTGGCAGAGACAATAAGGATTTTCTTTGAGCAGAGTAAAAGATTACCACCAGTTAAAAAGAGCAATTTATCTATACATCAAGTAAGTCTGTATTACTATACCTTTAATGATAAGTGTTCTAGCTTAACCTTTCTGGTATTTTATATAGACAGAGTTACTTCCCATTTCAAATGGTATCTTACTTAAAATAATTGTGATGTGATTACATTTTATGAAAACCAGTTAAAAATTGAGGATTTCAGATACATTGTATTTCATGCTTCAAATACTACATTTCTCATGTTTCTTTAAGAATTTCATTATGTCATATTGTCCCAAAGGAAAGAAACTCTGTATACTGAAATCATGGTAAATTATCATGCAAATATCACTTAATGTCTTATATTTTATATAGAATTTAAAGAAATTACTATCTCTCTCTCTCTGTTTATTGTAAAATTTATTCAAATCTATTGTGTTCACAAATGTATGCAATGTATCTTAATTTGAATTTTAAGGTGGACAGTTATTTGGAAGAAGCTTACAGAGCTTACAAAGGAAGACGAGCAAATGAGAATGTTAAAGGACCGTAGCCAAAAGGTGAGAGCCATGAGATCATTTAAATAAATGAAGATTTATTATGATGTCATCAGCTTCTAGAAACCAGAGTAGAATCAAGGGAAATAATGCTGCAAATGCAATTTTTCTATGAGAATTTCATTACTTCATTATGTATTTTCGCCAGATACATGTAACACCGCAAATGGGAGTAACACGTAGCTTTGTATTATAATGCCAAAAAGAAGAGATTGCCCAAGTTTCTGATAGGTCTTGGGTAGTGACAGTGTTCTCCCCAGGCCGTTTTAGCGTGGCGGCCCCGCCACGCTATCGAGATTTACCGCCACGCTATCGGGATTAGCACCACGCTATATTTTACGGCCGCCATGCTATATTTTTTCCCCTAAAAATTCGTGTATTAACTATTTTGTGTACCCCTTTGCGTTAATTGATTGATTTAACCGCCGCATTCCCGGTTAATTAGCCCCGGCTGTATACAACCCGAGGTGTTAAACGTCTTGAAGCCCCCGCTAAGCTTTATTTACCTGAGCTGAGAACGTGTCTGGCTTCTACGGCGCACGTCAATCTATCGGACATTTGAAATAACTGCGTTGTCAATGTCTATCGAGTGACCAACAAAAGACGACCACTCTATAACGTAGTTCATGAAAACGTTTTCATCGCTATATCGTGTTGACCGGCACGTGTCATATAGTTACAGCGCAATAGAAATACGGTATATCAGATGTCATTAAAATATGTTTTTAATCCGTCTTACTGTTCGACATATTACCCGACCTCGCCGTTTTGTCATACAAAATAATTGCCGCTTTTACAAGATATCTCGCTCGCGCAAATCATTCTACTTTGAATAAATAACGAGTCGGTACGTCCGTATTTTTGTTTGTTTGTTGTTGTTTTTTATCAGGGACGTATATAAACGTCCCTGCTTGAATCTAGTTAAGAAGAAATTTAGATAATCATCAAATCACAACATGGTGCACGGACCATCGTTTTATTGATGAGTCGGAGCGCGATATAGAGGGCTTTTTATACGATTGACATAATTACAAAATAGATCTTGATTTCTTTGGGGGGGGGGGGCGGTTTGTTCCATACTGTTGACAAAGTAGAACAATTGTCAGCTTTCATATTGTTAAAGATTGCCCCAAAGACTATTGCAATGGCTAATAAGGATTGGGGGGGGGGGGGTTAATGTTTCCTTATTTGGATCCAATTTTTCAAGATGAAATAGTAGGAATTTGTATAAAGATAATTTTCAACCTTTTTTAAAAGGTGAAACCTGCCCTTTCCCTGAACCAAAAATTCAGAGCTCGAGGTTAGACACCCTTTCCATAACACACTTAGATTCACTAATATCAGTGATTAGGAAGGACAGAGGACATGCACCATTGTCCCATTAATTTGCAAAATGAACCATTGAAAACTTAATTAGTACTGTTTTAAAGAAATGGCCCATTGATATTTTAGAAAATCATGGAAAATGGCCCATTCACAGAATTTCCTTCCAAATCAGTGTAATATGCCAAATTCTTACACTAAGCTACCTGGAGTTATGGTCATGAGACAGTCTCAAGATAATTTTCTCAAAAGGCCCAAAACTAATTGAGTTTTAAAACTGTCATGAATCTCTCTTTACAAATAGAACACCAATTATCTCACTGTCTATAAAATTTAATGATAATTGGCATGTAATTAAGAATGTAGTATTATTAACACATTTCTTTCATTATCAAAATTATTTTGAACAGTTTAGTAATAAAGCAGCAACACATGAAACAGTATGCAATGATGCAATGCGCAATGACGCAACACGCAATGGCGCATCCCAACACAAGGTGCACCGCGAAGACTTAGCACCATGCTATCTGAAATTTCTGGGGAGAACACTGAGTGATACTTGTACATGACATTTCTGTGTTTTGAAACTTGTGAACAGCACCACATTATTATCCAACATTACAAGATTTGTCACAAGATCCAAGTTTTGTGGGCTTAATTAAAACATACATTTGTAATACATGTATTACAAATGTAATACATGTATCCCCGTTCCCCATGGCCTGATGTTTGTCAAGTGTATTAATTACTTCTTTCCAGCTCTGTCACCTGAAAGAAGCTTTGTTTTGGCCTTTTATCAATGAGACATAAAAAATATATTTTTTTGCTATTTCGGATACTAGCCATTTCACTGATAAATATCATTGAAATTAAAGGAGTTTAACATCTTAGCACCATCCCTCCAATGCTATTTTGAACATAGATTTTATTTGGATATGTTACTGAATCGACCCTACAGGAAATTTGGAGCAGCGCGCTCTCTGTAATGTAAATGTAAAAATCTAACTTCTAAAGATTAAAGAGGGCGCTACTGAAACTATTTATGGTGGCGCCGCCCAAAGCATCACTGATGAGAATTTAATATTCGAAACACGTGTCTGGTGCATGTAAATTGATTTGGAATTTTCTTCAAGAAGGTAGAGAGTTGGAACCCTTGGACATTATGTAATTGTTAAATACAGCATTAGATTGGCGACAAGTTGTACCAACTCGGAGACGTTGTAGGTTTACACATTGTATTAAGCCAAGCATCCCCAGTCTAGTCTATGAGATTTAAGGAGGTCCAGGACAGCCAGACTAAATACTGATCCTATCATTTAATTTTCCTAAAAATTATGAATGTTAATAATTGAAACATACTTTTTCCACATGCAAAGTTTCATCAATTTTTTACCGTTAGTTTGGAAGCTATGAATGTACATACATACCCATTGAAAGCCCCAAAATGGGCCGTAAATATGACGTTAAAATTATCACACTATAGGTAATGAAGAACAGTTATAAACCTTCTGTAAAGGCTTAATATTAATAAGCACTGTATTTTTCATTTAGATATGATGTGGGCAATCAGATATGTATAGAATTATAGATGATCACTTAGACTTTTTAAAGAAATTTGTCGAAAGGAGATAAATTTATATCTATTTTCTATTATCTTTGAGTTGTTAATTTTAGTAATAAAGTCGGTTTATCCGAAATCCTATCATTTATTTTCCGTAAAAACTTGATATTATCTTCTTCATATGTCAAGTAAAACACCAATTAGTTCCTAATGAAATTTGACTGTCAGTTTTTAAGTTAAAGTGATTTTGTTACCCTCCCCCCCCCCCCCTTTATTTTTACGTTTACCTGACGTTCTTGCGAAAAACACGCCAATATCGCCGTTTCTATTATGGCGTCATAATTGATCTAGAGCTTTCCGATGGAGTTCTTTCGGATACTGTTCTGGACACCCTTAAAGCAGAACTCCAGTGTGTTGGATTAGAACTTGCACACAATACTGCTTTGGACGGTTCCATTGATAAGGTCAAAATTCTAACATGTAGCTGACGTTTAAGAAAGGTGCGTAACTTAAAGAAGAATACAAAGTTTAAACAAAATGTTTTTGAAAAAAATAATAATTAATATTATAATGTTGCTTTTTTAGATGCACAGCGAATGACCTGAAAATGTTCATACGTCTTATAAAGAAAGATCTAAGGATTAATGCAGGAGCTAAGCATATGTAAGTACATGTATTTCGTATCTTAAGAGTATGTGTAATATATCATGTATATGTTACAGGGAATAAGTGTAATTAGGGATTTCATGTAATTCCTGAAAGGTTCAGTGATTACGTGTAATTCCTGGTCATTTTAGGAATTACGTGAAATCTCCAAAATATTAGGGATTACATGTAATTCCTAAAATATTTTAGCATTTTTACACTTATTTCCTGACTGTCTAAAATCTTATAAAAATTATCAAATTGCGATTTGATAGATATTTTTCAAGTTCATTATGTGTTATCCCATCGATGAACAAGAAAAAAAAAATACAGATATATTTTTACGGAGGATAATGTTTAAAATCGAAAGTGAAATGAAAAGATAGAAAAACTCATTTGCAGCTAGCATATTTTGGTTTTACATTATTAGTTATTAGGTTTGTTACTGACCTTACACGGAAATCTGTCGGGTTGATAAAGCCCATAGAAGGCGAGGCGCTTGCGCCGAGCCCTCTATGGGCTTTATCAACCCGACAGATTTTCGTGTAAGGTCAGTAACAAACCTAATAACTGATTTGTTTTGTCGAGGACCATTTTAGGTATGACAGACAGACAGACATGGTGATTCCTACTGTCCTCCTGCTTTACCAAGCAATAGTGCTGCCTCCACCTTCGGCCATTGTTGTTATTTACTTGCCTACGTCACGCTAAGGGACGCTACTCTAATTTCACGAACCGCTTTAGGCCACGGTAAAAAAATTTTGAGTTTGTAGTACAAAAAATGTTGATATCAAGAACAGCAACGTGATTTATATTATTATCCTCCGTCTGGTTTTGCTAATTGTCGGCCATTGCCTTACAAATTTTTGAAACTGACTTTCCACAAGAATTTGTCGGGCAGTCACATGACCAAATTCAAGCATTCCCATTGGGTCAAACTAGTCCGAGGCAAAACAAATATTTTTGGCCTGCTGATGTACGAAATCAATCTTTCTAACTTACAGGTACTATGCAAATTGTATATATTGAATCTTGCACAATGTTACTCTAAATAGCTATTGGCACCAAAGTCCAAAAATGATGATCGAATTCATACCAAATTATTGTCTTTGCAACTGTTATTTACCGATATCAATGAAATTTATGAAGCAATGAAAACATACATGAGCTCGCTACAGCCGGCAGAGCACAGATTGTATTACGCATGCCCTCTTTTTATATCCATTTACATATTCATCTGTGTTGCTTGGGCCCCTATGTTTTGCGGTCTTGTTTGTGTGTGGTCATCTGACAGTTAGGAGGTTGTTTTACACCACATCTGTACGTTCTTCGAGACCTCTGGGTAATCGGAAAGTGGGAGGGTTGTGCGCACGTAATCCAGGATAACCACACCGTCTGCTACTGACGTTCCTTGTACCACTGCGTCTCATTCTGTGCGTGTCTTCTTTGTGTTTTACAGTGGGTGTTTTGGGAAATTGCTGTTGGTGTTGCAACTAGGTGTTGTTGGAGATCCCCTCTTTCTTTTATTGCAATTAAAATCTATGTATTAAGTCATATTCAAAGTTAGGGGGATGCCTAATTGATTTAGAATACTGACCAGTGTGCTCATGCTTGCTGTTGAGCGGGGTATTCGTTGTCTAGCCAATACATCGGTTTTATTTATCTTTAATCTTTACAAGATATTACATATTTTTAAAAATCAAAACACTCTAAATCCAATGTTTTTTTTTCCAGAGGAAAACATTTTGGGCATATTTTTTTTTTACGTTTGTGCGTCAACAAGAAAAGAAAATGAGGGTTAAATACCAATATTTTAGTTTAATACTTTCGATTTATGTATAAACATATTGTGGTTTTATGCCCATTTGCATAAATAATAAGAAATGGACCTCGAAATTTGAGCAATATTCTGACAGAAATGACAAGTTCTAGCTCGGATATTTTCATTTATTTGGCATAAAAATTTCTTTGCTCTTGGTAGATAGGATATTCAGCATCAAATGAACGAAAAATCATTGATTTCAAATGTCAAAATAAGACGAAATTCAGGTTAGGAAATAAGTGTAAAAAATCATGAAAAATTCAGGAATTACATGAAATAACTGGTCAATTTCAGGAATTACATGTAATGACTAATCGATTCAGGGATTACACGTAATCTCTAAATTTCAGGAATTACGTGAAATCCCTGATTACACTTATTCCCTGTAACATATATATATAGGATCTCAAATGATTTTCTATTTCTTACAGTATTTATGAAACGAGTTGTGTGAATTTTACATTCCCGAGCCTTGGCGAGTGGATTAAAATCACACACCGAGTTTCATAAATACTCAGTATAGAATAGAAACATAATTAATTTTGAGATTCTTTTTATCACATGAAATATGACGTAATTTATCAAAACAGCATCAAAATATTATGATTCCGACTTTATTTCTTACAAATAACGCGCGAACGTCGCCGTTTCTGTTGTGACGTCACAAAGGATCAGGAGCACTTCATCCAATGATCACACTCCCAAAGTGATATGTAACGTGTTATCATAAAATTTATTTATGAAATGGCTCTATGTAACTGAATAAAGGGTATATCATGTGATAAATGTAGATATTGGCTCCTTTCCAAAACCATAAGTACTTATATGTAAAATAAGTCATTTGGGCTCTTCATACACAACATGCTCTTTCAAGTAAGGAAGACTTAATGTAGATGAATCCATGGCATTTTCAAAAATACGGCTAAAAGTATGTACATGTAGTATTTTACCTGGATCTAGGTTAACTTAAATTAATCTGATTCTACAATAGATGATCTTCACATTCACGCTGTAGACTTGAATATTAGACACTCCAAGACCAGACATCTTACTGTGACTTTGTAACTGATTTGTGACGTCATAATGAAAATAACGTCAAAAGTTGTGATGTCGGGTCTTGAAGTGTCGAAAATGCAATTCTAGCCGCACTGTGAAAATGGTCTATTATTAGCCTTTGTGCAGAGCATTTTTAAGAAATAAACTGTTCTGTGAAGTACATGTATGTTACATGTATTTGTATTCATGGTTATGGACGGTAAATCATATATTTTCTGAATAGCAAACTTTTAAGGGTACACTAAGGTATTACTCACTTGCAGATGATTTTTTTTTTCCATGTCTTTCATGCTTAAGTTTATTATTTCACAGATTGGATGCTTTGGACGAGAATGCGTATGCAGCTTTCCAGGTGTCAGAGGAATCTCCAGGATATTGTAGATCGAGTAATGGAGGGCAGGGAAAGCAGTAAACCAGGCATGAAAAAACAACTCAGTGTTAAAGCTTCATTAATGACTCCCATACTACCCATGTTGGTAAGTATTATTTGACCTCCACTTTATGGGTCAAGGTCATTTTTATTTGAAAAAAGATCAAGAGGATCGTTACTTGGTATCCTGGATGATGTAGATGAAATTAACCTCGTACGGCAAATTTCCGTACCTTTTAATGTGCTCCAATATATCTTATTTTTATGACATCTGCAAATCATGTTGTACATCAATGTGTTTGTCTGGTGTTTGTCTGTCAGTCAATTTGTCTGTCTGGTATTTGCATCACACTTCAATCAAATTCAACAACGATGATGCTCAACACCAATTCAGGTAGGGTTTCACTTAATGATCAAGGTCACATGCAAGATGCCTGATCTCGAAGAGTCCTTAAAACATCATGCAGATAAAAACACTTGGTCCAGTATCGGGGAATGATGGGACACTTAATTTATTTTTTACAAATATGAACTTTTACAAATATAAAATCAATGATATTTTTTTCAGGCAGAGGCTTGTAGGTCTGTAGAGTACGCCATGAAGAAATGTCCGAATGGTTTTTACTCGGAGATTAAGTACGATGGTGAGAGGGTACAGATTCACAAGAAAGGAGATTCCTATAGTTACTTCAGTAGGAGTCTCAAACCTGTATTACCTCATAAAGTAAGTACATGCATGTACAATATGTACATGTACACGTAGGCCATAAATGATGATAAACTAGTAAGTAGTACATGTATGTACATGTTGGTCATAAAGTTAATTATGTCTCCCACAAATGAAAAAAGAAATATATATAATTTTTTGCCATCTTAATCTTTCTGCCCATCTGTCACAAATACAATCATGTAGATGTGAGATTTACATGTTATATTTCCCCAGGTATTGGTAAATTTCTAACTTATTTGAAAACAAATGTCGCAAATGTTCAAACTTGAGTCCAAATCGTGTACGTATATGTACATATCTACAGTTGCGGCATTTTTTAAAGGAATATTATCCAAAATAAAAGACAATCTGATCTTTGATGCTTAAATCTACATGTATACAGTCAAGAACTTAAACATGTACTTTAACATGTACATTTAGGTTCAGATATATGTTATATGACATTGTATGTATTACAGGTACAACATTTTAAAGAATACATTCCCAAGGCTTTTCCCACTGGGGACAACCTGATTTTAGATGCTGAAGTCCTCCTAGTGGACACAAAGACAAGTAAACCTCTGCCTTTTGGTACACTTGGTGTTCACAAGGTAATGAAAACTTTAAGATTTTTTTAAGATTAATTTTAGTGAGAAGTAAAGTCTATCACTGAGTGTGATCATTGATAAAAAAATCCAACTTCATTGTCTGAGATTTGTTTGTAAAATGACAAGGCTTGCTGGTCACTATACATGCTATATCTTGCATACTTTTTCTTAAAACACACTTGAGATTAGAAAGGTTGAGGATTCCATTTGAGAGCTCATTTAAACAGTTGTCTTTTGATATTCTTAATATAGATAAAAAGTAAATTAATTCTTACTAGATGTAATATGTGTAATACATGTTCATGAACTACTTTTGCAGAGAATGCTTTTCACATCTAATTTCATCATGTAGAGAGGGTCAAGACATTCAAAAATTTTGTATTCATGAACTTTTAAGCTTTTAGGTAAATTCAGTAAAACGTTATGTTAACTTTTCAAATGTAGATAATTAAGTAATTTTATCTTGAATGTGACATTTTTCAGAAAGCTGCCTTTAAGGATGCCTGCGTATGTCTGTTTGTGTTTGACTGTATGCATTTGAATGGAGAAAATATCATGAACAAGTATGTTTGCACTTTCTTGTGTGTTTTTTGAGAAAAAAAAATTGAAAAAATTCTTACATTCAATACAAGTACATGTAAACATCAAAGGTTAATGTTGGTTGTCTACACCTCTTAATCATTTCTTCATTCTCAAATTGAATAATTTATGTCAAACTTTTTATTTCTAAATCAGAAAATCTAAATTAAATTTGAAAGTATGTGCAGAAAATATGGTGCTTCACACATACACCCTTACATGTATTTATACTCTCTATATAGACATGGCCTTAGACAGTGCATGTTTTCATTTTCGTTCATGAACATTTATGGCTGGTGCAGCTAGCCAAACAGGGAATACCTCCTTCTCCCGGCCACCTGTTCCCTCCTCTAGCTTGCTAGGGGTCCGTCGATGCTCTATTTGGTGCTCTATTGTGAGTGATGTTGAGATTGTCGTCAGGAATCTTCTTTATCTCATTACAAATCATATTGCTGTTTTTATGTAGACCAATCAAGGAAAGAAGGAAGATACTGGAGAAAGAAATGACGGAGATACCAAACAGAATTGTCTTCTCGGAGCTCAATCATGTAACGGTACGTAATCAGGGGTGGAGCCAAGGGGGGATCTGGTTAGGTCCTGTTAGACTTATAAAGCAAAATGTGCTACATATACAATGTATGTAGGTTCAACATGTGAAATGAAATGTACAGACATGTGTTTTTTCCAATTTAAAGCAGAATTCCACCTGCCAGATTACTCTTTAATTTGGCATACATAATTCCAATGAGTAAGGTTAATGCATATTAGAATTGACATTTTTGACCCAAATTGTGTTTTTCCAACTTTCCCTCATGTTATCTTTAAATGGGTAGATTTTTTTTTTTCGATTTCAGAAACCAGAGGATCTACAAGAGCAGATAGATGAAGTATTCAGTCAGGGACTTGAGGGCTTAGTCTTGAAGGATGTTAAGGTATAGTATGTTACAGTAACTTCATGCACTGTAAACATGGTTATTTTCACTGGGGAAAAATTTTGCAATTATAACATCAAAACGTTTCACGCGGGAAAAATATTCGCGATATAAACGTCTCTGCCTTTGTAAGAATGCAGCAGTGTTTGTTATTTTCGCAAAGTCTCTTTATTGGTGAAAAAACATGAAAATTTTCCACGTTTACAATATTAATTTTCAACCAACTAGCTGAAAAAATTCACTGATTACTTTGTTTGGCTCCTTGTTAGTATTTTATGTTATAATACATGTATTTATCTTTTTACATGTATTCTGTGATCAGCATGTAATCTTTCATATGACCTGAAAAATAGTCTTTATCAGTGGCCTGTAATTTAAGAAATAAATATATTTTTCTTCAAACTTGGTCCACCTTTATTTTGTTAAAAACTTATAACATTTATGGTCATGTTTACAAGACAAGTACCTTTATTGTATCTATCAGAGTGTGTATGAGCCAGGAAAACGACATTGGTTGAAGATAAAGAAGGATTATTTAGCCGAGGGTACAATGGCAGATTCGGCTGATCTCAGTGTATTAGGGGCTTACTACGGATCAGGAAGAAAAGGTGAAACTAGCTATCATACATGTATATACATGTACATGTATATACATGTATATAGCTGCTTAATTTATTCAAAAAGTTTCCCCATGGGTAAAACTTTTATGCGTCTTACAACTGTTAACCGATTTTGCAATGTGTAGAGGGTCAAACATGACTTCACATAAAGCAACCATAATTTCTAAGGTTGTTAACATTCAGTCATGTAAATTAGGAATATTTTTTTTGTTATCACGTACATGTAAATTAGGAATATTTTTTTTTTCTTGCCATGTTTGAACAGCTAATATCATGACTTCTACATGTTCTAAGGACACAATATTGAAGCTTTGAAAAGTGCATACATGTCATGTACTTTCTTCATATTTGTAAATGTTAAATACAAAGTACATTATTATAAATGTGCATTATACTGAAGCTTTTAGTACATATATTTATGATTCGGCACGCTAATTCAAAAATTGTTAAATGCATTTGTAAGTATACATGTACATCTTGCTTGTACTGTAATAAAAGATACAGCATTCATTAAAGCTGCTGATATTCTATCAATACACAATACATGTACATGTACTTACATGTAACTATTGTGATGAATGTTTACAATTTTCATAAATTGTCCTTCTTGTCAAACACTATCATGTATTTGTATATTATAGGTGGTATAATGTCTATATTCCTTCTGGGAGTCTATAACCCTGACACCAAGAAATGGTGTACTGTCACAAAGTGTCATAGCGGACTTGATGATGAAACTCTACAAAAACTTCAGACCTCACTAGATATGGTCAAAATCAGCAAAGATGAGTCTAAGGTACTTGCATATGGGACTTGAATTGTACTAATTGTAACAGGAGATGAATATATAATTACATGTATATGATATGTATGAGAACTTGAGACCTTGCATATTGTTTTGAAAATGAAAAGAATGGCAATACGGTTGAAAATAATGATATCAGTTTACAAAAATACATTTGTAAGGCATTCTCTCTAACATGCACAAGGTGATAATGGAGAAAAAAATGCAGGTTTGACGGTGTAAGCTTTCCACACAGAAGACAAGTGGGACATCATTTTGTTACGTCATCATGCATTCAATGAATATTACGTCACAGTATCTACATGTATAACGATGTACTTTCATTACTTAAAATTCATAACAAAATTCATTGTAAACTGATCTTCAAATGATTGATAAAAATTATCAAAACAGTTGAGACTGAGGCAGGAATCTTACCCCACTGATACAAAATTTTTCAAGATCACTGACTCAGTAAACCTCGTTGTCAGAAATTGCCGAACTCAGATGGATGATTCTGCTGTCCTTGTCTCAATATTGTTGTATTCCAATTTTACGTTATTATTCCTTTTCAGAATTTGTGTCTTTGTGTGTACAGTATATAACTAAGCCCAGGGGACCATTGGTCCAAATTCGTTATAGCCATATTTCGTTACATGCATTTTGATGCTAAATATGTTTCATTGGTGTGGCCGTTCTAAATGAATGAAAAGTTAAAACCAGTATTCAATAGCTATGTTGTGATTTATTAAGTGAGCATTCTTTACAATTGACATGCCGATAGAGTATTAAATGATTGGCAATCATTTCCTCACGTGTATACAACACGTCTCCTAATAGGTAATTAGCGCGGGGACAAAACACTGGGAGAGCAATTACTTGATAATTAGTAATTATCTGTCCGTCAGGTGTGTTAATTGGGAATACCTGGAGGGCTTTTCGTTACATCAGGTTAAAATAGTGAAGAAATTATGACCAAGGGACCACAAGATGGCTTCGTAAAAGCCGATAATTCGTTACATACAAATTCGTTACAGGCGTCTAAAATCAATGGAGGGTAATAGGACTTCTGCAGGGACTTTCTTTTTACTTCGTTACAAGCAGAATTTCGCTATATACCTGTTCGTTATAGGTGAAGTTTACTGTATTCATATTTTTCTGTGCACTTTTAACTCTCATTTACATTCTGCTTCCATTATGCAGATAATAATGTATTTCTGCAAAGTGACAAATTATATCATATTTCTCTCACATTGAAGGTTCCGTCATGGTTAAATGTTAAGAAAGCTGTAGTACCAGATTTTGTGAGTAAGGACCCTAAGTTGGCTCCAGTTTGGGAAATCTCGGGAGCGGAATTCAGTAAGGCTGACATCCACACTGCTGATGGCATATCCATACGATTTCCAAGGATTACCAAATTCAGGGATGATAAGAGCTGGGACACTGCAACAAATCTCAGAGAACTCAGGGTAAGAATTTTATGTTGTTATAATGTGAAGTAATGATATTTGAGCCTGCAACTTTAGTCTGTATGTCATGACATACATTTGCGTAAAGTTAAGATACAAAATCATCACCAATGAAAACTTTTTGGGAAATTTTTGTTCAGTGTTGATTTATTCAGTCTTTGTAGAATTCAGAGTTATTTCCCATTTGAGACAGTATCTGACGTAAAACCATTATGACGTCATGAAAATGGTAGGGTAACGTCATTTCTTTACCGTCATTTCCCATACTTTTAAGATTGTTTCCATAGAATTTAATGACGTCACAATTAGTCTACGTCAGATACCGTCCCAAACGGGAAGTACATGTAACTCTGGTTTTCGAAAATACCAAATTGTACTTGACATTATGGTACATGTATATTCTAACATGACTTGAGATTTTCTCCCTATATGTACTATAGAACTCGCCTGGTGTAAAATCTCCAACAAACTTCCAGTTCGCTAAGCTCTGCCCATTCACGTGCTTTAGAACTCTTGCAGAACAATATTGAAATAGAAATAACAACTAGCTAGCTGTGATTTGTTGTCCAGTAATTCCCCTCATTGTATGAACCAATCAAATTATCACCTCGCCGCTTCACTGCTGGGTGATCATTTGATTAGTTCACGCGACTTGGGGAATTACTTGATAACAAACCATGGCTAGCTAGTTGTTATTTCTTAATTTTGATGAGCAGCAAATTTTCATCACAGACTGGAACGGGAGTGGCAACTGAAGTGCAGATGTCTGATATATCTCATCAGAACCAGGTTTTTGCAGAAAAAAAACCCCTTTGAATTCTTGTTTTCAAATCACTCAGCACTGGATGCAAATGAAGCAACAGAATTAGTAACTTGTGTGACGGTTTTTGGCCGGATTGCAAAGCAATTCCAGTCTATAGGTTGACGATGTCCATCCGTCCGTCTGTCTGTCTGTCCGTCCGTCCGTCTGCCGTCAACATTTTGGTTAAGGTTTCTGGTTGAGGCAAAATCTAAGTAACTATATGCAGTAGAAACTTTATATTATACATGAAGCTTGCCCATGACAAGACCTTTCAATTTATGCCGTAACATTTGACCTAGTGACCTTGACCTTGGACTTTGACCTAGTTAAAGATTTTGATTAAAGTTTCTGGCTGAGGCAAAATCTAAGTAACTATAGGCAGTAGAAACTTAATATTATACGTGAAGCTTGCCCATGACAAGACCTTTCAATTTATGCCGTAACATTTGACCTAGTGACCTTGACCTTCGACTTTGACATATTCAAAGATTTTGATTAAAGTTCCTGGTTCAAGCAAAATCTATGGTACTTTATGCAGTAGAAACTTTATATTATTAATGAAGCTCGCCCATGACAAGACCTTTCAATTTATGCCGTAACATTTGACCTAGTGACCTTGACCTTCGACTTTGACATACTCAAAGATTTTGATTAAAGTTCCTGGTTTAAGCAAAATCTATGGTACTGTATGCAGTAGAAACTTTATATTATTAATGAAGCTCGCCCATGACAAGACCTTTCAATTTATGCTGTATTATTTGACCTATTGACCTTGACCCAGTTGGTGACAAAAACTTACTTTGTAATCCGGCCATACCGTCTTTAGCGGTGTTTTATCCATTTATTAATTTCATTTCTTTAAAAAGGAACTGTTCAAGAAGTCAAAGGAAGTATCTGATGTGAAACCTAAGGCAAAAAACAAGAACAAAAATGCAGACGTAGAAAAAGACGGAAGTGACACAGATGTTAACAGCGACACAGATACTGAGGATAAAGTGGCGACACCTACAAAGTCTCCTAAAAAGACAGTGGCTCCATCTCCAAAAAAGAAATCCTCTGAGAATGGATTGACAGATGATCATAAAAATGGAATGGGAAAAAAGAGGAGCATTGATTCTGATGGTGAAGAAACCAGTACACCAAAGAAAAAGGTAAATATAGCACGTATAGTGTTGATTGAAAAATTTCAATATGCCTAAAATTTATCTATTGAATAATTAATTATCCAAGATAAATGGCTAAGAATATGAAGAAATTCCTTACTACATTGTACATGTAATATTTAAAGCTGGAATTTTCTGAATTATTTTCTATTTCTATTTTTTATGTGATTGAGATATGTCCAGCTTTGAGTTTGCTACTTATGAAATTTGGGTCATTTGTCTTTAATGATTTTTTTCATTGTTCATTCACATCATGGCATAAATGTTTAAATATATCAGTCTGATAAATGTGGGAATGTAGAGAATGAACATGTATTCATACACATATTCTCACTACACTTATACACCTATGCAGACAAAATCCAAAAATAAGCCCTAAAGCCCCTGTCACACCTTCACGTTCTGGCATGGCGTTCGCACTACGACCGCCAAAATTGTAGGAAACGTGGCGTGATCGTAGTAAGGACGCAGGGAACGTTGTAAGAACTCGCTGATACGTATTGAGGTCGTAGTAAGGACGCCGACGAACGTGCCCGTACGTCGAGCCACCACGACCGTTTTGAACTGTTCAAAACAGTCGTAGTGAGGACGTGGTGATGACAGAACGTGGTAAGGACTACTTGCGAACGTATTGAGAACTTCATGGACGTATTAGAAACGTGACGCGAACGTAGTAGAGTCGTATTACGGACGGCTAAAACTTCCACGTTCTTGGTTTTAGAGGTCGAAAAAATCAAAATAGACCTCATACAAACAATTTATCCTTTGAACGTGTCATGATTGTAGCATGAACGCAGTAAGGACTTCGAGATCGTAGTAAGCACGCCGTACTATCGTAACACAGACGCCTTCGTCGTAGTGTGAACTTGGGGCCGATCGTAGTGCGAACTTGACTAAACTAACGTATTACGGACGCTAAAGGTCGTGTTGCGCATGTATTGGAGTCGTCAATGATTGTTTCGGAGAGCCCTTCCGGGTGAAAAATGCCACGTTCTGACTACGTTCATGAAAAAATTCAAGGACTTCAAGGACGTAGTAAGAACGTCTTGAGAGAACGTGTAGGTGTGACAGGGGCTTAATGGATTTGATGAACAAAAATGTTACGTCTATTTACTATTCGAATATTTCTTTTAATTTAATACAGTTTTGCGCACATTTCTTAATAATTTATTTCATCCTTATTTTCTATTGTAAGCATGCTCAAAATTTTCTTGATAATGTATAAAAATTCTTGTTCTGATAAATAGATTTATAGTGATTGAATACTCATATATATTTCCAGAGTAAACAAGAGTGTAAATATGGTGCGGCATGTTATCAGAAAAATCCTGATCATCTCAAACAATTTGCTCATCCTGGAAAGGTAAAAAAACTTTGTACATGTATTTATTGATTTGATATCTACTATTAATGATATCTACATGTAAAGACTGACTACACTGAATGGAAGGCAAGATGGTCGACAACATTTTTTGGCCGGATCTTGCTGGAAAATCTGGTCTGTGAAATGGAAATTCCATCTGTATGTCTCTTCGTCTGTCAGTATGTCAACATTTTGCTGTTGTGTTTAAGTCAGTTGAGAGAAAATTGTTTCACACAGGGTGGCCACAGACTCTGGAAAACAGGGAAAATGCAGAATAAAAATTCCCTGCAGGATAAAAATGTAATCAAGGAATTTGAAAATTTCATGAACAGGGAAAAATGGGGGAATTATTCAGTGAATGTTTAAAAACAAAACAAGTACCTGATGGAATTCACAATATACATTTGAACAAAGAAATAAGACATTTTACTGCTGATGTATTGTCTTGAAAATTTTCTGGCTCTCTTTGCTCCCCAATGGACACTTTGAAAGCAAAGTTAAGTACATTTTTCTAGAAATGAGTAGGTGCAGTGAAGGAACTTAAATTACATATTTGAACATAAACAGTTTAAAATAGACTAGTATTTGTGCGCGTTTTGTCCGGGAAAATCTTGTACGAGTCTGGGAAAATCATGGAAATTTCAGGGAATTTCATTTATCAAAATCTGTGGCCAACCTGTTCGAGCAGCAACTTGAAACTTTACATGATGATAGACCATGATGAGATTTCTTAACAAGATCTTTGATTTGAAACTTTTACTTTTGATCTAATGACCTTGACCTTGAAATTTTTGTAAACAATAAAAACTTTAAACTTGACTATATCTCTTGAACTTTTACCGGTATTGCTTTCATACATGTGTTTCATAATACCTTTTAATTTAAACCTGTGACCTTGAACTTTGACCTACGTACACTGGTAGGGTTAGTCATTCCCATATTTTTCATTTATATTTCAGAAAATGCCTACAGTATTTAGAGGGTGTAAAATCTACCTGCCTGAGGACATCAAGAAGTTTAGATATCTACGGAGATTTATAATTGGGTATCCTTTATGTGACATCAAGAACATTTAATTTAATTTTTTAATTTTTATTAATTTTTTTTATAATTTTTTTTTTAAATTCAAAATTGATAGTATCACGAGATGAATGTATTTAAAGGAATTCATCCACCTCATAAAGCATTGATTGATAAGATCATTTCATATAAGGTTTTGTTGCCTAAAACTGCAAAAATACAGTGGAGCTGTCAGAATAAGGCTTGATTTATCCCTGAAATCATTCGATTATTTCTCGTGCACTTTCCTTCCTTTAAAGGAAAAGGTTGTTCAAAAAATTGATATAAGATGTGATAATTACGGCTTGAATAGGTTAGGGGTAACAATATCTGAAAATGTCAAATAGCGAAGTTCACAAAAATATACAAAAAATGCATTTTTTTACATAGATTTTAAGTGTGTTATGTTTCAATCTCCTCTTATTTTAAAAATGAGAAAGGAAAAATAACTTCGAAACCAGTATGTCAATGTTATCAGTAAATGGGCACCAAAAACTGTTATATTTTGTACTAAACAGCCACTTTGTAAGCTTTCAGGTGTGAAATACACACTGTGTAGAAATAAACATGTTTACACTATGCATGACTTTTGCCTATGTGACATGCTCCTTAACGATGTAAAGCTGGGACGGTGATTTGTTACCAGAGTATGACAAAGCCTCGGCTACGCATATCATCATTCCTAAAGGAAAACAGGTATTTTCCCTGCATTTCTTTTGTCTTCATATTTAGGACATTTGGAAATTATTTCCCTTCTGAAAATGAAAAGACCTAAAATTTTTACTTTTTTTTCCTGAGTGTCAGTTTTTAGCTCGACTGCACTTTAGTGCAAAAGAGCTATTGCAATACCCCCGGCGTCGGCGTTGTCTGAACTAGATGATAAGGTAAATGTTAAGATTACACATTTACCTTTCCTATATTCATATTCTGTTGGTATTTTTTGTTGCAAATGTTTAATTATACATCATTTAATATATCCAGATGAGGATATAGCCCCTGGGGTTGGGATTTTTAAAATTATTTCAAATGATAAGGCAAATGTTGAGATGATAAGGTAAATGTTAAGATAGCAATAAAGTCTTTAAAAGCCAATATTGAGCAAAGTATAAGTGCTACTTGTACCAAACTTACATATTTGATGTATCTTTGATCAAACTTTCAAAAAATGACCTAGACCTACTTTTTTCCGCTTGAATGATTTTGCCTTTAAAAGCCAATATTGAGCAAAGTATAAGTGCTACATGTACCAAACTTACATATTGGATGTATCTTTGATCAAACTTTCAAAAAATGACCTTGACCTACTTTTTTCCGCTTGAATGATTTTGCCTTTAAAAGCCAATATTGAGCAAAGTATAAGTGCTACATGTACCAAACTTGCATATTGGATGTATCTTTGATCAAACTTTCATAAAATGACCTTGACCTACTTTTTTCCGCTTGAATGATTTTACCTTTAAAAGCCAATATTGAGCAAAGTATAAGTGCTACATGTACCAAACTTGCATATTGGATGTATCTTTGATCAAACTTTCATAAAATGACCTTGACCTACTTTTTTCCGCTTGAATGATTTTACCTTCAAAAGCCAATATTGAGCAAAGTATAAGTGCTACATGTACCAAACTTGCATATTGGATGTATCTTTGATCAAACTTTCATAAAATGACCTTGACCTACTTTTTTCCGCTTGAATGATTTTACCTTTAAAAGCCAATGTTGAGCAAAGTATAAGTGCTACATGTACCAAACTTGCATATTGGATGTATCTTTGATCAAACTTTCATAAAATGACCTTGACCTACTTTTTCCGCTTGAATTATTTTACCTTTAAAAGCCATTATTGAGAAAAGTATAAGTGCTACATGCACCAGACTTGCATATTGGATGCATCTTGGGTTAGACTATTGAAATATGACCTTGACCTACTGTCATGCATTCTTAGATCAGTCCAGTAACTGCCATATTACCAAGAAAAAAACATGCAACTATTTCAACATACAAGGTATGTATTTAGAACTTGATAGCATAACTTTCCATGTCTGATGATTCATGGTTTCGTCTAGGATTTTCCTATATATATGCAGTGTTCTGCATCTCAAAGAGTGTGGGCTTTTTTCAGCTCATATGAGCAAAGCGTAAGTGACCTTTTGTCATAGTGTATCCTCTGTCATTGGTTCACCATAAACTAATTTTAATTTATAACTTTAAATTTTTTATGTGACTTGATATATGTTGTTGCCTGAGAAAGGGAGTTTAAACAAATTGGCTGTCATGAGAGATATTATGCTATGCAGTCGAGCATTAGGTGACTCTGGCAGATATTTTTCATTATTGCAATAAATCTAAGCTTAATATTCCATTTGCTCTGCCCCTCCCATATTTTGCCAAAATTAATCAATTCAACATCCCTTTCTCTGAAATTACCAAATATCAAATACATGTACATGTATATTACATACCCGTAAACCGTAGCTTTGAAAGATGTATTTATTATATTTTCAGGACCAAGTCACAAAGTGCAAAGGTGTATGTGTCACAGAAGACTGGCTGTACATGTGTATTAAGAAATCCGCTATCGTGCAAACAGAACCCTATGTTGTGGAGTGACCATTGTCAATATGCTACAGAGTTGATGTGGAGATGTATGAGTGACAGATGATGTATGCTTAGTTTGTGTGTGATAGGAATTCCTTTAAAGACTTACTCCTTACTTACAGTTTCTTATAATTGTAGAATGAGCAATATTCTAATGCCATAATGTGAATTAAGTAATGTGTGGTTGGTTGTGTGTATGTAGATATGTGTGATCAGAAATCCTCGAAACACCAACAGAATTTTAGCCTAGAGCGCATATAAAGAATTATCACATGATACACCCGTTATGCAGTTTCATAAAGCCATTTCATAAATATATGATATGATAACACGTTACATATCGCTCTGCTTGAATGCGATTGGTCAAGTTTGGAACCGAATCACGTAAACCTTGACAAATGTGACCTTTCAAATATCGGTCAACTGTTAAATTCAGACCAAGAGTCAATATCAGTGATTAAAATTGTTGTTGTTGAATTAATTCTTGCATTAAAATACTATTCAAAATTGAAATACTGTTCTCTTACGCACAGAATATCTATACGATGGGGACACTACTTCTCATGGCGTAGCAGACGACCTCAAGATCACTGCGTGGTTCGCCTCTGTAGTTCTCGGAAACGTTGATTTCACGTTGGAAATATACATTTTTAGGCAATATCATGTGATAAAAAGAATCTCAAATGAATTTTCATTTCATACGATGTATTATGAAACTCGTTGTGCGTTTTATATCCCCTCGCCAAGGCTCGGGGATATAAAACACACAACTCGTTTCATAATACATCGTATGAAATGAAAATTCATTTGAGATCCTTATATATATATGGTTGAGTCATACAAATTGACTGTATACCCCCTGAACAGAAGCCTATGTTGTAGAGTGGCAAATGTCATAATGTCATAGCGTACGTGTGTAGAAAGAGATGTGTGGTGTCCATGTTATGTTACATAGACAAATTGCTCAGTATACATGTATGTGTGATAAGAAATCCTCTTAAGACTACAAACTGAATCTTAGAATATTGTAGAATGAGCTATATTATAGTGCCATAGAGTGCATAATTTTATAAAGAAATTTTGGTTGTGTCTTACAATTGACCAATAAAACACAAAAGCTGCACTTTTCTCTATATAGAAATCCTGTGTAGTTCAAAACGAAAAATTAAATACATGTATCATGGAAAACTGAATCTTGTATAATGTAGAAATTGATTTTGCAAAAAATGAGATTTATATTGTAAAGACTAGCTTTTATTTTGTGGAAACTGAGCTACAAAAAGTTGAAAGTTTCATTAATATTGTAGGAACTGCACATTATGGTAGAAACTTAACTGAACATTGTAGAAATTGCAGATATTTACATTATAGAAGCTGAGCTGGACGTACTACAATGTAGTTACTAAACTCATCATTGTAGAAGCTGACATTCATATTAAGTAGAAACTGACATAGATTTACATTATGTAGAAATTGAGATTGGAAAGGAACTCCAACCCTTTGTTCAAAATTTGGGTTTTACAACTACTCTACAAGCCTTGTAATGATAACTCTGGTTGAATTAGTTGATTATTAGAAATTGTTCTTTCATTCATTGTTTGTGCAATTGTTTCTCAGGCTTAGAATATTTTAATATGTACATGTATTTCTATCTTGTAGATATTTATAGATACCTTGAGAGTGGTAGCCTTGACCTTGACTATGAAATATTGGTTTACAAATGTATATGATTCCATAGTAACGTGGACTTGTCCTTGACATTTGAATATAGGCTGATGATGTGAGGTCAGCTCTATTAATTTTCACCTTTTTAGTCTTGAAATTATTTATTAGTGTATGTTGTAAACCAAACAATTCCTGGCAGCATAAATTGTCACTTTTTTTTTTACTTTTGTTTGTGTTAGTAATGTTTGTTATTTATCATGTGACTCATTATCAGAAATAAAGCACTTTAGATTTTGACATATAAGTGTGGTTTGTTTGTTTTTTTTTTTAACTTGCCTGAACCAAATGTTCTGCAAAATTTCTAACAAAAATTTTGGAAACTTCTGACTTAAAATGCAGAGTTTTGTTTCTACATTTATATTGAGTAACTATGTAGAAATGATATTTGAATGACAAATATGGATAATGACCTTATCCCTGTATACAGCACAAAATCGATAATTCAGAAAATCAGAAACTGAAGGGATACAAAATCAGGATAAAATGGGAACCAAAGCAAACAAACAAAAACCTCGATAATATGAAAAGAAGCAAACTCCCGATATGGGAGTGAGACCAGGTGCCCAGGAAGAGTAAAAAATAAAAACATCTAGATGAAAACACTTTGAACTTAATTTCATTTAACAGCGAAAGTTACAAAAAGTCCTGAAATTGTATTGCAAGTCTTTTTTGTGAAGTGGGCACTGGCCTAACTAGAGATTGTTCATATAGAGAGGTAGGTTGTCCTTTATGTTTCTACATGTATTGATATGGTACTTTGTTATTGGTTCTGTCTGTTTGTCTGCTTATTCTCCTCTTTATGAGAGTGTGTTCCGCTGTCTTCACTGTTGGGGATTTCCTCTTTGTATATTTTAAGGCCACTTTTGCAAAGTCTTTAGCAATCACAGGCTTCACGTTACCTGAGATGTGTGACATTCTTATACCCCAAAAATGTATAGATTGAGTGAACATCTTTGTCTTAGCAAGGTAAATTGTAGTTCACAAGACCTTGGAACTTTTGTGCTATGCATTGAATTTGCCTTTGAAAAAAAGTTGTTGAGATTTTCTTTCCTATTTACCAAGTTTTACTGATTAATTATTCTACGACACAGCAAAAGTCAAGGTTTAGAGGTAACTGGATTTTGCTTTGTTTTCATCCATCGAGGAACGCTCAATACTTTGGTGTCTCTGTGTTTGTCCACTTTATGTTTTAACATACGGATGTTTTGCTTTGTGTACTGCAACCGTGTCTTGTTGGAGATCTCTTCCTTTATTTTCATTATTGGGAACTCACAGTAACCGTTGATTGCGCAATCATACCTTATGTGTGTCAAAAAGTTTGACTTATCGCTAGAATGCGGCTCATAAATCGAAATGAGATTTTAGAATAAGAGCTTCAAAGAAAGTTTCAGATTTGTTTATATGAAAGGCGGAGAAGTATTCCTATGCTGGAGATACCTTCCTTTATTCCCATTATTGAGAACTCACAGTAACGGTTGATTGCGCAATCTTACCTAATGTGTGGCAAAAGGATTGACTTTTCGCTAGAATGTGGCTCATAAATCGAAATGAGATTTTAGAATAAAAGCTTCACAGAATGTTTCAGATTTGTTTATATAAAAAAAGGAGAAGTATTCCAATTTGTAAAGGTTTCGGGAGGAAATCTTGGAAAACGTTTTATGGTCATACTTGAAAATTTCAATGGATGTGAACAATTTTTTTTTCTTTGTTACTTGTTAGACAAAGTAATGGTCGTAGGTCCTGTTGCATCATATTCAACGCATACTGCTACGTCTTTTGGTACATTTTGGACATTACGGATTGTTTAGTCGCTGGCCATGGTTGATTGCCCGAGGAGTGCATGTCTGGTCTATGCTGCAAATTTATCTGTTTTTGAATGATGCTATCGAATTTGAATACGTTGAACAATTGCAAACAATGCAATACTAGTAGGTTACAGAGGCTTGAAATATTCAAAGTGGAGAAAATTAACGTATGTTCACGAGATCGATGTTGACAAGCATCCACTATTGACAGAAGTGACAGGTGGTTTTTTAAAAAAATTGTAGCGATTGTCCATTAATCTCGTTTGTAGTCCTTTGTGTTTGGTGCTTTGTTGTCCTTTTTGTGTTTCTTGACAGTAAATGTTTTGAATATCTTTCCCTGACATGATCGCCATAGTACTTTCTATAAAGACATAACCTCAGCCGGTGCATGTTTTGTTGATATTGTTTTCAGTTTGATCAGTGGACATCGACGGCGGATGCGGCTAACCAAAGAGGGGATGCTTACTCCTCCTGGGCACCTGGTCCCAACTCCAGCTTGCTAGGTGTCCGTCAATGCTCGATTTGGTGCACTATTGTGAGTGCTATTGAGATTGTCGTCAGGATCTTCTTTAAAGTGCCTCTACATTACAGGATGTTTTAAGTCCATCAAATAACAAATATGAATCAATTTGCGATTGCATAATTAATTTGCAAAAATTCCTGCATTTTAACCCCGTATTTTGTGATTTTAATGTCCATTTACACCTGCAGCGGAGGATAGCCGAGCGTCTTATCGCTAAATCTTGCTGCTGACCACATGTGTGGTGAAATCGTCATGAGTGAAACAGATAGCGTTTCAGATAGTAGTACGAAGCATAGATGAACAGTGAATTTAACAGAATATTCTACAAAAAAAGAATTGAACTAATGATAATTATTGTCCCATTTACTATGTTGTGTTATTACAATTCAAGAAAATTAAAAGGGGATGTTAAAAATACAATTAGATAATAGACATTTGGGGGTAAATAGACAGATATATTCACGAGTTTATTTTCAGAGCCTATTCCCCTACATTTTATTTATATCAGACTTGATTAGAAATACAGCATTTCATATGTTCACATGACATTTTAATTTCAACTCCACCGATATTCGAATAAGAGTTTACGGCGCATGATTAGGTAGTTTGTTTGTTTGTTTGTTTTTTTTTTTTTTTTTTTGTTTTGTTTGTTTGTTTGTTTTTTTTTTTTTTGTTCTTGTTTGTTTTGTTCTTTGTTTGTTTCTTTTTTGCATTGTGCATGTAAGAATAAGAGCAATGAGAGGTCAAAATTGCTTTGGCCCGAGATATGGGCATAGGAAAAGTGGGAATACGATCAGTCCGATTGTAAGCACCATATACGAAGTATTTGGGGGGGGGGAGGAGGGGGTATGTTTAAAATAGCTAGCTTAGTGTTTTCAACATTTCAAACATTTCGCACTTTTCTATTTCTGTATCTTAAAAACCACAAAAGTTCGGCATGTTATATCGGCCTGATAATAAGAAAGTTCGCAGCTCGAACGTTTGTAAACCCCCCCCCCCCCCATTTCCTTCCATTCCAACCATCTTATTTTCTTTGTTAGGAACTGATGTATCAAATAGGATAAATTGAAAACAGAAGAAAAAGAAAGACAGTTAAAAAACCCCAGAAAAATGAAGAAAATAGATGGAAGTCTCGATCTCCTCCAGAATATAACATTCTTTTGGTCGGAAGAATTCTGTCTTTATCCCTTGTTTGTTACTCTCGGATTTCAAACACACATTTCACACTTTAAAGAAATTAATTTTTTTCATAGAAATATTGACTAAATCGAAATTATTACCCTGTGATTACTACAATTTACTGGAAATACATAATAGGAGCCTGTCCTGAATGTATGCTTAATAAGTCTTTGTTAACCAGTCCTTGTAAATGCCTTTAAATTATTTCTTATCGTGCTCTGTGTTCAAAATGTATATTTTTGTAATCCCTATCCATTTTCCTCTATTCTAAGTCATTTATTAATCTAAAAATCTGTTCAAAAGTTTCTCCTTCTTTCTCTTTTTCTGTATTATTTATACAGAGTTAGCATCAACGATCAGGCTATTCGTTTCACTTTGTACGTCTGACCACAGAGAGCGCCGGAGACCGGCGATCAGAGGTGGTCAAAAGTTAATCAAGATAAGATGGTGCAAGTAACTCATTAAATCTTCACCGCAGAAATATCGCGTTTTCGGGATAAGATGCGTTTCATTAATACCAAGTAGTAGAAAAAATATGATTTTGCAATGTTGAGGCACTTTAACTCTTTTGTTCCTTTTTACTCGCTTGTTGAACTTGTCTACTCTGTGGGTTTTTTTTTGTATGGGAGTGTTAAGGTGTTTTGCAGGTTGTCCTTCACACAAGTCTTGTTGAAGGTCCCCTCTTATCCTACATTCGCTTAAAGATGTTTCAAATGATGTGAAAAGAAAGCTTATATTTTATCAATACCATAACTGCATGTCAAGGAGAATAAAAAGGTTATCTTTATTTGAAACTTTTACATCATACTCTTATTTGTCCATTGGCAGTGTGAGCAGTCTTACTCCTGTTATTCCATCCACTGATAATTCAGGTTATGTCTTTATGTTCTATCTATGAAGCAAGCACGTGGTTCGCCGAGGCCAATCACAAAGCTTAAGGTCATCATTCCACAGTGTTCCATGTGGACAAAGCTTCTCTACCCGTCGTCTATTTTCACACGTGACATAACCATTACATCGGAGACAGGACCGAAAATTACCTCCAAGTATGTATCTACACTGCCAGCTTATACATCCTGTAAAGGATTGACCATCACAAAAATTATATTAAGCTTTAAGATGGTTATATTTAGCATCAATATGATTATATGAGTTATAAAAGATCCTTACGACAATTTCAACAGCACTCATAATAGAGCACACAATTAAGCATCGACGGACCCATAGCAAGCATATTTAGCACCAAGATGACTATATTTAGCGCCAGTATAATTATTTTTATTATCAAGATGATAATATTCATTACCAAGATAATTATATTTAGCATCAAGATGACTATATGTTCAGCATCAAGATGATTATATTTAGCATCAAGATAATTATATAGCATCAAGATGATAATATTTAGCATCCAAATAAATGTTGATATTTCCGGCAGTTTGGCATCTATAACATTATGCCTCATTTAAAATTTGGCTCTTCATATCATTATTCAATATAATATTTCCTTTTTGGCCTCAAACGTCTTTGATGAGACATCATGTGTGGAAATGCACAAATGGTGTAATTGAGATTATTAAAGCATAACATTTACTAGCAATTTAATATTCAGTAATATAGTGTTTGTCAGATTTTATCATTTTTGTTTACCTGTAGTCAAACCAGTAACAAGGTCCAAATTAAATTTGTTTCTTCACAGCGATTAAACGGAGTATTTAACGAGGCTGAACATCTAAGATGAGTCCTCGTCATTTTTCATGAGAGGAACAAAAACAAATACGAATGGGTAGGATATGTTAAGTACCAACGAGAAGTAAAGGCACACAAAAAGTACCTACATGAATTCTGAGAACGCGCCTGTAGAGAGTGTATACTAAAATTACAAAAAAATGTATAAAAGAAGAAAGGAGGGGATCTCAAACAAGCCACGGTTGTAGCACAAACAGTAAAACGCCGAAATACCATTATCCGAAAACATAGAGTAGACAAGCTCAGTGAGAGGATGAAAAGGAACAAGGAAAAACAAACACGGCATCCAAACACAAAATATTACGCACTACATAGAAATAATGTCGAAGGTTTCCAACTCTATACCTTCTTGAAGAAAATTCCAAACCAATTTCCATGCACCAGACACGTGTTTCGAATATTAAATTCTCATCAGTGATGCTTTCAGCGGAGCCACCAAAAATAATTTCAGTAGCGCCCTCTTTAATTTTTTGAAGTTAGATTTTTACATTTACATTACAGAGAGTGTGCGACTCCAAATTTCCTGTAGGATCGATTCAATAGCTTATCCAAATAAAATCTATGTTCAAAATAGCATTGGAGGGATGGTGCTAAGATGATAAACTCCTTTAATTTCGATGATATTTATCGGTGAAATGGCTACTTTCAGAAATAGCAAAAAATATATTTATGATGTCACACTGATAAAAGGCCAAAACAATGCTTCTTTCAGGTGACAGAGCTGGAAAGAAGTAATTAATGCACTTGACAAACATCAGGCCACGGGGAACAAACAAGACCAGTGGGTAGTATTTTTTTGCATTATTTTTGAACGATTTAGAAGAATTCCTTTCGCGAAATGGCGTCACAGGTCTTCCTACTAATTCTGAAGGAATTGAACATATTTCTTAAGATGATGTTGATTTTATATTCTGATTACACTGTTCTTTTTGCTGAACAAAGATGATTTGCAACAATTATAAGATGTTTTCATAGATATTGTACTTTTTGGAAATTGGAGGTAAATATTAACAAAACGAAAATTGTTATTTTTTCAAAAGGGAGAAGTCAGAATAATCTAGAATTCCAATATAATGATAATGTTTTAGAAATTGTAAAAGAATTTAAATATCTTGGTATATACTTTTCCAGAACAGATTCCTTTGTTAGGACAAAGAAATATTTAACAGATAGGCAACAATTGTTATGTATGTTATACTTAGAAAAGGTAAACTGTTTAATCTGTCAATTGAGGATCAGTTATTTTTGTTTGATAAAATAGTTGTGCCAATTTTATTGTATGGATCAGAACTATGGGGATTTGGCAACCTAGATAGTATTGAGCTTGTTCATTTAAAATTTTGCAAATTGTTACTACATTTAAAACCTAGTACTCTTAATATTAAGATTTACGGAGAACTTGGAAGGACTTCTTTGTATTTACAAATAAAAAATCGTATCATTGGTCAAAGCTTGTTAGATATTGTTCAAAATTTTACAGACTTTTATATAAAAAATATGTTAATGGTATAGAATGTGAATGGATGAAGAATCTGAAATCAATATTTGATAATTGTGGTTTTAGATACATTTTTTATGAAGGTGTCTCATTGCGCAATAGATCATATATTTGTGATTTGATTAAACAAAACCTGAATGATCAGTTTGAACAAGAATGGAGGGATCTTTGTCAAAACTCATCAAAAGGAAAATCATACAGATTTTTTCGAATGATATTTTTGAAATCCAGAACTATATAACTTCAAAAATGTGTAATAATGAGATTAGAACTTTAGCCCGATTCAGATGTAAAAATCATAAGCGTCCGATAGAAATTGGTAGATGGATTAATTTAGATAGAGAAGAAAGAATGTGTAATTTATGTGAATCAGATATTGGCGATGAATTCCATTATGTAATGCAGTGTCGATTTTTAAATTTTGAACGATCACTCTACTTACATGAATATCTTATTTCTTATCCAAATATATTTAAATTTCATTTATTATTTTCAACAAAAGACAGATGTTTTGAAAAAAAATATGCTTGTTTATAAAGAAACTCAACCAGAGAGTCACCCCTCCTTGTTAGGAAAATATCTCGTTAAAAATGTTAATAATGCCGTATATTTATGTCTTATTTCATGCATGTTGTACTGTATATAAGATTATTTTTTATTATTTTTGTAAAATTATCTCTTTGTCATTATACACTGAGATTAATAAAGAATTGAATTGAATTGGTAAATAGTTACCGACCGTGTAGTTATCCGGATTAAGTGCACATAACTCTCCCACTTGTGAGGTTACCCAGTGGTCTCGAAGAACGTAAAAATGTTCTGTATGATAGCCTTTGTAAGATCCCCACACTAACAGGACATTAAAACACAGGAGCCCCAAGTAACACACAGATGGATATGTACATGTATATCAAAACTATAGGGCGTACGAAAAACAGTCAATGCTCTGCCGACTGGAGTAAGTTCATGAATGAAATTACTCTTGTTATTACACTTGCATCATATGAGCATTTCAATGAGTAATGTCTCAACAGTGATGCTCGAGACGGTAAAAAGATGAAATCCAAATAGTATGAAATTATAAGGGTAATTTAAGTATAAATTTCTGTCGAAGAACCTGCTAAGGACAATGCATTGTCATCAGTGTATAATTAATCTCTTAATTCAAATCAGTGTATTTTTTTTTTCAAAACTTTACTATTTTACTATATATGCCATGTCATTGTAATGCTATTAAATGAAACCACTAAGGACACTTTTCTTGTTTCCTATTACTACCAGACTTAGATCAAATTATTATAAGATGAAGGAATTTGAGAGTTTGAATACTTAAACCCTTCAGAATCCCTATATAGGGCAGACTCCTTAAAGATAAAAATGATCATATCAACGTACCCTGTGGTGTGACAAACGTAGGAACTAATATCAAAATTGCCAAGTAGAGAATATTCATTTTGTGTCAGCTGTTTTTCTATAGCTGTTCTGCAAGATATGAAAAATTAAGAATACAAAATTAAGTTACAAAATTTGCAAGCATTTATGTAATACATTTCAATGTGATCTAGAAATCTTTTTATCTTAAAAATCACCGAAAGAATGATACGACGTGTAAACATAGTAGAAGAAAAAAAATACCTTTCCCTGTCCTTGTGTCCAATTTGATAGGCTTTGAACTGTTTGCATTTTGTTTTTATATGCGTACACTTGCGTCACAGAATGAAGAAAATCATTCCACTTAACCGCTTTATTAAGAAGTTACAAATGCTCATTAATTCCTTTTACATCTATTACAATTAAACTGTGAACTATCCAAAGATCACATAAATTCCTGTAATTCTTACAAATTCCACTGCTTTGTTTACTGTAAACATTACCTGGAAAACTTATAGTAGCAGTGATTCTAAGAATCATAACTTCGACTTATCATAATTATACAAATTAGCATTCTCCTTCAGCAATATGGTATGCATCTCATATATACTTAACATTCTTTAAGGTAGATTGTACCTCCGATCCAAAATCGGGAAATATTCTGCATGGATACACCATATTTTCTTTTCAGATTATTGGGCAATTGGTATATGTAAAGCTAAAACAGCTAGGTTTCAAATTTATTTTTGGTTTGGTAAGAATAGCTCTATAATGTATAAATAAATGTGATTTTTTGGATTTTTCCATAGGGTATAATGTTAATGCTGGGATAATTCGAATTTATAAGTGATAAAGATATCCCTACAATCTAGGGTTTATCTAAAAAGTTTTTATAAAAGGTTCAAAGATGATTAGAAGGATTTTTTTAAAAAAAGGAGAATATAACCTCTCATGACCAGAGGTACGAGCTACCTTAAAACTTGGCGATAAAAAATTTTCAAATGACACAAAATTAAAGAGCAAATATTGCCATATGATATATTTCTCCTGCTGATTAAGTCAAAAGTGCCTTTAAATTCCTCTTGAAGATTTCATTGATTGAAAAAAAAATCCAGATATTTTTTCATTCAAAAGAGAACATATATAGAGAACATATATATTTAAAGAACATGTGCAATTCAATTTTTAAAATAGTCATATGCTATGAATTAATTACTGGAGATCTTACCTCTTAAATGAATTATAACGTTACAAATTGTACTCGAGTGTGTATTTTGATAAAAGAATGCACAAAAATGTGATTTCTTGATTTTGTGTCGAAGAAATATACTAGTATATACATAACATGTAAAAAGTATAACGTTTTGCTGTCTCAGATCCCTCTACTTCCTTAACATGAAGTAGGAACAGAAATATTGAATAATGAAAATGTTAAGAATTGCTGACTTAAACTCAAGTCCTGAGCCTTAACGAGACTGACGGTACGCACAATTATCTAATCTCCCTGCAATGACGATTTCAATTGAATAGTCTAATCTAATCCATTTAGTTGTCATCAATATAAGCTAAAGAAGACCCTGACGATAATCTCAACAGCACTCACAGTAGAGCACCGAATGAGCATCGACGGACCCCTAGCAAGGTAGAGGTGGGACCAGGTGCCCGGGAGGAGTACGCACCCCCTGTTTGCCAGCCGCACCGCAACGCTGTAGATGTCAATGCACGAAAATGAAAACAATGTCCAAAAACATGCACTGTCTGAGGCAATGTCAGAGCACTAGTTAACACAATATAAGTACAAGTTCAATACCTAATTTTTTACATCGTTCGTGGCATAGCGATTAGTACTCTCCTTTTGGATTTTTATTTTCAAACAGGTGTTGGTTTCATCCCGCTCTGCATATCTATCACAGTTTGTTTTGTGCGGCTAGCCAACAGGGGATGCTTACTCCTACCGGGTACCTGGTTCCACCTCTAGCTTGCTAGGGATCCGTAGATGCTCAACATAGTGCTCTATTGCGAGTGCTGTTGAGATTATCGTCAGGATCTTCTTTAACTCATTTGTAATTATACATCGAAAAATGAAATGAAAAATTAAATATATCTCAAAAGTGAACCTGTAGGGAGTCCCCTTAAATTAAACATGACCTTGAATTTCAAGCCATTGACCCTACAAATGTTCATTGTTTTAAGACGAAGTACTTTGCATAATTCATTTGTAGGACTTAACCGCATATAGTAATGGTCTTTTAAATTTTACAGCCAACATGAGCACAATCTGAAATAATCTTAGGTTATGGCATCTTTTATTGGTATCGTTTTATTCTATTATGATCAGTGACATTCATCAGTGAATAACTGTTGTCACCACCAAACAAGAAATATAAAACTTTTGGATTGAATAACTGGTAGGTACTTCTTTGGCGTTTATTTGGGTTATGACATCTTTTCAGCCTTTGTATGTACATACAATACATATCAATATTTCTTTTGTAGATACTTTCATTACGACAGATCTATACAAGTACTTTTGAGTATCTTTATGAGTTAAAGAAGATCCTGACGATAATCTCAACAGCACTCACAACAGAGAACTATGTTGAGCATCGACGGACCCCTAGCAAGCTAGAGGTGGGATCAGGTGCCCGGGAGGAGTAAGCATCCCCTGTTGGCTAGCCGTACCCGCCGTCGATGTTAATGCACGATAAAGAACACAGTATATAAATGCATGCACTGTCTGAAGTTATGTCTATATAGAAAGTGCTATGGCGACCATGTCGGGGAAATATATTCAAAACACTTACTGTCAAACCCCTCGCGGGGAACTTTTTTACGAGCTCCACACGGCAAAGGGCGTAAGTGTGACACAAATGAGTTAAAGAAGATCCTGACGATAATCTCAACAGCACTCACAACAGAGAACTATGTTGAGCATCGACGGAGGGACAGGAAGGAATCTCCCACAGGACTCGGTAGCAACACTCCACAGCCAAACACCGAAATACAAGAATAAGAAAACACAGAGAGAACAATTACAACGCCACCAAACGGTCAATAAAGATTTTAACACTAGGCATCAAAGACGATTTGAAAACACTTGACATTCCATATAAAATTTCTCCCTCGGACACACATCTTTTCTCCATCACGTTTGCTCATTGGCAAATCATTTTCGTTTATTACAATGTCCAGAATGAGATTTCTCTCTCTGGCACACATCTATTCTCCATCACGTTTGCTCATCGGCAAATCATTTTAGTTTATTCCAACATCCAAAATAAATTTCTCCCTCGGACACACATCTTTTCTCCATCACGTTTGCTAATTGGCAAATCATTTTGATTTATTCCTTTTTGTATCCTTATCAATTACTGTAAACGCGGTTATTTTCCCTGGGGGAAATTGTCGATGACAATTGCAAGACTTGTACGCGTGGAGGGGGGGGTAATTTTTACGAAATCAGTAGTATACCCTGTACTTTTTATACTGGTTGTAATGTTCATGCGTGGGTTATTTTCATGAAAATACAATCACAAAATCGCAAAATTTAACCCCACAAGAAAATTTCTACGTAAGCAGTATCAGAATATTTCTTGATTTCTTTCGGGTTTTGTGTTTTACTCCAGTTCTCTCGTTGATAAACTTCAGCATCATCAACCTTAGCTGAATGTGTTTTTGTGATTCAATGTGTTCTTGATATAGGATTTTGGAACGCCATTGTGAATCTCTCACCAGGTACGGATCATCCAATCATAAACGTCATACAACACTCGGCTGTAATACTCACAGAAAATACCAAAGCACATCATGCAAAAACAGAGTAGACAAGGACAGAAAGAAACACGAAAAGTGACAAGGAATACCAACAAACAACATGGAAATATCAAACGTACAAGACTGCACATAAGCCAACGAAACCATTGACCTCGATTGAGATTAATTTGGTTCAATCATTTCTGGCGTTGACTTTCATATTTACTTAACAGTCAGGGGTATCACTGATTTCAGTACTCTTTCAGAAGTTACTAACATCAGTGATTTTGATTTTGACTTAACTTTCTGCTTTACCTCAAAATTACTGAATTCCATACTTTTTGCGCGTATTCTTATTTCTAGAAATCCATTCCTGCGCATTTTCATTTTATGAGTTCATTGGGTGCAGAATAAAAAGTACTACAGATCCATGGAATTAGATATCTCTGAATAGTGTAGTAAAGACAATCAAATGGACAAACTTTAGAATATGACGGGATTCAATCATATTTATGTGACTGATTTCAATTATTTTGCAAAATGAATATCTTTGATCGAGTTTGATTACAAAGGAAATCGAAAAATAAATCATAAGTATCAGTCATTTCCAAAGAGGACTGAAATCAGTGATGCCCCTGACTGCTTAATGAGTCTTTGCGGAAAATAGAGTTACCTCCCATTAAAGATGGTATCTGACTTTAAACTATTATGACGTCATGAAAATGATATGATAAAGCCGATTTCATATAGTCATTTCCCAGAGTTTAAGGATCGTTTCCATAGAATTTGATGACGTCACAATTAGTCTACGTCAGAAACCGTCCCAAACGGATAAAAACTCTGTTTTTCGAAAATATGGAATTGGCTATCGTTGTCAGAATGTACTGAATTGCTTTCACCTCTTGATCTTTAGCAATATTCAAACAAACAAATGATGCAAAACAAAGAAATAAGTGCAGCTTAACTTGTCATTACTGATATTTTTGTATATGCTAGAAATGTTTGATGGATGAGATCCTGAAACTGATCCGAACCAATACCAATACTTTTTCAACAACTGACCAACTATCAGGGTAGGAATCCATGAAAATTGTTAGGCTCTGATCGCTTTCCTAAGATTTCCTAAGCGGTTTATCATGTTCTCGCTTCAGCCACTAGAGCACAAACTACTGTATACATGCCAAATTATTTCGGTATCCATTTACTTAGATAGAGTGTCACCTAAGGTCCCATTATTCTTTCGTCTTGATTGTGATTGAGGTGTCATCATACAACTTTTGTCTATGTAACTGATAGATTCCCACAAGATCTTACGTTTTTTTTTCAATATTAGTGCGAGGGTTTTCGGTATTAGATCCAGATAATACACCATTCATTGATTGCTGTCGTAGTCGGTGTTAATTGCACATTAATTTTGTCTCACTCAGCTTAGTATGTCTTGTTTTGTGTTTCGGTATGTGTGTTTGATTGTTTAATGGTCCGTTTGGTGTCAGTATTGTTATTTGTCTCCTTGTCTTTCTGCTGTTTGTTTTAATTGATTTGTAATGAAATTTAACAATAAAACATGTATTTTGATATTGACAATTTCAAACTATAGGTTGGTTTCTCAACTGCTTGATTGTGTAGCCTCCGAATATACCCTTGACCTAGTTTCAAAGTCTTTCTGCAGGCATTTGAAATATATTTGGAAATTCTCCACCACAGCAAACTTATGAAAATCTCCTAAAACTAAGGGCTGTCTCCCTTATGGCATAGTTCTGTCCTCTGTGGGTTCTTTGATAGACATTTTAGGTAAACTTTTGCTCTTCATAATTTCATGTTCTTTGGACTTCCTCTGTTAGGCCTCGAGCAACACTGATGAGACATAACTTGCTGACATGCGCATATGGTGCATATGACTTTAACAATAGAATATATATTTCAATATTGACTATTTCAACCACTAGGTTGGCAATTCTGTTGGTGAATTATTAAGTCCACAAAGATACCGTTTGCCTAGTTTAAGTATTTCGGCATATTTGTCTTGATAATAGTTTTTATACAATGTTCGTATTTTGTGTTTAAATACAATGTGTACAAGAGACCATTTGATTCAGATTGTTTCATGAGTTTTAAATACGAATTCTTAAAAGAAGACAAAACTCTGGACAACAGCATAGTATAAAGTGTGTTTATTTGAAATGATCATGAAGTGAGTAGTAAACATGAAATATCTAAGAACGAAAATCAAGTGGAAAATTACTTTCGAAATGATGATAGATAACAAACATCAGATGAAAACATTTTTTACCAGGAAACAGTTTGGTTTATCTAATGTTTTTATTCAGTCCTGTGTCTTTGTGTTTTTGTTTTAGATGTTTGGACATTTTGATGACCACATAAAAAGTAATGTAATAAAAGTGACGTAAAAAATTGTTACATGTTATATCAACGGTACTATATATTCAATGTTCCATTTCCATCAACATGTAGATCGCTCGGGAACATCACAAAGCTTGCGATTATTATTCCACAATCTTCCACCAGGGCAAAACCTCTCTATTTTTCTATTATCAGAACAAGTGACGTAACCGTCACATCGGAGACAGGACGTGTAATCACCATTCGGCAAGAATCTGCATTGCCAGCTCACACATCCTGAAATGGAAAATTCTCAGATTTTAAAATTTCGTTAAGACGATGGATATGAGATTCAAACAGGAGATGGATATTCTTCCATGTCAGTGCTACAGGGACTCTTCGGCAGATTTTTTCAATGAAATCATACTGCAATAAAATTCATGCCCCTCGATTTCCCGAGCAGTTACCGATTGTGACCTTTCTACCGAATTGTTGGATTTACCGATTGTGATCTTTTTACCGAATTGAAGTGGCGGGTGTTGCATGCAAGCAGGAGATGCTCCCTCTTCCTGGGCACCTGATTTCACTCCTTCGCAGGGAGTTCACTTTCTTCATATGGTTGATTTTTTTTAATTTATGTTCCTTTGCCTTAGTTCTGGTTTTATGCTAGTTATGTCTCCCCCCCCCCCAACGGGGAGGAGACATATTGATTTTGCCTTCGTCGTCCGTCTGTCTGTCCGTCTGTCCGTCTGTCACACATCGTGTCCGGGCTATATCTCTTGAACCGTTTGCCCGATACCTTTCATATTTTAGTATGTTGTTGCTTATGACCCGAAGGTTTCACATCACCTTGACCCAAGGTCATGTGACCAAGGTCAAGGTCACTTAGTGCATTTTTAAAGAAATTATGCATACATTCCTGTCCGGGCTATATCTCTTGAACCGTTTGCCGGATAACTTTCATATTTTAGTATGTTGTTGCTTATGACCCGAAGGTTTCACATCACCTTGACCCAAGGTCATGTGACCAAGGTCAAGGTCACTTAGTGCATTTTTAATGAAATTATGCATACATTCCTGTCCGGGCTATATCTCTTGAACCATTTGCCGGATAACTTTCATATTTTAGTATGTTGTTGCTTATGACCCGTAGGTTTCACATCACCTTGACCCAAGGTCATGTGACCAAGGTCAAGGTCACTTAGTGCATTTTTAATGAAATTATGCATACATTCCTGTCCGGGCTATATCTCTTGAAATGTTTGCCGGATAACTTTCATATTTTAGTATGTTGTTGCTTATGACCCGTAGGTTTCACATCACCTTGACTCAAGGTCATGTGACCAAGGTCAAGGTCACTTAGTGCATTTTTAATGAAATTATGCATACATTCCTGTCCGGGCTATATCTCTTGAACCGTTTGCCGGATAACTTTCATATTTTAGTATGTTGTTGCTTATGACCCGTAGGTTTCACATCACCTTGACCCAAGGTCATGTGACCAAGGTCAAGGTCACTTAGTGCATTTTTAATGAAATTATGCATACATTCCTGTCCGGGCTATATCTCTTGAAATGTTTGCCGGATAACTTTCATATTTTAGTATGTTGTTGCTTATGACCCGTAGGTTTCACATCACCTTGACCCAAGGTCATGTGACCAAGGTCAAGGTCACTTAGTGCATTTTTAATGAAATTATGCATACATTCCTGTCCGGGCTATATCTCTTGAACCGTTTGCCGGATAACTTTCATATTTTAGTATGTTGTTGCTTATGACCCGTAGGTTTCACATCACCTTGACCCAAGGTCATGTGACCAAGGTCAAGGTCACTTAGTGCATTTTTAATGAAACTGTACATACATTCCAGTCCGTGCTATATCCCTTGAACCGTTTGCCGGATAACTTTCATATTTTAGTATGTTGTTGCTCATCACGTAAAGGTTTCACATCACCATGACCCAAGGTCATGTGACCAAGGTCAAGGTCACTTAGTGCATTTTTTAATGAAATTATGCATACATTCCTGTACGAGCTATATCTTTTGAACCATATGCTGGATCACTTTCATATCTAAGTATGTTGTTGCTTATCACCCGTAGGTTTCACATCACCTTGACCCAAGGTCATGTGACCAAGGTCAAGGTCACTTAGTGCATTTTTAATGATATTGTGCATACATTCTTCTCCGGGCTATATCTCTTGAACCGTTTGCCGGATAACTTTCATATTTTAGTATGTTTTTGCTTATGACCCGAAGGCTTCACATCACCTTGACCCAAATCCAAGGTCGCTTACTACATTTTTAATGAAATTGTAGATACATTCTTGTTTAGGCTTTATCCCTTGGACCGCATACTGGATTGCTTTCAAGTTTAAGGATGTATTTAGTCATGACCAAAAGGTTTCACCTGGACCCATGGTCATTTGATCAAGGTCAAAGTTACTAAGTACGTTTTAATGAAATTTTACATGCTATCCCATTGGGGCTGTATCTCTTTTAACTTTTTATCAGATCACCGTCATATTTTAGTATGTTGTTGCTTATCACGTAAAGGTTTCACATCACGTTGACTCAAGGTCATGTGACCAAAGTCAAGGTCAATTAGTATATATTAAATGAAATTGTATTTGTTACATGTATTATGTCTAGGCTTAATCTTTTGAACCGTGATCGGATCACGTCATATTTTAGTATGATGGTGCTGATGACCCAAACTTTTCACACCACCTTGATCCAAGGTCATATGACTAAGGTCAAGTATTACATTTTTTAATGAAATTGTAAATGCTATTGAGTCTGGGCTATATCTGTGGAATCGTATACTGGATCACTCTTATACTATAGTATGCTGTTGCTCAGGATTGGAGGGTTTCTTATCATCTTGACCCAAGGTCATGTGCCCAAGGTCAAGATCATTTAGTTCTTTTTAATGAAATTGTACGTACTAATATTGTCTGGGCTATATCTCCTGAACCCTTCTTACAATTGTTTTCATATTTTAGTGTGTTGTTTCTAAGGACTAAATGTTTCTTATCACATTGTGCAAGGTCACATGGTTAAGGTAGCTTCTTACTTTGGTAATGGGAATTGTACATGCTAAGCATGTCCAGGCTGAAATTGTCTATGCTAATAATGTTTAGGCTTTATATTTTGAACCGTGTATCTAATCACTAATTAAGTTTTTTGTTGCTCATGATCCATACCATGTTAAACGTCTTCAAATTCAATAGCATCATTTAAAAGCAGATAAGTTTGCAGCATGGACCAGACATGCATGTTTCGGGTACTTAACCCTCGTCAGTGAGTGTAGGTTTCAGATCACCTATATCCAAGGTCATGTGACCAAAGTCAATTTCTTTAAATATGCTTATAATGAAATTGTATATGCCAATCATGTTTGGGCTTTACCTCAAACAATGTAATGAATCACTTTCATGTTTTAGTATGATGTTGCCCATGACTCAAAGGACATCATTTTGCATTTTGGCCTAAGGTCAAAGTAACTTAGAGGGAGGGGGGAGACATCTGTTTTTTTATGAAAAACATTTTGTTTAATTTTGTATGCCCTTGGTTAGATGATTTTTCGATTAACGATTTTTAACTTTCTGATAGGGATATGATTATTTCCATATTTGTCATTCTATACAGTACATGTAGTAAACTTCACAGATGAGTCTTTTTCTGTGTAGTATATAAAGACACCATGGGAAAAACGTTACAGCTGTTTAAATGGAAGGAGGGAAGGAGGCTAGCATTTTGATTGCATTCAAATAAAAATGATTCATTCAATGAGCCCTTGAGAATAGTACTTCTGATCGAGTTTCTTAGATGTGCACTATAGTAATCAACGATGTTTTCCCTTTTCCCGGATTTCTTTTCTCTGAACATGCATGGCTGGTACAGTATGTTAAGTCATTTTGCTTTAACTCTTTTCCTTGATTTTCTTAATTTGTACTAATCTGCACATCTGTAGTGCTGTATGTTTATTCCTTTGGTTTTATCCCTTTTCCCAGATTTCCTTTGCTCTGTGCATGCATACCTGGTGTAGTATAGTTATAGTCAGTATTTATTAGAAGGGTTCTCTCTAGTAGCAAAGTTGTGACTCTGTTGCTGTTGCTGTTGTTGTTGTTAATTTATATCGTCTACACTACATAGTCTAATCATAAACATACAAAAGTACCCATTTAAAAGTACCAAGTCCCAAAGTCGAATAGGCAAGACAAGACAAAATCGTTAGAATCTCAATTGGAACAGCCGGGACCGCGGACGAACAACACCTCGAGGTGAGACCAGGCGCCCGGGGAGAGCCAGTGTCCCCTGTCCGCACTTTATCCCTTTTCCCTGATTTTCTCATTTCTAAGTCTGTCGGCAAATATTCGCTGCATATGAGTGTTGAATCTTTTTTTTTCAATTACTTTCCGACGTTTTTGTCGAAGAAAAGCTTCAAGGTTGCTACCAGATAGCCATCAGAACATTCTCTTTTGATTTTTGATTTTTGCAGAATGTTGATTACATGATGATTTAGGTCCAATTGATCATCTTTTCCTCTTCTTCGGGGTCTGCTTTATTTTTCTTGTCAAGAGTATATATTTTATGGTAAAGGGAAGAGAGAGACAACGAATTCATAGATGAAAATAACAATAATTACTTACTTTGTGATGTGACCAATGCAGGAACCAGACCGAGAAGTACCAAGTAAAGATTCTGCATTCTGTGTTTATTGACTTTCCTTTATCTGTATTATATATAAAGATATGATAAGTATGACAGGTAGGAATGTGTAAATGATGAATAGCATCATATTTTTAGTCTAGAAGCAGGATAGTAGAAACGATTTGCTGCAAAGAAGAATTTTAAAAGCGCCATAAACGGTTTAAACAATTTAACGTTGATCGCAATTTCAAACCATGCAGTAAAGCACATACAAACATAGTAATACCAAGTAAACAAAAAGGTAATTAGGCCAATATCGCTAACATGAGAACCCTACAATTCCTTCCTTGAATTAAAGTGTTACCAGTATATATTCGAATGATACTATTGAAATGAATGCTTTATTATGTAGAGGAGGCAACCCTGTTCTTATTATTTATCTATTTTACTTACATTGTATCTTAATTTGGTTTTTTTTATTTGTGTACTTGTTACCAAAGGGATCCGAACCCATTATGCTTTGTCCGTTAGTCTAGAGATACCCGGAAAAAAAAGCCATTTTCCAGTATTCAAAGAATCGATGGGAAATAATATTATTGCACTATTCACAAATATGGCACTCGTAACAATGACTGTGAAAGTTATGTCAAACTATACCGAAAGACGTAGCAGGATGGTGGGGTTTGATGCTACAGGATCCATGTTTAAGAAATTTGTAGAAAATTTTGCAAACAAAAATGAAAAAAAATCATAATGTATAATAATTGTCAAATATAACGGGTAGGAACATCAATTAAAGAAATATAAATAGTATATTAGTAAAGACATTACATTATATAAGTAAGATATATAAATGAACATACCTGGATAATACGAAATCACGATCCTGTGTGACGAAGATGCGGAGAAAAAGGTCCGATCTCCGCCTTTTATACCCAAGTCTAGACTCTCTGACGTATTCGCTTCTAACGTTCACCCAGGTAACTAAAGTACTTACTGAAATACTTCAAGGGCAGATGTAGAGGGAATTGGGGATCAGTATACCTATTGCAAAATATTATTCATAGGACAATGTTGCTTTTGAGATAGGCCTGTTGTGATATATCTAGGAAGAGTAATGACATATCGTATGCAAATTATCTCACTTCAGAATGCTGTTTATTCGGGGATTCGAGCTTCTAATGATTTTGCCCTACATTCACGACTTTGAGACTGCTTAAAGATGGGTACCTCTTCGATGTTTAGTTATGATAAGTACAAATTGATCGAATCAATTAATACGAAGAGAAGATTTTTGTCGAAAATTAAGTCAATTAGTCATCATCAATTAAACTCGATATCATTTCATCTATAGTTGATAAATATATCTCCTATTCCTTCTATATGACATAAAAAGGGCAGTCACTTGAAAAATTGTTACTGTGTTATTTTCGGAAGTAAGATGAAAGTGAATTCTAAGATGATAAAACAACAATAAAGATGTTTATTTTCCGCCTTACTATCGACTATCTGCAATATGTATCGCTGCTTGCAATCGATGTCTTGCTATCGAACAGAACATTTTTGCGATATATCGATAGTCCGATTTATTGTTACTATCCTGCCAAAAATTCTGATTTCCGTATAATTTTTTTCTCAGAATCAAAGCCTGAAAAATGCCGACATAAAGAGGGCTAGGAACATCCTTCTCCTTGAAAAGGACATAGATCCGCCCTTGAAATATTTAGTATTAGAACCAAAGTTTGTACTTTTATAAGGTAAGGCTGACCCATGCTTAGTACAACATTATTTTTTAATTATAAATATTATTTACCTGTTCTATAATTCAAGATTTGTTTTACTCCTTGCATGGCTGTGTATTGATTTAGGTCAATAATACCCTGGTCAATTCGGACAACTGCGGTCAATTAACTAAATGACCGCTTAATTGGATTATAGAGTGCACATCTGAGAATGCTAACGCTGCGTGGATACCCTAGATCTATACGAGGTATAAATAGTTAAATGTATATATTTTGGAAGAGCAGGTTTCACAAATTTTTTTGTTTGACAGGCTTTTAGGTCACTGAAATTGCATGTACCTCTTTATTCCTTCATTTAATCTATTTAAAGTAACGCCATATAGATGAATTATTGCAGTTTTCTTGTCCTAAATTCTTATCTAACGGCCATACTACGACCCCCTTGTTTTTTAAAATTAAAGAGAGAAATGTTGATAAGCTTCCTTTTCAATCCTACTTAACCATAGATACTGTTATTTGCATTGTATTGTTACTATTGTATTGTAAGATGCTCACCTTTTCACATCTGAATCAAATTCACAATGTTATTATGTACATCAATACCTACCTTTGTCATGTTCCAAGTTTCAACAAAATATGTTCATCCGTCTCCATGAAATACGGTGCTATCGGAGGTAACCCTATTGTGTAAAAGCTGGCTAAATACACAATTTTTCTTGCTTTTAATTTTCCTCATTTATTCGTTTTAAGAAACACAAATTTGCATCAACTATGTCACATGATCTTCATTTAACTTTCTAATTACTAGATTTATCATTATCAATACTTTTTGTTTATATTTGAAAATTATATGAGCTCGATTCAGGTGTCCGTAAGTAAAAGTTAGAAAACATAGAAAAATGCAATTAAAAATTGAGAAAAAAAAAGTGTTGAATTTTATTTCATAAATTTTGGTTTGTTTTATCTTTAAAACATATATACAAGACTCACAGCTCATAAGATAATGCATCTAATCAAATAGCAGCTCGTAATTCACAAAACATAACCCCTACCCCCTTAACTGCACAAGTCCATTATCTTAAAGATATGCCCAATATATTCGTTTAACGGAGTTTACAGCCTTATTTTGTAATTGATTTTCAACAAAATTTGATGTTTGAATAGTTACCAAGAAAAATAGAATAATTACGGCGACAAAATACATTACTTTTCATATTAATTAGAGGAATGAAAATGGCGGGTAGGGGGTTGAAGAACACCCCTCCCCCCTTTTCTTTTAATTCCATGTAGTCTTTGCTGTGTGTTACACATGAATTATGATTGAAATTGACCAGAAAATATCAAACATTTATAATTGAGTCGAAATTTTGATATATTGACACCACAAGCGTTCGTTCTGCACAAATTTTACACATACATTCAAATGCGCTCTTAAGGTGTGACAGCTGTATAAGATTTTATGCAGTTTTCAACCAAATTATAAGTGACATTTCTTTCTTATAAAAAAATTGTGGATACTTTCACCTATCTAGTCTTGAAGTCTGATCTTAACTCTTTATTCTAAGTACAAAAAAAGTATACCTTGTGTTTATAAATCGAAAAATAATTACACATAAAGTACACAACCCTCTGTTTACGTACATGCGTGCATGATTACCTCTTAGGACCCCCATGGTCAGAATCGCATCAAATTTGATATTATACAATTATTGACTGGGAATGAGGGCAATATATGATTTGTTGGACCTGAAGATAAAATATTGCCCGAGGCCGAATGCCGAGGGCTATATTTTGTCTGAAGGTCCAACAAATTATATATTGCCCGAATTCCCAGTCAATAATTGTTTTGTTATACCTTACATCAATTCCGCATCAACAAACCGAATAGCCCGGCATGTTTACGTTCATTTTCCTCTATAAGAGAAAGAGCGCGTAAAAATAGGTAGAGCTTATAGCGTCATCAATGACGTGACGTCACAAACGATGTACCGTTTATCGGTCAACATTTTTTTGAAATATTGCCCTAGGGCCAATATTGATGTAAATATTGACCGCTTGGTCAAATATTCTAATTTATAGGCATTTTTCCTATGGGGATTTTATATAGAGATACTGACAAGGGTATAACAAAAAGAATGATTTCACATATTTATTATTTTCTGAAATGTCTTCGTCTATCCTCAAAGATTATACTTATATCAAATTCAAGTTTATAATGCTTGTCATTGTCAACAGTTCATAGTAAACACGTGGTAGCTCTGACGTCAATTTTCGTGACCTGAGGTGTGTTACAAATTTGATTGGCTTATACAGCCATGTGACCTTATTGTAGCGTCATACGGCATTTAGATATCACAGCTCATCCGGTACGCTAGAGCATGTACCGATATTATTTTTTATTTTCATAGTAGAAAAATTTACAGATTACCAAAAAACTTTTAGGTCAAGGTTTCCGCTTCCATAAACTCGTTAAGACTTTCTGGAAATTTTACAAAAACTACAGTCAACTACTTTTAAAATTAAGATCTATACACGCAACAGAGTACATTACTTTGGGTATTACACAACCTGTCTTTTATGGTGATATGATAAAAAAAAATTAGAAGGATCAAAGGTAGACAGTATAACAATCTAAAATGCGTCAGAATCATGTTTTATACCGTGGATATGATCCTAATATCACCAGACGGACACTAGGCTTGGTATTGACCCATCTATACAGTCTTGTACCGGCGCATTCTGGAGTCTTGCATTTTTACTGACTGTGACGACGGGACTCCACGACGGGCCCTGTCCAAACCTCTTTAGAGAAGACAAGGCCCCGACCGCCTGTCCTCTCTGAATGTCAGTCGGCAGAGCATGGACTGTATAATGTATGACAAATATGGATAATGACCATATCCCTGTATACAGCACAAAATCGATAGTTCAGAAAATCAGAAACCGAAGGCATACAAAATCAGGATAAAACAGGAACCAAAGCAAACAAACAAAAACCTCCACCATATGAAAAGAAGCGAACTCCCGATATGGGAGTGAGACTAGGTGCCCAGGAAGAGTAAGCATCTCCTGCTTGCATGCAACACCCGCCGCTTCAATTCGGTAGAACTGTCACATCCGGTAACATCCATTTTGGAAGACATGGAGTACAATCTTTGGTTGGATAGTTCAAATGGTCTATGACAGAATATCATCCACCATTCTGGAGAATGGGACTTCATAGTGTATGACGAGTTCCCCATATCGACCGTAGAACTTCCTCAGTGACGATGTTAGTCGGTCACAAACATATCCCTGACCGAGAAGCTTATCTGAAAGACGCCGAGCTCTCAAAACAAAATCCGTATATTTCGTACTTGCTCTGGTATAGCGTATCAACTGAGATATGAACACGCCATAAGCATGGGATGAAGGGATGTTGCTACTCAGAAAAGGAAAGTTTGTAATGCTGAAATTGAAGTCGTCACGTTTGTCATAGAATGAGGTGTTTATGTGACCGTCAGTTTTGTCTCCTGTTTGCATGCATCATCCGTCGCAACAGTTCCATGAAAACTGGTCAAATTCGGTAATTGTCTCTATATAACATATTGATGTACAGTTTTGTTTGGTGATGTTGACAGCCATTCTGTCGCAATCCAGAATGCCCTTTTTTATATCCATTTACATATTCATCTGTGTTGTTGGGCCCGTGTTTTGCGATCTTGTTTGTGTGCGGTCATTTAACGGTGAGGAAGTTGTTTTACAGCATACTTGTACGTTCTCCGAGACCTCTGGGTAATTGGAGAAGTGAGAGGGTTGTGCGCATGTAATCCAGGATAACCACACCATTTGCTACTTGCGTGACGAATGGCCATCCAAAGGCGACACCGGTCACCCATTGGTCTCGTTGGGTTATGTGTATTCTTTTGTGTTTCATGTTTATATGTCGTGTGTCTCGATCTTTGCCGTCTATTGGTATGTTCGTCTTTAGTGTTTTCGCATCGGGTGTTTTCTTGTCGAAAAGGCAAGGCAATTTCAATTGGAACATTTGCGAATCCCGGAATAAACAAGATTCCGAAGTGAGACCAGGTGCCGGGGAACAGTCAGTGTCTCCTGTTTGCATGCAACATCCGTCGCAACAGTTCCATGAAAACTAAAATTCGGTGATTGTCTCTATATAACATATTGATGTACAATTTTGTTTGGTGATGTTGACAGCCATTCTGTCGCAATCCAGAATGTCATTGACCATTCTTGAAAGAGGGATCTCAAATACTTTAATAAGATCCTGTAGCGACTGAAAAACTTCCTCAATGTTAGATGATTAGACTAAACTCAGCGCTTGCATTTATCAATGCCACCAACAGCAAATTACATCTTACATTGGACCCTGAATATTGTTCAATTGAAGTGCTGTCCTTCGTGTTTCTATGGCGTTGTGTTAACTATAGGCTCCATCTATTCGAACACTTTTTTCTTTTCTTGTGATGAAGTTCTTTTTCAGAATTTGTATGTCTTCTGATTGTGATTTTTGGATTTTGATTATCATTCACTGATTGATGAGCAAGTAAAACAATTTGTAACTGATACCTTACGGTCAGAAACAAACCCCGTCAATATAACACTATATGACTGACGGCATGCATATATAGAGAGATCGAATACATGGACGTGATCGCCTATGAAGATAATTATATGGGAAAAAATTATGATTTCAAAGTCTGTACAAAGACACTTGACTTGAAATAAATTTTCATTATTCTCCGTTACAAAACTTACAAGACTATTTCTCTTCATTATATCATTTGGATTTCCTTTTCGGCCTCGAGATCACTGATGAGACGTAACTTGTTGAAATGCACATATGGTGCTTTGAAATTTTATAACAGAATATATGTTTCAATATTGACAATTGATTAGTATCGAAACGACTCACGTATTCGTTGCAACAAGATAACATATAACATAAAAGATAAAGATAACGTAAAACACTTATGAAAACAACATATATTAGTACACCATGAATTCCGGTCCTGGGCAATTCAAAGTTCTCTATTACCCGAAAAAACTTATGATATCAGATTTAAGCATATGTTATAATAAACAAACATAACATAATCTACACAATCTGTACAAACCAATATTGTTAAAGACTTAAGAGGGTACTGATAACTTGTATAAATAGAAACTAAATTCAATGTTCTCAATTATTGTGAGATCAAACTGAACATTCACAAAAGAACAATGATGCGATTTATTTCGGAAAATACGAAAAAATAACTTTGAATATGTAAATTATACATAAGTTCAAGATGAATGTTAAACGTCTTCAAAGTCAATAGCAAAGTAGAGCCAAATTAAAAAGTCAAATTACGTAATTTTTTGCAGAAATCAATAATGTTTTCGTGATATGATATTTAGCGTTCGATGTCAAATTAAATAGGGCATTCCTGTCAAAATTTGCATGTTGAGAATAATTAAACAACTTTCATATTATTAGATACAAATGAAAAATGTGCATTCGAAATTATTTGAACCTTTGTTTATGTCATTTTCGAAATAGGAAATCCTATATCAAATGACAATTAACATAATTCAAAATTGATTTATTTGAAATAATCCCTATCCTTGTATTTCATGAATATCACAGTACTGTTGATTGCACGTGAACTGACTTATTGATGACCTCATTAAATTCGGAGACTATAAAAGAGATTGCTTATCATCTTTTGTGATAGAAGAGCTATATAATACATGTATGTTCAATAGGTAAGTACAATTAATCCCGCTTAGACAAAATAATTAATTACTTCGTATTTCTAACAAATACAGTTTGTTTAAGGATTCCGCACCCTAACGGAGTATTTCCGGTCAAAATTTATTCACATTTTCATAATTTCCCGACAAATGCGGATGGTTTCATGATCGGGAATCTTCGGAATGACGAAGTAGGTCATTGTATGAGATGTGTAATCCCTAAATTTAGCTAGAAAAGTATATGTACCATTCTTTTTGAAGAGAACGAATTTTTTTTTCTCTGGTATTTTTTTTTATTGAAAATGCATTAGGGGTTGAATACCTTAAAATCTATTTTCAAACATTTTAAAATTCCACTGTTCATAGCTTTGTGTGTCCATTGTTTGTTGAGTGATTTTCAAGTTTTTAGCATAACATCTTTACATCTATGTAGGTAATTTCAAAACATCCCCATTGGCATATTTTCTTATTTGGTTAATAAGGAAAAAAATCTTGTTTGAATGATAAAAATCATTTAACCACCACAATATGTTTTCTTAACCGGGGTACGTCCGAACAGTCATCCGACATCATCAAACGCTCAGAGATCTTCTAAGACTTAAAAAAAAGATTATCCGCGCAAATTGCCCTTTGAAATCTTAAATTCACTACATATTTTTGTATCAGTGCCTAAGTTGGGGAGCCAGTGCACCCCCTTGAGTACTTTTTTTCACGGGTACCATAATGTTCCTTGGGGTCTGCAGAATCGGTTTTCAGGATGTACTCAAAAATAAACTCATTTAGGCTATGTGTTTTTCGACCGTTTCCATGGCAACCCCCTGCTAAAGTCACGAAAGCACTATTGGTTAAGTAAAATAGCCATATCTTGGCCAAATGCTGAGCTAAACATCTGTAACTGGTATCAATATAACGAGGAAAGGTTGTTCTATTAATCACGTGATCATATGCAAAACAACTATTTTGCATATTCATGAATATTCATAAATTGAAAAAAAAAATGCTTGCAAAATACATAAAAATTGACACTTATCATTTTGTTTTGGCTCCTAAACTCTATAGTTTTATCTATGATCGTTATTAGATTATATAAGAAATATCTGCAAAGTCTTCTCTCTCCAATGACATAACGTTTGGCTCAATTTTTTGGTTCAATGGCTTCTAAATTGATGGGTTTTCTTTTACAGAAAAATGGCTATTTCAAGTAAGATAAGCTGATTTTTGTATACTAATTATAAGATATTTACTACTTATAAAATCGAATATTTGAACCTGTATTCTAGTGTATTTTCATGTTTTTCTCAGGTAATAAATGTTTACAAAACATGATATACGTAATTTTGGTAATTTTGGGGCAAAAACCGTATTTTTCAGTAAAAACAACAGATATCTGGATATTATCTATAAAAGGCAAACAGTTCCTGTAATCTATAAATGAAACGTATATGCTGATGTAATTTCATGATTCTAAGATCGATGTTTGTATTAGAAGCAAAAATACTATTTCATTCTGCTATTTTGGGTAAAATTGTCGTTTTTCTTTTACTAAAATTACAGATTTCTGAGAAATATTTCAAATATAATTTATATTTGTTGTAATATAGGATATGAAACAAAATTTATTTGTACATATCATAAGAGCATCAAATTAGAAAAATAAAATAGTAAGAAATATGAAAATTCATACCATAACCACAGAATAACATTGCAAAAACACTCAATGAATCGTGAATAACACGGTATGACCACCCAATAACGTAACAGAGCAACTCAATAAAAAAAAGTATAACCAACCAATAACATAGCAAAGCCACTCAAATTATGGTCTTCTAACCCTTCATTATATAATTATACACAAATTAATAATACAGCATAATTACTTGATAACCACTGAATAACGTAGTCGTTTGATCCTTTATTACTTAGGAACCACTTAATTATGCAGTGTAAACACTCAATGACATAGTAAAACCCCTCAATAAAGTGGTTGTTAGACCCTTTACTATATCAAATCACCTAACAATACAACATAACCAACCAATAACGTGATGATTTGAACATTTGCTATAACAAAAATTTAAGATAACACCGCATAGCTACCCAATAACTTAGCATTACCACAAAATAACGTGATGATTTGATCCTTATCTTAGCAAAACCGCTCAATATCACAGCACAGCCAATAACTTGATTGTTTGATCTTTTATTATAACAAAACCACTCAATAACATAGTATAGCCACCAAATAACTTAGCATAATTCCTCAATAACGTGATAATTTGACTCTTTACTATTACAAAACCACTTAAAATCACACCATAACCACCAAATAACTTCTCAATAACGTGGTCGTTTGCCTCTTTTTTATAATGAAACCACTCAAGATCAAAGCATGAGTAACCAATAACATTACAAAACCACCAAATAACGTAATGGTTTCCCCCCTTTACTGTATCAAATCATTGATTATCATGTCTGTTTGACCCTTTATATTGCTAAAATCCACATTAAAACAGTCCTCAGGCTGGTTCCATAGAGAGAACGAGGAAAGATTGTTACTGAGTGGTAATGCTAAGTTATTGGGTGATTATGCAGTGTTATTAAGTGGTTTTGTTACGATAAAGTGTCAAACCATCACGTTTTTGAGTGGTAATGCTATGTTATTGGGTGCTTATGCTGTGTAATTGAGTGGTTTTGATATAATTAAGGGTCAAACGACCACCCTATTAAGTAGTTATGCTAAGTTATTTGGCGGTTTTGTTTTAATAAAGTGTCAAATCGTCACACTATGGATTAGTTATGCTATGTTTTGGGGTGGTAATTCTGTGTTATTGAGTGGTTTTGTTACAATAAAGGATCAAATCATCACGTTATTATTTAGGAATTCTAAGTAATAAGTAGGATATGCTGTGTTATTACAAATGTAAGTGGTTTTGTTATAACAAAGGGTCAAACCATCACGTTATTGGGTGTTTTTTTTATGTTATTGGTTGGTTATGCTGTATTACTTAGTGATTTTCATATAGTTAAGGGTCAAACAGTGTCTGTATTGAGTGGTTTTGCTATGTCATTGGGTGTTTACACTGTATTGAGATGTTTTTTTATGTTATATAGGGTCAAATTACTATGTTATTGAGTGGTTTTGCTATGTTATTGTGCGGTTATACTGGATTATAAAGTGGTAAAGGTTGAAAGACCATGTTATTGAGTGGCTTTTTTATATTATTGGTTGATTATACTGTATTATTGAATTGTGAATCATATTTAGAATATTTCTCAGAAATTTGTAAATTTCGTATGAAAAACCGACATTTAAACCAAAAATAGCAGAAAAAAGTAACATTTTTTACTTCTAACACAAAAACAAATCTTAGAACCATGAAATTACATCAGCATATACGTTTCATTTATAGATTACGGGAACTGTTTGCCTTTAATAGATAATATCCAGATATCTGTTGTTTTTACTGAAAAATACGGATTTTGCCCCAAAATTACCAAAATTACGTATATCATGTTTTGTAAACGTTTATTACATGAGAAAAACATGAAAATACACCAGAAAACAGGTTCAAATATTCGATTTTATAAGTAGTAAATATCTTATTATTAGTATACAAAAATCAGCTTATCTTACTTAAAATAGCCATTTTTCTGTAAAAACATCAATTTAGAAGCCTTTGAACCAAAATATTGAGCCAAATGGCATTGGAGAGAGAAGACTTTCTATGTATTTATTATATAATCTAATAACTATCATAGATAATACTATAGAGCTTAGGAGCAAAAACTAAATGAAAAGTGTCGTTTTTTATATATTTTTCAAGCATTTTTATTTCAATTCATGAATATTCATGAATATGCTAATTAATTATTTTGCATATGATCACGTGATTAATAGAACAACCTTTCCTCGTTATATTGATACCAGTTACAGATGTTTAGCTCAGCATTTGGCCAAGATATGGCTATTTTACTTAACCAATAGTGCTTTCGTGACTTTAGGAGGGGGTTGCCATGGAAACGGTCGAAAAACACATAGCCTAAATGAGTTTATTTTTGAGTACATCCTGAAAACCGATTCTGTAGACCCCAAGGAACATTATGGTACCCGTGAAAAAAAGTACTCAAGGGGGTGCATGGGGGTCCCCACTGGCTCCCCGACTACCTCTAGGACACACAAAAAGATATATCGAGCTTAGTCATGTATTTACAGTTCGTGCTCTGTTTTTTAAGCGAGCTTACCATTTTCATATTGCTCGTATCTGCCGTATACTCCTCGAGATGCTGCTAAGCGATCACAAACATAAGAAAGAAAAGATTCTCTGATAGACCCCTTGTCATCAGAGAAAATGTTGTGCCATTTTACCTTTCTTGGCCAAGTTTATTCATTGAAATATAAATAAGCGAAAGGCAGGAAATACTAAAAACACAGAGAAGACACATACAGCAAGAGACAAGACAAGGAACAGCAAACGAGACATCGAACATAAAAGCCAACACAAAAACCAACATAACAATATTATGACAATCAATATTGCATTCTAAGAAAGACACAGTAAGACAAAGTATGTTCTGAGATTGAAATATGATGATAACTGTTTTGACTTTTTCAGTGTCTCCACAAAAGAATGAGGGGTTTCCTATTTGCTGTTTGCTTTTCATTGTTCATTGCTCAGACAATTTCATGTAAGTTTCTGTAAGATAATACAGAACGTCCCTTCCCCAAGAGTTATTTATTGAAAACACTTTTCATTCAATTTACATAAGAAATAAATATATTATAAGTATATCTATTGTCATTTTGTAATACTTTAAAGAAACAATATCAATATGCTATTTTGGATCAACCTAATTAGAAATTCAAGTATGCCAGATAAATGCAATAAACATGCGCATTTTGAATCCTGACAATTTTTCATTGCTCGTAATTTTACAAACATATTTTGGTGTACATTATTTTCTCTTTTTTACAGTCCATTGTACCGATCACGTGAGTCTTTATTATGTGTTTTCAACTATTTTGAATCCAAGTTGAAAATCATCCACATCTATTATGTTTATAGCCGTTATTTTCGTTAAAACGAAGGAGGGGATCTCCAACAACACCAGGCTGCTGTACCCACAGCAAAACCCCAAAACACCCAATGCAATAACACTGAGTAGACAAGCACAGAAGCAGACGCATAATGGACAGGGAACACCAATGCACAACACGGACTATACATAAACCAACGAGACCAATGGGCAACCGGTGACGACTTAGGACGGCCATCTGCCACGAAAATAGCAGAAGGTATGGTTATCCTGGATTACGTGCGCACAACCCTCCCACTTTTCCGATTTGCAAGAGGTCTCGAAGAACGTACAATTGTGGTGTAAAACAACCTCCTCACTGTTAAATGACAGTACACAAACAAGACCGCAAATCGCAGAGGCCCAAACAACACATATGAATATGTAAATGAATATAAAAAGAGGGCGTACGTAATACAATCCGTGCTCTGCCGACACGAGCTCATGTATGTTATCATCCGAGGAGTCCAACATTTTCAAAAGTTACACTTAGCTAGTCTAGTTATATATTCGTTTCAGGGATGCCCGTATGGATTTGAGTGTGCCCGAGTTCTTGGGGATGTTTCCTGTATACAAGGTAAAGCAAACGCTTCTGTTGCGACGCAAGAAAAGAAACCATTCTATGAAAAAAAAAACATTTAGCAATTTTTTAAACAGATATCGAGAATTATTGATAAAACTAGTGGCCAAAGATCGTTCACATGAGTTGCAGACAAAACATTTATTGTGGACAATTTGGCGGAGGCCATTGAGTACTTGCTTCCTGTAAAGTTTCGTTACCGATTTGTTCATCCATTTTTTGCCTTCTACGGTTTACACTTGCTCGTTACAAAGTGCTAACGGAATAATTATATTATATTGCAGTAGCTCCACTGAAACCTTGTATCTTGGTAAGTTTTTTTTCATCATTTAATAATGTCACATGTACTTATTTCTCTGAGGTATAACATCGGTATTATGTACTAATATTTTGAACTCTTTTATGAAATCGGCTTTTTTAAACAATCCTTCATTCCACTCCAATCATGCGGACCAACAACATTTCTTTATTATATGAATTTTAATTAATCAAATCAAGAGGTGACATCATTTCTAGACAAACAAGCATGACTGTTAACCAAAAGGAAAATCTAGAATATTTTTTTTTCTTCAAATGATTGAAATATTAGAAGATTTTTAAAGATTTGTTGCATCCTAATACATAGCAGTTGTATAATTAAGAACAAGGCCATATGCCTACATTCTCACAGGGTTACAAAATGTGTAACATATGCCTACATTCTCACAGGGTTACAAAATGTGTAACATATGCCTACATTCTCACACGGTTACAAAATGTGTAACATATGCCTACATTCTCACAGGGTTACAAAATGTGTAACATATACCTTCATTCTCACAGGGTTACAAAATGTGTAACATATGCCTACATTCTCACAGGGTTACAAAATGTGTAACATATACCTTCATTCTCACAGGGTTACAAAATGTGTAGCATATGCCTACATTCTCAAAGGATAACAAAATGTGTAGCATATGCCTACATTCTCAAAGGGTTGCAAAATGTGTAGCAAATGCCTACGTTCTCACAGGGTTACAAAATGTATAATGTATGCCTACATTCTCACAGGGTTACAAAATGTGTAAGGGAGAATGTCAGTGCTCAACATACGGATGCTACTGTGTCGGTAAGACTAGAAATAATCTTCTCTTTTTTTCGATACGATAAAGTGATTTACTGGTAATCTACATTTAAATTTAAAAATAAAGAAAAGTCAGAATATTAATCTATTGAAAATATACCTGATAGTTAAGTCAATAGCAATATTAGTACATAGGTTGATCATGAGGAATATTCCTTCAGAGTAATTATAGAATAATTTTTAAAACTCTTCTCTCAAGGACAAGCGTAGGAAAGTATTGCCACCTTTTAACCTTTTTTAAAATAATACATCGCCACATTCCTTTCTTACCGTCAGACTCTGGTTGCTCATTAAGGTAGTTTTGTTTTTCGTAGCGCCTGTTGACCTTTGTGGCGCCATCTACAATAAATTCCGTTATAACACTGGATCCTATGGAGATTGTTCATAACGATAGTTCTGTCTTTCATGATTCTTTGGACTTGTGTTATTGTATTCGTCTGTTTGTCGGTATTTCCTCGGTCCTTGAGAATGCGTTTCGCTGTTTCCATTGTAGGGGATCTCCTTCCAGACTTTTATTTTACAGTTCGGGATCTCCTTCCGGACTTTTATGTTACAGTTGGTGATCTCCTTCCAGACTTTTATGTTACAGTTGGTGATCTCCTTCCGGACTTTTATTTTACAGTTGGGGATCTCCTCCTTGACTTTGTTTTTGTTTTATACACAGCCAATTATGCCTTACATGAAATTCATACGAATTGAGCATCATGTAAATTTCACATGAATTTCACATTTATTTACTTACATGAATTTTACATGCAATTTTCTTTGTTACCTTCATGCAAAATTGACTTTAGATGCAATTCATGTCAGAAACTTCACATGAAATTCATGTGAACAATTTCATGTAAATTTCATGTTCGTGCTCATTTCACATAAATTTTATGTGATCTTTTTACGTAAATTTCATTTAGAAATGAATCTTATATTTTTTCTGTTGATGCAGGTATCACCCGAAAATTGGACAGAAAACTTTTGCATCAACGCGCTACGCGCATTGATGCAGTTTTCTGTCCCATTTTTCGGGTGATACCTGCATCAACAGAAAAAGTATAAGATTCATTTCTAATCGTTTAATTATGGAAAACAGACTGTTTTCTTGGATCTAAGAAATCAATTACTGCACTATATTTCGTAAGTCGGAAGGTTTCGCAGTGATACGTCTACCAAAACAAGTTATGGCAGCCACCATGATTCAAACAGCGAACGATCGTCTTTCTATATCTTTGGAATAAGGACTAGTTTGAGCAAATTCTACGTGCACTGTTAATTTTTGAGTAAGTAGAAAAGAAAAGGTAGCCTTTAAATGATAAGCTAACATCTACAAATTGTATTTTCAGCAACGAGTTCATTCGTGTTTGAGGGAACCCCCAGTTTTAAAAATAGTGCTATAAATAGACTTCCGTGAAAAATTGTGTTGATCGATGTATCAACAAAATTTCTCAGCCAATCAGAATCTTCGTTTCTGGAAAATGACAATGGAAATTAAATGATTGTAAATTTCACATGAATTATATATGAGGCACAATTGGCTGTGTTTGCCTTTTGGATCCTGATTTGGGGTCTTGTGCCTGACATTCATTCGCTTGCGACTAAGTATATACATGTATAAGAACAAAACTGTAATCGATGTTGCAATTTTCAAAGAAAGTATAGCACAGTTACTTCTCACTCAAGTGTGTGCAAATTAATGACCGGGTGGTTGAGAAGCCCGGTATATCGATTATTACACCGGTGGATTTTAATATCAGAGCCATCACAATTTCGGTCATTGAATTTCTTACATCATCGTCAATTGCCGGAAGGTTTTTTTTTTATTCACTCTTCTGTATAATATTCTTTTGGATATTTAATACGGAATACCACTCAACCCCTTTCTTAGCAATTATAAAATTCTTACTGATTTCAGGACACAAACAGCGGTGCCGTTACAGTGTAAGTATATTACCCTTCAGCTATAATATCCCTATAATATACACAGATTAATTATTTCAATAAAGAAGAAAAAGATATCTTGGTCTCTAGCATCACTGATAAGACATGCATATGTAGACATACATGTAACTTGAATTGCGCATATGGTACATCGAAATTACTGCAAGAAAACGTACATTGTATATCGATTATTATGATATCATTCGTAAAAGAAACCGCAGCGAAAAGGAAAAAAATTGGGGTTGTGTACAATTTTCATTTCTATGATTATAACAACTTTTTACTCGTATATCGTCCGGGATTTGATTGTTTAAATTCATTTTTATCCTATGTTTTACTTATTGGAAGTGATTTGAATCATTTCAGTATCATTGTCCTCACCCACAGACATGTCAGTGGATGTTTTGCAGGCACCGTCAACTCGTATTGCACTAGATAAAAGCAAATGCGACAGTACAACATATTCAAAATTCAAAATTAAGATCAATATTTCGTATCAAGACAATAGCAATTTTTTTTTCAAAAAGGCCAGGATAGTGTCTTGTTTGATTTATTTTGCATGATTAGAGTATTGTAACAATGTATTTCAAAATAATAAACATATCATGCTAGAACTTTTAGTTTTTGTTTTTACCATTTTCTATATGAGTAGGAAAATCGAACACGTACGGAGTCATTTTCGTAACAAAATACTAGTATAAAAGTCGAATGTTACTCATCAGACATACGCTTTAGGGTAAACATTGTCTATCGAATTAAGGTACATCTCACAAATACCAAAACCTAAAGACTATACCTATATCATCACTATCATGCATGATTGCATTGACGAGCCTATAATCAGTAAATTCAGCGAATGGACTTATATCGATCACATCAGAGTAGGTGTTATACTTACGATATTTATATATAGTGTTTGTACATCTATGTTTGATTTACCATATCTATCATTAACAATCAGGTATATCCGTGAAAAGGAGGGGATTCCCAACAACACTCGGCTATGGCACTCGCAGCAAAACATCAAAACCACAGAGTTGACATTCACATCAAGAGAAGCATAAGGGATACTGAACACCATCAAACACAGAAGACAATGCATAGACCAACGAAACCAATTGACAATCGGTGCCGACTTAGGATGGTCATCTGCTACGCCAGTAGCTAACTTGTGTCGTTGTCGCATTACGTACGCATAACCCTCCCCCTTTTCACCACTGAAAACACGCACTAGGCAAAATAAAACTAAATAACTGACCACATCGACAGACAGTCAAGGAATAGCCATGAAACAATAAGAGTCACCATTAAATTTGAAGACAACGAATAATTGCAAGGGACACATGCATTTTGCAATGTGACGGACATTTGCACTATTCAAAGAAAATGTGTAGTTAGCCGGATTACTCACGCTTGACACACTCATTCATCTGGATCAAAGGGGTCTTCCTCGGATGATTACATACATGAGCTCGCTACAGCCGGCAGAGCATGGACTGTATTACGCATGCCCTCTTTTTATATCCATTTACATATTCATCTGTGTCTCTTGGGCCTCTGCGTTTCGCGGTCTTGTTTGTGTAATGTCATCTTACAGTGAGGAGGTTGTTTAACACCACAATTGTACGTCCTTCGAGACCTCTGGGTAATTGGAGAAGTGAGAGGGTTGTGCGCACGTAATCCAGGATAACCACACCATTTGCTACTTGCGTGACAAATGGACGTCCAAAGTCGGCACCGGTTGCCCATTGGTCTCGTCGGTTTATGTGTAGTCTTTTGTGTTTGATGTTTACATGTTGTGTGTCTCTTTTCCGTCTCGTGCTGTACTCGTCTTTTGTGTTTTTGCATCGGGTGTTTTGGTGTTTTGCTGTTGATGCTGCAGCGGCGTCTTGTTGGAGATCTCCTCATTTCTTTCAAAGAAGAACAGTCGTCATAGAATCAAAGGAAGTTCTTGCTGTCAAGAAATACAAGAAAAAGACAAAAGTTGCAGTGGCCTTGTATACGCAATTCACACAGAAAATATCTCATTTGATAACTGGTCACACAGATTTGAGGATGCCAGAAAATACTGTGTTCTACAATCAAATGAATGAAAAGAATGAGGATCAGGGTCAGCACCACTCTGACTAGACTTGCATGCATAGAGTCTTTCAAAGAGTTCCGTGTTCTCGATTGTATTGTCAGTGTGCTGTGCTGGTCAAAAGCTGAAAGTGGTTCTATAAGTATAATCCTGCATGCAAAGATTAATCTCTTGTAATAACACTGTTCAAGAACAGAAATGTCGCCTGTCGCTTGTTTGGCCCTAAGTACGTGACCTTGATCTTAAAAGGAACCTTGACATATATTGGGTGCTGAGCCTCATCATATTTAATAATCTCTGCAAGTTTGAAAGTTGTGTGATGTATACCATTTAACTTATAGCCATATACGTGAAATGTTAAACCTCTGCAAATTCAACGGCATAATGAGAGCAGATAAATTTGCAGCATGGACCAGACATGCACGTTTCGGGTTCTTAGCTCTCGTCAGTGATCAACAATCTAAACAATTTGATATGCCCAAAGGGTGTGAAAGCTGTTTTGTCCTAAAATGCACCGAAAAACGAAGCAGGATGGTTGGGATATGATAATTCAGCACCCGCCTTTTAGAGATTTCAAGAAATTTTGATAACATTAACTTTCGAATGCGTTGAAAAAAGCGATCAACCGAAGTTCATCGAACTTGGTTACATGTGTCCTCGGGGACTCCTGGTCTATCCGTAGTGGCACTCACCAAGTGGTACAAATGTTAAACGTCTTCAAATCCAATTGCATCATTTGTGAACAGATACATTTAAAGCGTGGACCAGACATGCACATTTCGGGTACTTAACCCTCGTCAGTGATCCCCAATCTAAACGATTACCAAAGAGTGTGTGGAAGTTAATATGTCCGAATATGTGCCGAAAGACGTAGTTAACAGGATAGATAGCAATTTTGATGCTACAGGACCCACATTTTAGAAATTTTAAGAAAGGTTGATAACAGAAATTTAAGAATGCGTTGAAGAAAATATCAACCAAAGTTGATCGAACTTTGCTACATGTGCTCTCGGGGACTGTCCTGTGTGACTACCAGTCAGACAGACACGAAACAAAGGTTTCTCGCCGATAAGATAGGCTGATTCCCCTTTTTAGCAGTGTTGTAAAATTTTATCCGGCACCCCTAATCCGGCACTGTTGATTGTTCCCTTACGACGTCACAAATTGCCTTATGTCATTTCATGTGCACGTACATTTAGCACGACGAGCAGTCATTCTGACGCGTGAACAAGAGGAATGTGAAGATTTCAATGTGCGAGAAAAATAATCAAGCACCGCATTTGAGTTCCTGATAGGAAAAAAAACATTTCCGCACGGGATGGGTCAACGTCAAAACCTCGACTTAGGCCTCAGTTGGGACTTGATCAATCCCATCCTCCTTGACTGGTATTTTTCTATCCGGAACTCAAAGTGGTGCTAGATTTTATTATTCTCTATATGTCGCTCCTGCATTACAGGCGACATAAAAATAGGCATGCAATTGATTGTCATTTTTACAGTTTTGATGTAAAATAATGGAGAGATCTCGTCAGCAAGTGTCCGTTGCAGCATCCACTGCAAAACATCAAAACTCCTAAATAAATGGACAATCATTGCCGAATACGCAAGATCACAAATACAGCGCGTGCAGCGTGTCCGTCCTGATTTTTCATTTAGTCACCTACCTAACCCATTGTTCAAAACTTGGGCAACTTTTCTGTCGAAGAAAATTGATGACGTCATAACAATGGAGAACAATCAAAGAGTGCGCGAAAACATTCGCACAGTCTTGGTTAGAAGTATTTGCGATCTTCCGTATTAGGACGGACATCTGCCACGCCAATCGAAAATAATATGTTTATCTGGATTACCTGCGCACAACCCTAGCTACCACTTGCATGGTTACCATGCAGTGGTCTTGAAAAACGTTCTTGTGTATAATTGAATTTGAAGACTTTTAACATTTGTACCACTTGGTGAGTGTCACTGCTGGTGGACCAGGAGTCATAGAGGGCACATGTAGCAAAGTTCGATCAACCTCGGTTGATCGTTTCTTCAACGCATTCGACAATTTCTGTTATCAAAATTTCTTGACATGATCAACAAAATTAGAAGAATCGAAGGTAGACAGAATTACCATCAAAAATGCGTCAGAATTATCAAACGCCTTTTATACCGTGGATATGATCCTAATGTCACCAAACGGACACTGGGCTTGGTACTTGACCAATCTACAGTCTTGTACCAGCGCATCCTTAATACTTGCATGCTGACTGACTGTGACGACGGGACTCCATGACGGGCCCTGTCGAAACCTCTTTAGAGAAGACAGGGCCACGACCACCTGTCCTCTCTGAATGTCAGTCGGACTCCTCGGGTGATAACATACATGTGCTCGCTACAGCCGGCAGAGCACAGATTGTATTACGCATGCCCTCTTTATATATCCATTTACATATTCATCTGCGTTGCTTGGGCCCCTGTGTTTTGCGGTCTTGTTTGTGTGTGGTCATCTGACAGTGAGGAGGTTGTTTTACACCACAATTGTACGTTCTTCGAGACCTCTGGGTAATCGGAAAAGTGGGAGGGTTGTGCGCACGTAATCCAGGATAACCACATCGTCTGCTACTGACGTGGCAGATGGCCGTCCTAAGTCGCACCGTTTTCCCATTGGTCTCGTTGGTTTATGTGTAGTCATTTATGTTTTATGTTTTTCTGTGATTTGACGTTCCTTGTACCACTGTGTCTCTTTCTGTGCGTGTCTTCTTTGTGTTTTACAGTGGGTGTTTTGGGAGGTTGCTGTTGGTGTTGCAACTAGGTGTTGTTGGAGATCCCCTCCTTTCTTTGACATTTCTAAAACGTAGGTCCTGTAGCATCATATCCCACCCATTCTGCTATGTACATCTTTCGATAATTTTTGGACATAATAATCTTCACACTCTTTGGTCATATTACATTGTTTAGATTGATGATCACTGACGAGGGCTAAGTAGCCGAAACATGCATGTTGCTATTGAATTTGAAGACGTTTAACATATAGTCTCCTCGCTGCAAGATGCATGACGATAAAAAATAAATCTAGCTTTGAACTTTCTTATTTCTTTTGTATCAAATATTAAGTATCATCCTGCATAAATTAATGTCTAGTAATGACTGGAAGATCATATCTGGGATTAAAAGATAGATATACAACTGATGGTGCTTTTTAGAAATTACCGGTAATTTGTACATTTCCACTATCAAATTCTTAATTTGCATGTTCCAGAAGAAAGGAGAGGATCTACAACGGGGCAGCATCCATAGTAACACACCACTGATGACATCCAATTAAAACGTGACTAAAAATGACGAAAACACAGAGCTAGTTGACAAGCTCAACAAGAGACACGAAAGGGAAGGGAAAGAAAGACCAAACACCAAAGACTTTAATGAATACACTTAACACAAGAGAATACTCAACGAAATCAATGGGCAATCGTTGCCGACTTTCTTATTTTTTATCAAATAAGTATCATCCTGCTTACATTGATGTCTGGTAATGACTTAAGAAATGAATCGCATTTTTTTTTTCTGTTGATACAGGTATCAGACAGAAAACTGCATCAGTGCGCGAAGCGTTGATGCAAAAGTTTTCTGTCCAATTTTTCGGGTGATACCTGCATCAACAGAAAAAAAAAGATTCATTTCTTATCATTTTATTATCATCTATTTATAAAAAAACAGACTGTTATCTTGGATCTAAAAACAATCAATCACCGCACCATATTCCGTAAGTCGAAGGGTTTCGCAGTGATATGTCTGCCAAAACAAGTTATGGCAGCCACCATGATTCAAACAGCGAACGATCGTCTCTCTTTATCTTTGGAATAAGGACCAGTTTGAGCAAATTCTACATGCACTGTTAAGTTTTGAGTAAGTAGAAAAAAAATGGTACCCTAACATCAACAAATCGTATTTTCAGCATCGAGTTCATTCGTGTTTGAGGGAAACCCCGGTTCTAAAAAATAGTGCTATAAATAGACTTCCGTGAATATTGTGTTGATCCGGATGTATCAACAAAAATTTTCAGCCAATCAGAGTCTTCCTTTTTAGAAAATGACAATGGAAATTAGATGATTTGAGAATCATAGCCGCGATTTTAAAAAATACATGCGATTGATCCTCCTTATTTTGTTTATCAAATAACTAAGTTGCCTCTGATAAAGATATTCCGAGTATATGATAATGAAAATGAAAATGCATCAAGAATATATTGTTTAGAAATTTGTTCAATTTCACTATCACAGTCTGAGTTTATTTGCATTCTCTGGACAGCGTAAGTTGATGTGATGAGTGGAGACATATGAATACCGTATGATTGCAGTCTCTGGGCATCGATCGCTATCAAGCCAATGAAAAGGGCTGCTAATGACAAATATGGACCATGACCATATTCCAATACATAGTACAAAATCAATAATTAAGGAAATCACAAACGGAATGCATACAAAATCAGGATAAAGTAGGAACCAAAGCAAACAAACAAAAACCTTCACCATATATATGAAAAGAAGCGATCTTCCAATTAGGAGTGAGACCAGGTGCCCATGAAGAGTCAGCATCTCCTGCTTGTATGCGCAACACCCGCCGCTTCAATTCGGCAGAAATATCACATCCGGTTACTTCGATTTCGGAAGATATAAGTATATAGTCTGTGGTTGGATGGTTCAAATGGTCTAAGACAGAATATCATTCGCCATTCTGGACAATGAGACATCATAGTGCATGACGAGTTCCCCGTATCAAGCCGTAGAGCTTCCTCAGTGACGATGTCAGTCGATCACAAATGTATCCCCAAATGAGAAGCTTATCTAAAAGACGCCTAGCTCTCAGAACAAAATCTGTATATTTGCTACTTGCTCTGGCATAACGTATCAATTGGGATATGAACACGCCATAACCAGGCGATGGAGGGATGTTGCTACTCAGAAAAGGGAAGTTTGTGATGCTGAAACTGAAGTCGTCACGTTTGTCATAAAGTGAGGTGTTCATGTAACCATCATGCAGTGTCATAGGACAGCATAATGTCCAAATATGATGCTGAATTATTTGTCTCTGTAGTCTCTTTGACTTCAGGCTCCGACGGACAGATTCTGCTAAGGTAATCCGCGAATTTTGCATTATTTAAGGATAGCACATCGTCTATATATCTGTTAGTGAAGTTAGAGTCAGACGCTAAGTATCTTTTCCCTTCATAGACCAAAGATTGAATGATTCAGCTTCGTACGAGTAAAGTAAAATGTCGGCAAGGAGGGCTGCACAATTGGTCCCCATTGGAATCCCGACAATTAGTTGCAATTTCAGACCTTCCCTGCAAATACAACAAAAATGTAAAAAAAATGTAGCCATAGGAAATACAAGGAGTTTGTTTTCTTTTGAAATATGGTGGCATTTTTTTCTGTGATAATTTTGTGATTCAAAATTTGACCAATTTAAAATTCAATTTATCGGTAACCTTTGTTTGCAAATCTGTCTTTAATGAAAGGGGGCGGACAGGGAGTACCTCTCCCCCCCCCCTTCCCGCCGCCACCTCCATCCCCCTCCTTTTCACCCTTCCCTTACCTCCCCCTCCCATTTCCCCTTCCCTCCCTCCTTCCGCCCCCTTCCTCCCGCCTCCCCTTCAAACTGTCCACCCCCCTCATGAAAGGGCGGTTTGTTTTCTCTTCTGAATTATCTTATCTAACTGCTTGAAATAAACGAAAAGAAATGTCCATGATGATGACTTGTAGTCTGAATTCTGGGGAACGTGTTTAGGTAAATGTGAGGTCCTTATAGTATATTCGTAGATTTCGTGTAACTTCCGTAAAGGAACAGCTAGAGTATAATTTGGTACGAATATGATGCAGGCCTAGAGGCTCATTAAAAATGGAACCAGATCATCGAATGGGGAATAATGTATCTCAGGCGTATTATATTTACGAATGCCATGACTTCAAGTCTTCGTTGTGGTCTGTTGAATAATTAAGCTATAGTCACATTTACCGATTGACTATTGGGACTTGTAAAGTTTCCTATGCTACTGATGTTGTCGTAGCATCCATAGGGCGCTGCAGTGTTGAGCTACATTTTTTATCAAGAATTCCTCTCTGTTGCGACGGAAAGGTGTGCTCAAATTGAGAATGTTTGTGGGATAGTATATATTGTCTCCAGGATTCTGACTCGCATAGATAAAAGAGAATCATTATGATCGATCAGGTTGCATGGTCAAAATGGCGATAAATGAGTTGATTTCCTTTATCATTGATTTTTGACCGATGTCCTAGGCTGACATTCTGGTCCGGAGCTGACCTTTGGTTTCGCCGACATAAATTAATCTAAGAAGCGAACACTCTATTCCATAGACAACTTTGGATGTTATCGAAACTATGCGTATTAAACGACTCTTTTGTAAGGTTGCTGGAAAATGGAGTATATGTGAGATGTTACAAGTTAATTTGCAGTTCTTGGTGCCGCGCTTAGAAATGAAGCAATCGCTGGATAAAAATTGATGTTCATTTAGTATATCAACGACTTCAACCTTAAAACTAGATAGATCTTAAGACTTAATGTTACTATAGTAACAGACTACAGACCCATCATATTGCAAAAAGAATTAAGTCCCCATCATTTATAGTGTCAGAGGAGTTGTGACAAAAGATTTATAAAAAGAGTTATATATAGGTGAAAATGACCACACCCATTTTCTAAGACCCTGGGGGTCAGGGGCTCAAACAAAATATCAGGTGCATAACTAGACCACAGACCCATCATATTGCAAAAAGAATCAAGTCTCCGTCATTTATAGTGTCAGAGGAGTTGTGACAAAAGATTTATAAAAAGAGTTATAAAGGTGAAAATGACCACACCCATCTTCTGAGACCCTGGGAGTCAGGGGCTCAAACAAAATATCAGGTGCACAACTAGACCACAGACCTATCATATTGCAAAAAGAATTAAGTCTCCATCATTTATAGTGTCAGAGGAGTTGCGAGCACAAGATTTCATAGATTTTCATAACCACGCCCATTTTCTAAGACCCTTGGGGTCAGGGGCTCAAACAAAATATCAGGTGCAAAACTAGACCATATACCAAGTAGAATGCAAAAAAAAAATTAACTTTGTATCTCCTATGGTTTCAGAGGAGTTGCGAGCACAAGAATTGTTTACGGACGGACGGACAGACGGACGGACGACGGGGTATCGCATAAGCTCGACTTGTCTGAGACCAGTAGAGCTAAAAATCGTCGTTATCAGACTTCAAATAATTCGACAATTTTTCTTGCATTACTACGACCATATATATATAGTACCTTTGCAAAGTCCAGATATCAGACATTGATAAAAACTGTATAAGTACGAATTCTGACCTCAAAAAAGGTATCAAAGTGATCGATATTCACATCTAACAACCAAAATGAAGTCATTAACTAGATGTCAATCTGACATCGGTGTTGTATTGGACATTTCCGGTTCAGACGTCTCTTAAACGTCATATCGACGTCGCCGACGTCGCAACGTAAGTCCAACCAGATTATTACGTCACATTAGGGCTGAGACGATACTGCATCCATCCGATCCTATACGTATCACGATACTTGACATCTGATACGATATGTATCGCGATAATAAATAAATTATTAAATTCTCAAAAAGCTATTTAAATTGATAGTATTTAATTTAATCTTAAAACAAGAAGCTTTTTTTTTATTTAACATGTTAGATATATATTCAACACTAGCTTTCTCCAAACTTTTATTTTGTTTTCTTCAAACCTTATTATCGTTTTGGTATGACAGAAAAAACATCCGGAAAATTCGAACACATTTTTTTGTAAATTTTAACTTATAATCGTCGGGGTGTATCGATACTTTGATCGCGAAATAAAATATCACGATGCATCGATGTATCGTCCCAGCCCTACGTCACATGGACGTCATGTGCCTACTGGTTATAGTATTAAGATTATTTGACAATTCATGTGATCGCTTTATTGTCGGTACTATATATATATATATCTTAGAATAGCCTATACAAAGCACAAGAAAATCATGTATATAACAAGGTACCCTATTTACCTATTCTAGCCCAAACAAAAATTATTCCTAACAAACAGATAATAAACATCTAACAAACATGAAATAAACATTGAAAATGATGTCTATTACTGCTGTTTAGTACTGATCCATTTAACAAACATCAAATGGATAGCATCATCCCATTTTTGGAAGAGGGTGTTTGAAAGGTGTTTGTTTCAGTATAGGTGTTCATTTGGTATTTGTTCAGTGTTTATTGAATGTTTCTTAACTTATCATACATGCCAAGCATTATATTGCACTATCTGTTAGGTGTTTGTTAGCTTGTAACGTCAGTCAGTAGTGTTTATTCAGTATCCATTGACTCTGAAATTAAAAGAATCTGCTTTGTGAAGCTTGTGGTGTTTATTTGTGATCCAATGACCAGCTGACCTAAAAACTTGCCCTAAGATATATGTAGGAGTGAAAGAGAAACATACTAGTTGGCTTTCCTTTGACCAATCAAATTCAAGTCCGCCAGTTTCAAGCAAAGAAAACAAAGAACTGGAGAATTTTAGCATGTGAACAGACATTTGTACATTTATTGGATATTTTGTACCTGATTAAAAAAAAAGTCTAGGGTGGATGTTATATCAAGTATTTGAAATTCATGAGAAGGATATATCATGCAGAATATAATTTGTCAAACAAACTTATATAGGAGGTTTTACTGGGACTGGGGTTCTGTTCAAAAGGATCAAATAAGGTGAGCAATATTCCCTAAAGGTTTATATACTGTAATCACATATGTAGAAAATCCATACATCATGAAATTTACAAATGAATTTAACATGATAATCAATATTAAACTTGAATTTCCTCCTATATTGAACATGTTGAAATAATTACGAGATGATAATTTTCAGTACATAATTGTACACTGTCTGTGATATTCAACTTTCCAGTTACCATAATTGCAGGTAGCACTGGAAATAATTAATTGTCAAAATTGTTCTTTGTCACAAACGCACAATAGAGGATGCACATGAAAGTAGGTCAACCATATAATCCAAAAGATGTCAAAAGTTCAAATCCAGTGTTTATTGGATGTTTGTTAGCAGCTGTTTTTATGCATCTGTAATTTGCTGTTTATTAGATGTTTATTAATGGTGTCTATTAGGTGTTTGAATCATGCAAATTAGCTGTTTATTAGATGTTTCATACCAGTATCTGTTTGGTGTTTATTCAGTAGTTGTTCAATGTTTATTAGGTATCCATTCGAAAAATTCTGATCACTGAATATCCCTGGTGTTTATTTGATTTTTGTTGAGCTCGCATAATTAGGTGTTTGTTAGCTCATTTGCATGCGAAATTTTACCACTAATAAACACCTTTCAAACCATGGTTTGTAAGGTGTTTGTTACCAGTGTTTGTTAGGGGATTTTTTTCGTTTGGGGCTTCCATGCCAGGGATTCGAACCCACTACCTACGGCACCTTCCGCCTGGCAATCACGAGTCCGGCACGCTATCCGCCACACCATCTCAACTTCACATGTATGTATAGTTGACAGACTATCCAAGGTCAATCGTACTAATTGTGTGTTAATGTACTGTTTCGTTTGTGCTTTCTGTTTATATCTTAGCCTATATATATATCTCTCTCTTATCTGCTATAATTTAAACTAATTCGCATGTTATTCGTTTGATTTATTGTCATTTCATTCCTTACTTGGATGTTGATTGCTCCTCCTTATTATATAAGTTTTGTTTACATGTGATTGCTCCTGGTGAGCAATGGTATTTTAGTAGAAATACCGGTGCTGACTTTTCTCGGCGGAGCACTGTGTTTTTATCACCTAAATGGACTACACACAATCTTATCGATCGTGATACTGACAGGAAGGTATAAATAATAAATTATTATTATGTTGGCTTTATAATATGAGCCATATCATTTTTTGATGTTCAAAGCGTGTACAGTTCAAATTTATATATAAATTCTAACTATATAGTTTGTATTTGTCTCATGATTATTCTAAGAGCAATTCTATTGAGAGCATTATGGACAGATATGTGAAGCTTAATTCACAAATACCAATTAATTTGCACCTGGAGGTGCGCAGTTAGTACCCATAAGAATTAATTTCAACAGTTTGAATCTTCTGTATAATATATATATATATGATAATTTCGACACCAAACTGTTTTGATATGGCCCCCTATCCTCGATCGTGCCGTACTTTCATTGTAAATGTTGTTTCCTAACACAATGATCTTTAATATTTATCATAAATCTTCTGTATCTATATTTTTTAAAGATTATAATCTATTTCATGCAGTACTTTGAATTTACTTATATTATGCCAGGCATACTAAAGACAACGGATTTCATTTCAATTTTAAAAGCTGAAGACCGCCGGCAGCTAGCCTATGCATTATTTATATAAATCTACCATGGTTTATTCTTAATATAATTCACACAATTGTTCTAAAATTGATGTTGCCATGGTATATCCTAATGTTTGGTAATTGTAAAATTTTTATCATAAAAGTTCAGATTTTTTATATTGGTTTTCTTAAGCTGAATTATTTTATCAAGTGAGGATAAAAAGAAAAATGAAAGAATATTGGATAAATTTATTAGCACATTTAGAAGATGTAATAACCTATACGTGTATAAATCTAGTTTAATTGTTCAACGAAATATAAATTTAACAATTTCAAAACCTTTTCTGCAAAATTTTTTTTTATTTGGAAAGGGGAATCTATCTATCTATCTATTGATACTGTTAATGGCCCTCCAGCGGAGTATTCTATACAGCGTGCGCGTCAGTGCAATATTAGTCTGTAGAAAGTGCAAGTAAAAGAGTTTATTTACAGTTAAAAACAGAGTACATTCCAGATGTTACGGGTGGAGGAGGGGGACCCTTTGAACTTGGGATCTGAAGCTCTCAGGGTCTGGCAAGGTGACAAGACTGTAAGGGAGGCTGTTCCATAGAACAATGGTCCTGGGGAAAAATGAGTACTTAAAATAGTCTTTAGTGGTGCTTACCTGGTAAAAATGAAGGGGATGGTTTCGAGAGGAGTGCCTAACAGGGATGGAATAGTGAGGGGGCATCTGGATAGCAACTTTTCCATAAACAATTTTGTATAGAAGTATAGCCCGGGACGTCTGTCTTCTCTGTTGTAGAGTGTGCCAGCCAAGCTGGTCTAGGGGAAACTCTTATTATATATATTTTTTTTTTTTTTTTTTTTTTGTCATGTAATTTTATGTTCAGTCTTCGCATGCTCGTGAATATATGATATTTCTATTGCAGAAGTTTCACGGCCAAAATGAATCTAAAAAAAAATTGATTTGCTTCAAACTCAAAGTAAACTTTTGACATTGTCCCTATCCGCCATGATGTCAACCTAATTTGGTCACGTGACAATCGATAAGGTGGCCGCCATGATAAATTTTCACCGTGTTGTATGTGGAGATAGGGAGTGAAACAAACAGAAAAATACGACTTGTTACAGCTGATCCGGACCCATGAACAAATATTTTGTAATAATGAGTTTGTAAGGTATAAATATGCTGATTATTATAAGCCTTAAACACGCAGATAAGTGTGAAAACAGCGTTTATTTTGGGGGCGCATGGAAGAAAAAAGGAGGGGGTCTCTGGCGATGAAAACAATGGAACAAAGCACTTGTGTATTTTCCTTGTTTTCTTTTCTCTGTTTCACGGTGTTTTGGTCACTAAAGTACACTCTGAAATATAAGTTAAACTGAAGGTTTACATCAAGTTCTTATTTGTTAAAGAGGGATTATGTTATTTATTTTAGTATGGCAAATGAAAATCTAAAATTTTGAGGCTTGATCAGGTTGGGGAAAACTTCAGATCGAGCTATAATAGCTTGATGAGGCTATAATAGCTAGAACAAGCTATTGCCTAATAACATTTTTCAATACAAAATTAAACTAAAATCAAAATTTTTGAAAAATATTTACTGATTCCATTTGTACTCGATATATATCAAAATTTTTAACAAGACATACATATTCAAATATATACCGATGATGAGCAACAAGATTTTGATAGAATGAAAACTTTGAGGTTCCTTATCTCCTCATCTGTTGGTATTTCAGTAGGGGTTTCTATACAAAAGTTGTAGTATTTTATCAGTACTAGTGCGACTTGTAAACAAAATTTAATTATCATAAATTTTTTTATTTTTTTCATAGGAAAAAAATATTTTACGATAGCTACATGGAGCTATTATAGCCCGATCGAACTATTATAGCTCGATCTGAAGTTTTCCCCAACCTGTTGATATCATTGAGTGGTGTAAGTTAATTTGTCTTTTTTCTGCAGTTAACATTACAGAACCCTTGAATATGGTCTGATGCTTTTGACGTGGCTTACAACACGTAGTCGTACGTAGTTTCATTGTTGTATGTTGGACTTCATCGACCCTTTTGACGATATGTTATGTTATCCAATAAGCAATGTCAATTGTCCATCAGATAACATCAAATCATAAAGGGTCAATAAGTCAAACTAGTAGCTTCAATATTTCATCTTTCCGACATGCATTATATCTTTGGAATTCCCTCCTTTGAATTAGCTAGGATAGTCTTTCCAAAAACTTTTTTTCAGCCACTAGCCCAAAGATAAATTTTACTAGTTTTTTGTATAGTTTCTTAAAGTATTTCTACTAGCCCAGCAAAAATTTGTGTAGCCTCGGGTGTCTGGCTAGTAAGTTTTGGGAAAGACTGTTAGGAGCACTGCCTGCAGGCGTATTGTCTGAAAACGTAAGCAGAATTTGGAATTTAGACCTGTGCAGGGACTAAAATTAACGGTCGCCCGAGGCGACCACTTTTGCTCCCGGGCCCATGAAACCTTCCTACTCGCTCGCCCGTGTGGTGATTAAAAATTCTCGGGGTTTGTATGGATATTTCAAGCCTATTAACAAAGCACCTGTTGTTCGCGCGATGTTTACATCGACGTCAATCGTAATCTTGAAAGAGTTGCATCGTCTAAGTCGCGCGAGTGTTTGAAAGTACGGACCCGATGATGTGCGGAGCCTTAGATCCGTTTTGCTTCTGAATATTATACTTCACTTTCGTTTTAAACCCCAACGATGTGGAGATATCTCGAGGGGGTCAATTGAATTGAATTAAACATAGTTAAAAAATTGCAAAATTTCATTTTTTTTCACGGGCTACCAAAATTTACTCCGGGCTAATAAATCTGAAAATGTAGGGGCCCGGGTGGCTACCTTGTCAAAAACTTTAATTTTAGTCCCTGCTGTGCAACGGACCCACCTGAAGCAGTGAGGGTTCTTTAACATGTTCTATAACATGCCATTGCCATTTCTGTGTCACTTAGCTATATACAAGGTGTTATTAGCCCCAACACCTGGCGAGTCTCAGTTGGTTACTCCCTCCACCTATAGGGATGTTCGCCGTGACGTCACGGGTCTCGCGAAAACGAGGCTGGTTGGCAAAAACGGTTGGCAGTGAAGGGAAATATATGGGATACATGGGGATAAATCGACACTTGAAGCTCTAATATACGCTACTTTCCTATTATTAATTTATTGATAAGTCCTGTGATACTGACCATTCTAATCACAACAATAAAGAAATCCCGCTGAGTTTGTTTGTATATCAGACTGCCGTTCGATCGGGGGGGGGGGGGGGGGGGGGGGCAAGAATCAATAAACTGCCGATTTTTTCTTCAAATTTTGCTTTTCAGAGAAGCCGGTGTAATTCATAGTGTCCTATTTTTATGCTCCTGTATTAGGTGTGACATACCCGACTGATTACCAGTTGTTTCGACAAGTACACACCTATCCCTCAAACATACATATTAGTTGTGATTTAATTAAGGCGGAGCATTTGAACGGGATGGAAATAGGGAAATAGTTTGACCAAAATTAATATCGAACTGTTTGAAAACGGAGAAACGGAGAAACATTGATTTAACTTACAGACAACATTAATGAAATAAAGAGTACTAATTTTTTAGCTGTTTTTTTTTAGGGGGGGGGGGTGTTTTTGCTTTTGTTTTTGTTTTTTTTTTTCTCATGACTGTCTCCAATTTATAGATAAAGCCGGTCATAGTAATAACAATGAAAACACGCACAAATTATCTTTTTCTCTTTTATTATTCCTTCAGTAATTTTCTTTCTTTGGATATGGATTTTTTTTTAATTGACATGCCTTATCTAACTTTTTGCTTGCTAGAGAAGGGGGGGGGGCTCAGGATTATAATTTTAGAATGCCTAAAGAAGCATTTATTTCTCAACTTCCATGTAAGTTTGGGCAGCCTCACCCCTTAAGATTGAAAATCGTTGGGATAAAAAGAGACATGAATGAATTTAAAATGAAAGATAAGATTAAAATACACAATGAAAATAAAGGATTAAAGAGAGGGATCTCGGACCATATAAAATCCTAGTGTTCTATTTTCATCTTTTGCACCTCGACTGTTAAAACATCCAGTATTTTAAAACGAATTTCAAGAATAGATGTTCGGACTTCCATCTAATTTTCGGAATTATTTAAACAATTATCCCGTTGAAATAAATAAATAAATAAATAAATAAATAAACAAGTAAATAAATAAATAAATAAATCTTGAGATATAAATGAGAAATATTGAATAATGATCCACTGTTCCAACTTTTATATGATTACGATCATATATATATAAATGGATTGTATTTCCTTATTGCTTCTTTCAACTAAAAGACAAATGTAATGTAAGTATTTACCAAAAAAAAAGATGGTTTAGATGTTTCATCCATGTCAAAATATCAAAAACTGAAATATGAAATGGATAGCTTTCTCTCCTTTGCGGATCATTGGTTCCGCCGCGGCGACCTGCCGCCTTGGTGAAAATCTACCTGGACAGCCGACAAAAATCAAGGTAAATGGCAGATGTCAGATCATTGTCTTGTGTAAACGAGATACACCGTATAGGTTGGACTTTGTAAATTGATGAATGATATAAGATGTTCACATTCACGACTTAAAAATTTAAATCAACCCACAGAGAGACTATATGCTATTTATACATACCGGTGATTAACAGAGAAAAATTGAATTGAAAAAAAATATCACAAGCAATTAAAACGATTGATTATATTATAACAACTTTGAAGTATTCTTAACTTAATTATATCTGTCGATAAAACGTACCGATAAAGTTTATTAACGTAAATAGCAGTGGACATTGCTATACATATTATATAAGAGAACCACTTTTTGCCAACCAATTTTCATGCGCATGCGCAGTGTGACGTCACTTTTTCGTCACTCGAACATCCCTATGCCGCTCGTCAGGTTCGAAGCTAGTCAACGTCATGCTTCATTGGCCTCGATACCACAGACCGAGATCTCTACCAACTGATCTACGCCACCATGTATTATCTATTCGATTGTTCATGAAAGTGTGTGTGAGGGCTTCAATTTCTTCCCATCATGTCTATAGACTGCTGTAGTGCATGGCAATACTGTAGTCCGCTTGCCAAAATTATGATGACAAAATGACGAAAAAGTCTGAGGTAGGAACTTTTTGTGCTCTTTCCCATTGTTATGTCACAGTGGAATTGCGTCTTTAACAATATTACGAATCGGAGTAGGTATAGCTATGTAGTAAGGTGTACGTGTAGCTAGCTTCTTTTCAATCAGTGAAATCTGCGAGAAAAATACATTGAGATTCGTAAAACCTCGATGCGAGGAACATGATTAAAGCTGGAATCCTAAAAGTGCTTTATTACACGTAAAACTGGAAGTTCAATCAATGAGAAGTCTTGAAAATTTCAAAGAAGTTACTCATTCTGTCGTTACTTGTAGAGCGTCGTTTACATGTCCATAACTTGTAGCTATATGTCATGTTATGACATCATTTGAACAAAGTTTGCTCATTTTTATTGAAAATTGTTCAAAAGATGGTATTTGGGAGAAATTTTGGTCATTGGCGTAAGAGGGGGTGATGTGCCCTCTTTGCTCTTTGAATGGACTTGCCTTGATGTTTTTTAACTTCTTGTTTGTAGGTCAGTCTTGCGAGATTGAGGTTGAAAGTACCATAGCCTTGACTAAGGACAGTTTGGTTCTGAAGTGACATTCTCTAAATTAGACATTACATTTTAACATGAACCTATCTAATATTTTTTTGGAAAATCGACTTGCCATGGCTAAGAGGGCAACTCGTGACATAAAATTTACTTGCCCAACCCCGAAAATCACTTTCTTGTTAAAAATGGTATGTCTTGTACTGCGACTAATTTTAAAGGCCATGTTGAAATGTGATTACATAGCAAATCAAATGCTTATCGTCCAGAATGAATTAGAACTCTGTCTTAGAATTAGGAGAAAACGAAATAAAAACTGACTTGAGAGGAAAAGACTTCAAGAAGTCTATTTGCCAACGGTTAAATAAACTTTGCACTTCCCCGACCTAAATTTTCTCTTGCCCCCAGCAAAGGGAAATGGGAATTCTAGACCCTTCCTATGAAAGAAAAAGAAAAAAGAAAAGAGACAAAATACAAGACATAATCCTTTCTCCATTTATGTAATTTTACGCAGTGTAGGATGATTTTTCATCTTTATATACCGTTTTCATTTCTCTTGTGTCATATTCAGATATGTTTCTCTTATTTACAGGCATCTAAACAAAGGCACCATCCACATTAAATCAACGTATTCCTGGAAGCATAAACAATTTGTACATTCTGGATTTTAACGATAGTTTCATGAAAAACTCAAAGTGTCTAACAAAAGGAGAAAGTCTGCCCCATCTAAAGAAATGAACATGGGGCAAAAAGTTTCAGGTGGCATAAAGACAGTGAGTAGCAGAGAGTCGACGTATAAGGCCCTCTATAAAGGGGATATGGTGTACAACCCCGATTATCAGAAGCCGAGTCGGCTTGATATGCTACTGGATATGCCGTCCCCAACAAAAGACGCACAGGTCAACCACTCGTGGAACCCTGACGATCGTTCACTCAATATATTTGTGAAAGATGACGATAAATTGACTTTTCACAGACATCCCGTCGCACAGAGTACAGACTGTATACGAGGGAAAGTAGGTCACACTCGTGGTTTACATGTATGGGAAATAAGCTGGAGCACTCGTCAGCGCGGCACACACGCGGTTGTCGGTGTCGCCACGAGTGAGGCCCCGTTACATTGTGTCGGGTATCAATCGCTAGTCGGTAGTAATAGTGAGTCATGGGGCTGGGATTTAGGTCGGAATAAACTCTATCATGACATTAAAAATAACCCCGGTCAGACGTACCCTACGTTACTTAACTCTGATGAGAATTTTGTTGTGCCAGATTCATTCTTGGTTGTATTAGATATGGATGAAGGAACATTAAGCTTCGTAGTGGATGGACAGTACCTTGGTGTTGCATTCAGAGGACTCAAAGGGAAAAAACTCTACCCCATAGTCAGTGCTGTTTGGGGTCATTGTGAAATAACCATGAAATATATTGGCGGGCTGGATCGTAAGTACATCATACCTTACTTTGTATAAATCTTCATTCTGTCTTTTCCGTTTTTCATGCCTACTTTGAGTTGTGACGTAGAAGCATTGTGATTTCATTAAATTCCTTTGAAAACGTCATATTTTTACCATAAAAATTGATGATGTCACAATGCTTTGACGTCAGATACCTGCACAAATGGGAAGTAACTCCGTATTTCGAAAATACCGAATTGATCATGTTGATTTTGATAGTTGCCATGGACTTTTAGTTATGCCGGTTTTCACCAGAACGTTTTAATACATGTGTGTACCACTAGCACATGTAGCAAGAACATGAAGAAGACAGATTTTCTGGCAGATTGTATCATGTTGTTCTTATTCTTAACCATTGGAAAAAAACAATTTTCACTTGGGAATTAATTTTCACTCGCGTCTTGAGACTGAAGAAAAAATGTAGATGTGGCAGTTTGAGGTTGTCCTTTCTCGCACATTGGATAGGCTGTTTCCCCTGTTCAGTGGAACTGGAGAATTTGATCCGGCATCCCTGATCTGACACTGTTGATTGTTCCTTTATCATGTTTATGATGTCACAGACAAACTGACGTACCTCATTTCACGTGCATGTATATTTAGCATGACATTCAGTCATTCTGATGGTTTTGAAGGTCTTTGAAGAGGACTTTGAAGGTTTTAATTTGCGAGAAAAATAATCAAGCACCACATTTGAGTATCGGATAGAAAAATATCAGTTTCGGATGGGATGATCAACATCCCAACCTTGGCTAACACCTTGGTTGGGACTTGATCAATCCCACCCTTGACTGATATTTTTCTATCCAGAACTCAAAGTGGTGCTAGATTCTATTAGTCTCGCACTCCATGTGACACATATTATGACATCATAGAATGTACATGTGTAACATAAATGTCATTGTTAGATTTGTGTACATTTTGGTATCGATATTGCTTAAAAATCGTTTTAGTGATAATAGAATAAGCTGAGTGAGAAAAAAATCATGACTGGAGACAGGGTAATCTCATCCTCAAGCTAAAGATTTGCTACATCCTCAACTTGGCAAGCCTTTTTGTGGATTGCAAATCTTTTAACACTTGGATGAGATACCCCTTTCTCAATTGTAACGTCGTGATAGAGTCTATTAATCCTTTCAAACGTTAACCATGCCAATTAGAATAATTCATAACTCATTTAATTTCGTCATTTCAGCGGAACCACTGCCTCTAATGGACATATGTCGACGTATCATCCGGCATCAACTCGGCAAAAACCGTTTACATGAGATTCCTAGACTACCGCTCCCTAATCCTCTCAAGAGTTATCTCCTCTACCAGTCATAGTACATGCCTTCCCATAGTTCATAGCTGGCATAGGACACACCTTCCCATAGTTCATAGCTGTAGTGATCACAAGCTGAAGAAAGATATGATATCCCTAAAGAGTCTCACTCGTTTAGTATTCATGGTGGCATCCACTTGCATTACGTTAATGACGATTCTTGTAAGGAGAAGGAAGGATGTGAAATTTGTCCGTATGTCTGTACGTACATGTATGTCTGTCTGTCATTGCTACCTGGCCGTCTGTACGGATATTTTCAGCCATATATTAGATCTTTTTGTCAGGACAAAGTTCATGTATCTGGGCACTAACATACCTAGTAAATGGATAATTATTCTCTCTTTTGTGATCTCAAAAAGTTAGTTTTGCAATACAATGTTGAAACATTAGGTCTGATATAAAAGAAAAAGTCAGGTGGTACTATATTTGAATTTTTTTTTCCAAAATCAAATTTAGAATTAGCCGAAACTTAAAAAAAACTTTTTTACCTGTAGCATTTCTGTCGTAGGACTCAAAAGTAACGTTGTACCAGTTTATATAATTCTAGGGTACAAATTTTATGTGTTCATTTTCTCTGTTTAACCGGCTATTTTTTAATTAGCAATTGAACCATTTTAATTCATTTTTAGAAGTACTAAAAATGTTCATAAATGTTGCTCTTATCACATTAAATATAGTACAATTTTACGAATGAATTATGAGTTTATGACAATTTCTGCATGGTGCAAAGATATATGTGAAATGGACTTGAAGTATTCTGTAGATTTATATGGATTTAATATATATATGAAAAACACCTTTTACGTATCAATTATTTATGAGAATGAATTTTTTTATTCAATTTATTGAGTCAACAAAGACTTTATATTTTTAGTACCAATTTTGATTGATTTAGTGACAATTTTCACTGCTAGAGTGCAATGAAGTACAATTTGTAAAATATTTTTCTTAAATTCACTGCAGCTTTTATTCGCCCTGCAGATTTTTTTTTAGAATGGTGTAAATAATTTCAGTTAACACTGAATGTGAATATTAACTTAATTTACCTTTTAATGGATTTTTGTACTGAATACTGTTTTAAACCACGGTTTTTAACATGTTTAATAGATGAACAAGTTTTCACTTAGCACTCTTGTTCTTTGAATCACTCCTGAGGAGACTGGATTACATTGTTTAGTATGAAATGCTTTATGAAAAATACTTATACGGTAATATCTTTGTCATTCAACATGTTCAAGGCATATTTGTCTCAAATTTTGTTTCTGATGTATTTTCTTAACTTATATTAACAAGGTAAGTTATATTAACAAGGTAAGACCATTTTCTTCGACTTGAAAATATATTTGGGTTGACAACGTTTGCCCATCACAGAGATCTGGCCTTTTTAACACAAGTACAAACCAAATACACCCCCCCTCTCTCTGCTCTCATTGCTTTTTCTCTGTTGAGAAAATAAGTAAACTTGCATGAACTTGATGAAAGAAATGTAGATATTGGTTTAATTTTGAACCATGATACAAAATAAATGTTTGGAAATACATATACTTGTTATGAAAAAAGAATCGAAAATCTTATGCAAAGCTTGAAAAATGGAAACTTTATTATACCTCGAATTTTCTGAAGCATGATTATTCCAAATCTCATAAAATTTTAAATATGGTACAAGTATATGATACAGACACATTGAATGCCTCAAAAAGAACAAAAAATTCTGCTTTTGTCCTGAGATTTTTTTAATCGCTGTAGATTTCAAACTTTAAAGAATCGTTGATAGGTCAACTTGATGTTGGATTAGTGATAAAAATTTTCATTCTCATTCCACAGCATGAAAGTTGAGTCATCTTTCTTTGATATCTGTGACAGGAGATCAATGAAAATCTCAAAATTTCAAATTGAAAGGAAGAATCAGTACTTTTACATGATATTACTGTGAAAATACAGCAACTGTGAACAATATAGATAAAGATATGGTTATTGCATGTTTATGATCTACATATATTTCTTCCAACTACTTTTTGAATCTTTGAAGTCTTTAATTCATTTTTCACAAGGAGACGTTGTTCTCAAATTGTATGCTAGATTTGTTTACGAAATTGAATCAATTTGACTGAATGCCAGATGTCACACAAACCCATGTGCAGATCTACATGTTAAGGGTAACCCCTACCCCTACCTTCTTCCTTAGAACAGACCTGCCTACTTTTACGATTTTGGCATAATTTTTACGAGTTTTGACCTTTATTTATGCTCTAAGCTTTTGCTATTCCATTTTACGCCTTACTTGGAGCAAATTGAGACTTTCAATTTTTTAGCACTCGATTGAACAAATGACTTCCATATTGTATATGTTGAGGAGGACGGAAGACATTGTTTTATTCTACAATTATTGAATTTTGATGAGGTTTACTTGGTCAGGTATTGGTTGACCGAGGCCGAAGTCGAGGTTAACCAATGCCTGACCAGGTCTGTATAGTCACGAGTAGACCGAAATGAAAAGTCAATAACTGTTTTATTAAATTATCAGGATTTTATGAACAATTGCATTGTGATGATACACGAAATCAAAGATCTAACACTACAAAAATCAACGCGCTAATCCTGAATAGACCGCTGTGGAGCATTAGCGGTCAACTCACTCTGAGGTACACTCTATCAAATAGCGTCTCCACCAATCAGAAAAAAGCAAAATCAGCAATACTTCCTGATCATTTAATAAACCTCAAAGTTGCATTTATAATTTACGTTATGCTTTTATCCCAAAAAGTACACTTTGGTTAACAAAATATTACACTCCTTTGAGGAACAGGTAGGCAGGTCTGCTTAGAATTGGTGAAAATTACTTTTATAAAAATTTCTTACAGCTATCTCAAAATTATATGCTAGAACCCGTCGAAAATTATCAAGATCCTTTCATGATCTCACATGCTGATAAACTTTCACATCGATTCAAATTTTTGAAGTAAATGATTTGTCAGATAATCGATTTACACCATTCAGTTGGTATAAATAACATTGATTTAGTGATCAGATATTGTAAGTATGTGAGAATATATAAGAGCATAGAGTGAGAAGTGTATCAGTGTAGATGACTATTGTATGCAAGGTGACTTCATCACGTCCCTATTCAAGAATGTTTACATGTAATTTTAAGTTTATAAAAGCAGTATACATGTAATTTTTAAGTGTACAAAAGCTTTATTAATCTGTAATTTCAACGTTTAGTGTTAAATATCATCTCTTATCCAATTCTCTTATGTAAATCTCTGATGTAAAGTTTTACATGTCTTTTGTGGCAGTATTTTTGCTTTTAATTTTTTTTCCTTTTAAGAGGGGCTGGCAACCTTAAACTCAAACAAATACCTATCAAACATTTCTGAGAAGCCCTAACAGACATTGTTGGTGAAAAAAAACCCCGAAAATTTTCAGAAAGTGTCACACAGCAATCAGTTTATATTGCAATACATTTTATTGAAGATGCCGGCATGTTTATATTTTCTTATATTAATGCATTTTAATGAATTTTAAACTTTTTCAAAAAAAAATGATACATTTTAAAGCAGCAAGCTCCATCACACTTTGACGTGATGGAATCCCTTATTCTATGTGTGCGTGTGTTAAATCATGATTCTTAGCTGTATACGTGTACATGTACAAGGTCTCCGTGTGGTATTATTATTATACATGTAGAATATTTTGATTTTAAGGTGGACTTTGTTCATTGGACAGAGATGTCCTATGTGTACATCTATGTCAATATAAATTATCATGAAGAAATCGGACTCGTTTTGTTTTCTTTCCTACACGTACGCGCTAAAAAATTTAATCTCATTTGAAGTTATGATTTATGTAGAATGTATCAGTACCAATTTCACAAAAAAAAAACTCATACAAAAATTTTCAGGAATTTCGTAACCTTTGTTAGCTTTATTTCTTCATTTCTGATTTTAGAAATGATATTTGAAAACTTGATATACATATTATCTCAACCAGATATTAATTCTAATTTTAAATTTAGTATGTGATGCAAGTAACAGAAATTCCTGAAAATTTTCATAAGATTTTTTGTGGAAGTGGGCACAGTTTGTACCCATGTCAGATTTGTCTTGTGGCTATTGAAATGACTATGGCATCATGACCAAATTGTTAAATGATGCTTAGAGAATGCAAAAACTGAGAGAAAAAGTGGAGGAATATGTAAATCATAAGGTTGTAATAAGGTCACTTCTCATTTGCAATTGCGTATCTTGAGAAACTGGCTCACCCTCCATATCACATCAAATGCAAAGCTTTTACCTAGCAAATGCAAAGAATTTGCAAAGAGATCACACAGCCTTCAATTTCTACTGATGTATAGCTGAAGAATAAGCATGGTGCTAAAGGTCTCCAACTCAGGCGATTGCTACAATGTTAAGTTTGATTATCTTCAGTGCAAGGCCATACTTTGATGGAATGCTATGTAGATTTCTATGTTAATGTTAAATATCGGCAATGTTGTGCTTAAATTAACATAGAAAACTCCCTATCTAAAACTATTTTACTGTCTGCGCAGCTCACTTCAGAAATTGGAAAATTGAAGTTTTCTCTACTTTGTCGGAAAATTTTGCAATTAAAATTTACATACGGGGATAGAGCTCGAACTCTCATAACTAACGTTATATAATATGTGTCCCTACGACTAATACTATGCTCACAGTGAAAGAAAATAGTTTCAGATACAGAGTTTTCTATGTTAATTTTAGCGCAACGTCGCCGATGTTTAACACGGAGTCTCTAAAATTAACATAGTAATCTCAATTATTTTCTTTCACTGTGAGCATAGTATTGGTCGTACAGATATGTATCATACACCGTTAGTTAAGTTTGAGATCTATCCCCCTATATAAATTTTAATCCAAAAATATGCCGACAAAGTAGAGAAAACTTTAATTTTCCAATTTCTGAGCTGTGCGGACAGTACATGGCATTCCATCAAATTGTATGGCCTTGCACTGAAGGTCATCAAACTCAACATTGTAGCAATCGTCTGGCTATAATGGACCATTTTCTGATCTTGTTTAAAAGCTCAAAATTTCCGAGTCAGCATCCTTTGATATTGATTTTCATTATCACGTCAGTTATATATAATTCCATTGAGATCAGTGGCGGATTCAGGGGGGTGCGGAGGGGGCGCCCGCCCCCCCGGCACTGACCCCAAATTTTCCAAAAACAGGTGTATTTTTGCCCATTTTCAGTAAAAATCAGCAAAATTCGCCCCTTGACCCCCCGGCAAAGGGGGCGCTGGATCCGCCACTGGAGATGTAAGTTACACAAAGTGTGCAACAATTGCCTACCTCAGATATTTTGTCGGCCATTATAATTTCTGCAAGTGGTCTATTGACGGCCACCAATCTTTACACATACAACAATGGTATGGTAGATCACATTTTACTTACCAGAGATGTCAAAAAGTGACAGTCCAAGGGAAATGTCGTGACAAAATTTCATTCAGATAAAATTAGCAATACATTTACTTTTCATTGTCCACAACAGAATTACAAAGATGTCCGACAAGAGTGAAACGGATTTTGACAACTCTACTTACTGAAGTGAAGATTATCACATGTACCTTACTTTAGACCAACTTGTATAACTTCAGATAAAGACGTCATTCTTGGGTAAAGGTCTGATTGGTTAGGACAGTGCCGTGAACAAAGAAAATTGTATAAAATATGAAAAGACATGTATATTAAGCTTCAACAATGAGTTTATTTGTAACAAGCAAGGCTGGTAATTTACAAATCTGTTGCGATTCTTCCATATATTTTTTTACATATGTCGATTATATTACAAGATTTGTTTGTGAAACAGAAATGCCCCGTTCACATCTTTGTCTGAAATTCTAAACAACAAAGTTCTTAACGTAGGGAATACCCACATTACATACATGTTCATGTCGACACTGTAGAATTGAAAGGTCGTAAGTAACGCATACGACTTTTTTCACTTTTTGCTATTAACAGATAAGTCACACAATTTCACATCTCCCTGTGAAATTTCATAATGATATCCCATCTGTAACCATGGTAACGGATTGAAAAACGTATTATGTAAGGTCGTATGTGTCAGATACATAATTTGCCTTAAATTTACCTCTAAAAGGTTGTAAGTGTTACTTACGACCTTTTATATCCCAATGTCTTGTAAAGGAAATAATAGACAAACAACTCCAGTTTAATGAGTATGAAAGGTTGTATGTGATATAATTAGTAAGTTTCTGTATTCATATTGAATTTTTTGTGGAAAAACATGTTGCCTTTTGTTTATATATCCAAATGCAAAGTTTTTATGGTTTCTTTTTTCTCTTGGATTGCAAGATAGCAATGTAAAACAGTTTTTTCTCTCTCCTGAAAAAATTGCAAATGCACTTACAACCTTTCACTTCTACAGCGTCGATGTATAAAAGCCATATCCTTTAGTTATGACAAAGGTCATGGTAAGTCAAGAGTAGGTGAAACTCTTAAGATAAAAAAAAAAATTGGTATCGATAATAAAGATTTTGCTGTAAGGAATACACATGAAATGAAAAAGCTTTATTGCTTTTCATTGAAAGGTTATTGCAAAGGATACAACTGTTGTAGACAGAGAAACATGCCAAAAACTATGCCCTTGAATCGATTGGAACCTTTAGCTTGTGACCACAACTCCCAACATATCAATCTATATTTACATGTAACTTGCAATGATGAAATAATCCCTCAAGTTCTACGTAGATAAAAACATTTAGTTACATGTACATGCATTTTACACTTGTGGTGCATGGAATTATTGCACATACATGTATCTTGTAAGTGGTAGGCTATCACAGTATTGAACAATTTTTGAAATGAAAAATAATTTTCAATGAAAATTACATTCAAGTATAATGTTTATGTACATGTAAATGAAGATCATTGATTAAATTGTGATTATCTTAACAAGTTACACCTTTAAATAAAAACCCCATACATATAAAGTTAAGTTGTATGAACTTACAATGAGAAATTCAACATTCCTCCAAAAACAAGGAATTCAAGGATCACATCTGGTAAAAATTATACAATACAATATTATCCATTGGCACACTTTGTGGTAAAGATGGTGAATATTTTATAGCACTATGATTTATAACTTACATGTACAATATTTACATTTCAACTTCGATTCCTTGTATGCAGGTAACAAGAATTTTTTCAATGACCAAATGTTTTTAATGCAAATTAAAAAAAAAAATCTTAAATAAAAGTACACAACCAGACTTGTCAGAATGACAACATAGCTCGCCGGTGGCAACCATATGTAAATTGCAACAACAACAATAAATAACTCCTCTGACTAAACATATGTCGATATGAAAGTCCTAACACTTCGGCTAAGGAAGCTATGGCCCATTATAAAGTTTTTGAAAATAAGGTCAAATTTCAAGGTCAAGGTCACTGGTCAAAATTTATGGTACAGCATGAAAGGTCTTATCGCAAGGAATGCATATGTGAAATATGAAAGCCCCTCCCTATTCGGGAGTAAAGAAGCTATGGCCCAAGTTAAAGTTTTTGAAAAGTAGGTAAAATTTCAAGGTCAAGGTCACTAGGTCAAAATTTATGGTACGGCATGAAAGGTCTTATCACAAGGAATGCACATGTGAAATATCAAAGCCCTATCACTTACCAATCAAAAAATATGGCCAAAGTTAAAGTTTTTCAAAAGTAGGTCAATCATCTCCAAGGTCAAGGTCACAAGGTCAAAAATTTTGGTATCCATGGAAACGTCTTGTCACAAGGAATACACATGTGAAATATGAAAGCCCTATCACTTACCATTCAAAAAATATGGCCAAGGTTAAAGTTTTTCAAAAGTAGGTCAATCTCCAAGGTCAAGGTCACAAGGTCAAAAATTTTGGTATCCATGGAAACATCTTGTCACAAGGAATGCACATGTGAAATATCAAAGCCCTATCACTTACCAATCAAAAAATATGGCCAAGGTTAAAGTTTTTCAAAAGTAGGTCAATCATCTCCAAGGTCAAGGTCACAAGGTCAAAAATTTTGGTATCCATGGAAACGTCTTGTCACAAGGAATACACATGTGAAATATGAAAGCCCTATCACTTACCATTCAAAAATATGGCCAAGGTTAAAGTTTTTCAAAAGTAGGTCAATCTCCAAGGTCAAGGTCACAAGGTCAAAAATTTTGGTATCCATGGAAACATCTTGTCACAAGGAATGCACATGTGAAATATGAAAGCCCTATCACTTACCATTCAAAAAATATGGCCAAGGTTAAAGTTTTTCAAAAGTAGGTCAATCTCCAAGGTCAAGCTCACAAGGTCAAAACTTTTGGTATCCATGGAAAGGTCTTGTCACAAGGAATGCACATGTGAAATATGAAAGCCCTATCACTTACCATTCAAAAAATATGGCCAAGGTTAAAGTTTTCCAAAAGTAGGTCAATCTCCAAGGTCAAGGTCACAAGGTCAAAAATTTTGGTATCCATGGAAACATCTTGTCACAAGGAATGCACATGTGAAATATGAAAGCCCTATCACTTACCATTCAAAAAATATGGCCAAGGTTAAAGTTTTTCAAAAGTAGGTCAATCTCCAAGGTCAAGCTCACAAGGTCAAAAATTTTGGTATCCATGGAAAGGTCTTGTCACAAGGAATGCGCATGTGAAATATGAAAGCCCAATCTGTATTGGTTTAAAAGTTATAAGCAAGGTTAAAGTTTTTGTGCACGCGCACGCCGACGCCAACGCAGACGCCGACACCGGGGGTATGACAATAGCTCTCCGGACATTCGTCCCGGCGAGCTAAAAAGTAAGTAAAACGCATTGGATAAATACATATTTAAATGTTAATGTTACAATTTGTTTCTTAACTTACTTAACATAACAAATACATGTATGTGTCGGGTCCTGTGATATTTTAAATGGTGTTTTTTTCTCTCACGAAAACAAGTTTTCTTAACAGAAATGACTTGAGCAGATCTAAAAATGAAGCTCAACAAATTTTTGCACTTTGTAATTCATGTTGATTAAAAGATGAGAGGAAGTGGGAGCTAGGTGTTGTTGACCTAATGCATATTTAGATTTACTTCAGGAGTTTACGTGAAGGGGATCTATTCTAGAAAATTGAGATGTTATTATCACTTGTAACAGGACAAAATATCATCTATATGATACAAATATGCTGAGTATGGTGGTAAATCATATTTGACAAATGAAATTAACACTTCTCATTGCAGGAAATAAAATAGTTGCCAGAGTCACCTAATGCTCGACTGCATAGCATAATATCTCTCATGACAGCCAATTTATTTAAAACTCCCTTTCTCAGGCAACAACATATATCAAGTCACATAAAAAATTTAAAGTTATAAATTACAAGTCTGGTGCATGTAGCACTTATAGTAAGCTCAATATTGCCAATTTAAAGCAAAATCACTGAAGCGGAAAAAATAGGTCAAGGTCATATTTCAATAGTCTAACCCAAGATGCATCCAATATGCAAGTCTGGTGCATGTAGCACTTATACTTTTCTCAATATTGGCTTTTAAAGGTAAAATCATTCAAGCGGAAAAAGTAGGTCAAGGTCATATTTCAATAGTCTAACCCAAGATGCATCCAATATGCAAGTCTGGTGCATGTAGCACTTATACTTTTCTCAATATTGGCTTTTAAAGGTAAAATCATTCAAGCGGAAAAAGTAGGTCAAGGTCATTTTATGAAAGTTTGATCAAAGATACATCCAATATGCAAGTTTGGTACATGTAGCACTTATACTTTGCTCAATATTGGCTTTTAAAGGCAAAATCATTCAAGCGGAAAAAAGTAGGTCAAGGTCATTTTTTGAAAGTTTGATCAAAGATACATCAAATCTGTAAGTTTGGTACATGTAGCACTTATACTTTGCTCAATATTGGCTTTTAAAGGCAAAATCATTCAAGCGGAAAAAAGTAGGTCAAGGTCATTTTTTGAAAGTTTGATCAAAGATACATCAAATATGTAAGTTTGGTACATGTAGCACTTATACTTTGCTCAATATTGGCTTTTAAAGGCAAAATCATTCAAGCGGAAAAAAGTAGGTCAAGGTCATTTTATGAAAGTTTGATCAAAGATACATCCAATATGTAAGTTTGGTACATGTAGCACTTATACTTTGCTCAATATTGGCTTTTAAAGGCAAAATCATTCAAGCGGAAAAAAGTAGGTCAAGGTCATTTTTTGAAAGTTTGATCAAAGATACATCAAATATGTAAGTTTGGTACATGTAGCACTTATACTTTGCTCAATATTGGCTTTTAAAGGCAAAATCATTCAAGCGGAAAAAAGTAGGTCAAGGTCATTTTTTGAAAGTTTGATCAAAGATACATCAAATATGTAAGTTTGGTACATGTAGCACTTATACTTTGCTCAATATTGGCTTTTAAGGACTTTATTGCTATCTTAACATTTACCTTATCATCTCAACATTTACCTTATCATTTGAAATAATTTTAAAAATCCCAACCCCAGGGGCTATATCCTCATCTGGATATATTAAATGATGTATAATTAAACATTTGCAACAAAAAAACCCAACAGAATATGAATATAGGAAAGGTAAATGTGTAATCTTAACATTTACCTTATCATCTAGTTCGGACGACGCCGACGCCGACGCGGACGCCGACGCCGACGCCAGGGGTATTGCAATAGCTCTTTTGCACTAAAGTGCAGTCGAGCTAAAAATGTAAGATTTTGTGACCTCAAAATATTTAAACTCAGACGAACAAGCTTCCATCTGGGTCAAAAATGCAATGCAATGCCATGAATTTTCTCAAAATTTTGGAGGATCGGAAGGGTCAAGTCCAAATCATTACTGAAATTCAATTTAAATTTTGATGAATCGGTTAACGAGTCTGATATTTCCAGCACCAAGAAGTCCATGATGTTTAGGAGTACACGTCCTTACAGGTGATCAGTAATCCTAACGGAAAGCCCACGTAATTTGAGTGTCAAGTTCCGACATCCCCGTAACACAACACGCTATCCTTTGATGACGGCTATAGGACGTAGTTTGATAGCCTTCTGACTGATGCCTGCTGAGTGACCTACATGGATGATATACATGTATAATAAGAATGACTTGAAATATGTGTCATGCTGTTAAGGATGGTAAAGATGTGACTGAATGTCTAGAAAGCGTACAATCATTATACATGTAATTGCAAATCATAAAGTAGGATGGTAAATACATGTACATGTATACAGTGTACATTAAATTGAAAGGTTTGCAAATACAATCTGCATAATAAGGATTAGGCAGTACTCTATGAATTTTTTCTGAACTTTTATGTTACAAAACTTGTTTAGATTATGCAGTACCACATACAGGCACACGTATTGAAGAAATTTTCTAAAAACTAGTACTTGGATGGTAAAGAAAGATATTCACAGGTAATAACATTGTGAGATATTCCCTTCATAATCCTACATAAAATATGAGATGAAAATCACCATTCATAAGTTCAGAAGCAAATTACATGATATCTTAGAACATAAATTACATGTACATGCATGCAGCCAAAGAAGGAAAAATCTAAGTCAAAAATGAGAGTTCTACAATTTAGGTCCAGCATGAAACCAGACAGCTTTGCGAAACATATAGTACAACTGTACTTACATGTATCTACAACATCTGTAACATTCTTGTAAGATTCTGGTGCCTGTAATAAAAAGAGAGGGTGTTTTTTTCTTACATTAATATGATTTAATTTCACTAAAGTTACAATCAAAATTATATTATAATAAGATTAAAAAAAAAATTATTAACACATTTCTTACAAAATCTCACTAGCCCAATGCCCAGGTTTTGCCGGGCTTGTGGAAATGTTCTTACAAACTAGACAATTAGTGAGCAGATGTGGCTCATAAAAGTTTTCATGAAGACTGTTTGTTAACAATCAAGTAATAGAACTTTAATTCTAAATGTAAATTTAATGTCTCATGTTAGCTACAATATTAGTGTGAAGGAGTCCTTGGGGCAGGAGGTAATCAGAGTACCCAGAAAAGAAACTTCCTGAGATGTGGTATGCGACCACCTTACCCTCTCACACTAGACCCTTTGCAGGATCTAGGATTAGATCCAAGGACCCCAGAGGTAAGAATCAAGATCATAACCACTGCATAACCCAGATGTTGACATACTTCAGACAATTTTTTTCACTCTACAAAATTTAATACCATTAATCAAAGCTCTGAAGGAATTGATGGCGAGTTTCGTTTATTCATTTTAGAATGATATCAAACTATTTTATGGGATTTTTAAATATTGTATTAGCAGATAGAACAAATCCATTTTCCAATGTTCGGAAATAAAACATTTATGAACCCAGGGACAGAAATTAATTGGCGGTCGCCCAGTCGCCCATGGCAACCAAATTTTTAGCTGGGCCCCCAAAACATCATGTCCAACTCGCCCATTTGGCGAATGAAAATAAAAATATATAGTCCATATTTAATTAGAAAAAAAAAGGAATTTCTTTCGCTTCTATGTTAGGCCCCATACTTCGTCAATGAAGCTCTTTTAAAATCAGGGGCTTATATTAATACATGTACGTACCTGTTTACATACGCGAAATTTACGTTTTCTCACGTGTCACTGTGCGAAGCCCTCGTTCAAAGTTGCTATTAAGATAATTGGAATTTGGATTACCGCATGTTCTTCGCACGACACAGCCTTATTGCATGTACATGTTTTCGAAAGCATTCGTGTACACGTTTACTGATTCATTGAAAGGTAGCGGTACTTTGCACGGCCAACATCAAAACTAATTTTCTTAATTCATTTATCGAAAATCTTTTTAAAGTCGTTCGCCAAATTTACGCCCAAAATCTCATTTCAACTGATTCAATCCATGCCATAGGGGACGGCATAACGGCGCGAATATATGTAATGAATGTGCCGACCAGAAACTCACTTTTTACATCTCTCTCTCTGTTGAAGTTTTAAAAATATCTATGCGAGCCGTGTATTGTTCTAGCCCCCCCCCCTCTCTCTCTCTTTTTCTCTCTCTCATTTTGTCGTTGATAAGTTACGTACATCAATAAGCGTGAAACGTGAGACTGTACAATACTAAAGTGACGTTTTATTCAGTAGAAAACTGTCGGATTAAAAAGACCCCCCCCCCCCCCAAAAAAAATAAAACGAAAACAATAGGCAAGCGTTTGGAATGGGTGTCACAACCCACAGAAAGATACTAGCCTTAAATAATATAAACACAGGTCGTACACATACCAGGCACTTTTACGGCCTGTGGAACAGATATGCAGATCTATACACCACAGGGGTGAGGTATCATCGCTTGGTCACAAACCCTTTCTTCAATTCAAACCCTTCTGTCTATATACATAAAACTTTTTTAATATACCTGTGGACATATAGAAGAAAGGGTACGTTAAAAGGAAAGGGTTTGTGACCAAGCGATGATACCTCACCCCTGTGCTATACATGAAGAAAAAATAAACGTCTGTACTATCAGAATCAGTGCGGATCCACCTTATTATTTAGGAGGGGACATAAATAATTGGCAAGGGGTCTGGGGACCCCTGGACCTGCTGGGGATCTAGGAAGTCCCCAGACCCCTTGCCAATTATTTACTCGAATTTAGCTGTTCAGCGTGTCCGTTCCAGCCCTGGCTCGGTGTTCAGTGAGTCAGGGCATTCTATTTGCGAGATGCGACAGACCAATGCGCTATGAACGCTTGATTGTCTGTGAATTCTAAATTGATTTCTATACCTAGAAGTGTAATGTATGACCGTAACTCCTCGTTAATCGCTTAAACACTCGAACTGCTACGACTTGAACATCACACCTTTTCTCACAAAATCCGCCCACTATCAAAATAACATGTCGCTTGACAATAAGAGATGTATTTATATAGATTTTAAGTCAAAATTGACGGTTTTCTTAGAGGAAATTCCCATTTCTATTAGAAAACAACAAAATTATTTGACCTCATAGTTTGAAATTTATGACAGGCCACGATATACCACTCGTTTTTATTGTTTTTTGCCTGTCGCACAAACAGTATACAACTTTTAAACTATAGTAAAATGCCTTGAGTAGAGAGAAAAATACATCAAATGGATCAAAATGTAAGGAGAAATGTAAAATAATTGAAATTTGAAGGTTAAAATAGGGAAAATTAGTATAGGTAAAATAATTTACAGCTTTTCATATTGTCGCTCATTTTACGTAATTTACGTTGCCATGATTACTTGCCGGACAAAAAATAATAATAACTGTCAAAAGCTTTCATTATATCTCTTTGAATGTTTATTCAAAATAGTATTAAAACTAAAAGGGAACTCCTTTTGGTGTATGGTTACTTAACTTTTCAGTATAGATGGTTTATTTGTCAAAATGCGCGGTTCGTTTTAAGCATGTAATTTACGTTATCGCTTTTTCTCAAAATATAGGAGAAAGGATAAAGAAATGACGTGTTACGATCCTTGCCGACACTCTATAGTCAAATTAAATACAGTCATCGTTCAGGTATTCGGTCTTTTCTTTAAGTTATGCTTAAATATGAGTACAAAAGTAATTTACGTTGTGTAATTTACGTTCCCTATGGAATTATAGAAGGGTCGAAGACGTTTATTTTACTGATTGTTTTGTTTTAAATCTTTGCTAGGGTTAATCTGAAACTGAAATCAAATGGAAACTTCACAATGTTTAGTGAATTTCCTCAATATCAATTCAACAGTAACGTAAATTACACTTTTTTCCAACGACATGAATTATCTTTCAGTTTTCTTTAATTGTACCAAAGATCAGTAGATAAAGAAGCTAACATATGAATGGAATGTAATAAATATCTTTTTCATGACACACATTCATTGTTTACGATTCTAGCATACATTTTTGTAAAACGTCTTTGATAACGTAAATTACATCGTTGTCGTGTTCTTAGAATTAGTTATTCCAAGTCTTGTTTTCACATGATATGGGGGAAAGCGAGAAAGGAGATATACAGAATGTAAAGTAGGTCATAAAAATAGGATTTAATGCTATGTTTGGCCTATCAGACAAGTGATACTGCATAGGATATATTGTGTTCGCTATGCAATATGTAACACATATCATCATCTCAGTAAAAATAACTGAAACTTCATGAATTGAATCACAGAGTAATTTGCAACAGTCAAAACAACCAATAGATGTATTTGTATTGGTATATAATGTGTCTATAGATTTTTTCATGACGATTAAGTTCCAGATCACTCCTTTATGTAATTTACGTTATGTGTATTCTGACATGGTTGATGTTTATTTGGTCGTTTCTAGCTTTGTCCATCCCTTGTTTTCAATTCCCATTTCCTTCAAAATGTTCAGAAGTTAGAAGATAAATTGCATAGGAGATGTTGCATCCTTTATAAAGGTATTGCCGCAACAAACAAATATATTTTTTCATTATGAATTTGGAACAGATTGAATTAAGGACTTATATGTCCGTCATCATCATATGTATTTTACAATTATTAATGGTTTTATTTACGATAGACTTTAAAAGGACAATCCTAAATAAAATAGGAGAGTTGTCTTTAGATAACAGTCAAATACAAAAGTTTATATTCAGAACCTGAGCCATCACGTAAATTACAAATATAAATGGAGCCCTTCAGTAAAATCATTACAATAACGTTATTTGTTACCTCCGAGTCCTGAAATTTTGCACATTTCTTCTCAAAGGTTTGTCGCATTGAGTAAAGCACATTCTATTTAGCTGCTGCAACTTTCATTTTTTCAAATTTTCGAATTTGAAATGGGCGGATTTTGTGAGAAAAGGTGATCAGCGCCTTCCATTTTATTTTACATAGTGTCACGTGGTACAGTATAGAGGGCAGTAGGAATTACCGAAAAGACAGCATTTACCGAAAAGACGTGGTATTTCCCGAAAAGACCCCAAATTGCACCGAAAAGACACTTAAATTTCAAAACTAAACACATTTTATGATTGGAAATGTGTTTATAAAATCATCAAAACCAAAAATAAATATATCTGTCTATTCGGTAAATATCACTGTCGTTTCTGTAAATGCTGTCTTTTCGGTAATTCGCAGTATAGCCGATAAACTTATAAGCAATTTCAACACACATGTACACGAGACAGTTGATGTTTACTGCATCCAGTATCCTTTTTAAGATAATCTCTAACTTTTAGATTTTTTAAACATTATGAAACAACTGTTAAAGCGCGGAATGCAATGTACGCTGTCTTAAATAAATATGGTGAATAATGAGGTCCAGGGTCATCGGGCCACAGGATCGGAGTTGAGAAAAACTGTGAATATACAATTTATACATTTTACGGGCGTGGGGATGTCACGGAAGTGATGTGACGTCATGAAAATCCTGCGATCACTATAGCCGAGATCGCTACGCGAAACTCGCCTAAAAAGGGTAAAAAGTCAAGATGGCAAAGTATTTTGATTGTGTTCTATTCTTTGAAAAGTCTGAGCCCCATAATCAAACTCAATAATCTAAATTCTTCTTCACAAGCCAAGCTATTATTTACAAGCAAGGACTTTGTTCTGGTTTTCTCCCTTTTCTTTGGCCATTCTTCATTATCAACAAGCACGTTTTGCTAGCTTTTCAAATATTGTAAACATGGTTAAAGAAGGTTAACATCTTAGCACCATCCCTCCAATGCTATTTTGGTCATACATGTATATTTTATTTAACAATGTTACTGAATCGACCCTACAGGAAATTTTGAGCTGTGCACTCTGTGCAAAGTAAATGCACAAATTTAGATTAAAAAAATAAAACCAGAGGGTGTTACTGAAATACATTTGGCTGTATCAGAAATCACTTCGGCATTTAATAAATACCACTGATTAGGATTTACTATCCGAAACACGTGTCTGGTGCATTAAAATTGGTTAGAAATTTTCTTCAAGAAGGTATCGAATTGGAACACTTTCCATACTATTACCTTTCCTGGGGGAAAATTGTGCAGTTATAATATCAAGACGTAACCCTTGGAAGGAATATTTGCAATATCAACGTCTCTGCCTTTGTAAGAATGCAGTAGGGTTATTTTCACATGTGAGAGATTTTCGCGAAATCCTCCGATTTGTGGAATATATGTAAATTACCCTCGAGCTAAAATTTCCACCTTTACAGGGATTTGTATTCGCTGAAACCATAAAAATTATCTCTTCCACAGAAACAAGCCTTGCGATCCTACAGTTAAACACTGTTACAGTAGTACAGATGAAACATACCTCTTCCATGACAAGTTTAGGGGAGGCAACTCTGATACTGATTCCTTTCTGTTCTAAAGCGTTAAGTACGTCCGTGTAATCCAAGTTTCGTCTAGATTTGGCTCGAGATAAAGCTCTACCCTACAACATACAATCAACATTTTATGATAAGCCATCAGTATTTTGTTTTACGTTGGCGGGTACCTTTTAGGAATATTTCTCTGAAAAAATTACACACAGACATGCATTTTTCCACAAAAAAAAAACATATTTAGAAGTAACATAAAATTAAACTCAGAATCATCCGCCTAACTTGAATATGTTTTTCTCCTTTAAAAAAATTCTACATGTATTAGAATCATTCGTTGGTACTTTCCTTTCACGGTTAAATTACAAACATAGACCATTTCGCATGGACAATGATTTGCAGATCTGCCAAATTCACTTAGACAAACTTTCGTGTTACGAAGCTGACAGCGAAAGTAGGGAAGGTTTATACACCGCGAAAGATTCTACCTATACAGTACATGTATAAAAATAAGATACATGTACGTACCGCTCCGTGACACGTTGTTCCAAACGTCTCCACCATTCCCTGTTCTAGTGCCGGTCAATACGTAGCTACACGTCCCCATGGTTCCTCCTATTAAGACTGGCTGTCCTGTTAACTATAGATATACCAATATTGTATAAATACATAAGTTGGCATAAAGGCATGTCCAAACACATGGATCCTTTATAGTACAGTATTGAGATGGCAAAGAGTACAGTAAATTTATTTTGAGCACTTGACTTTTTTAATCTTTTTGTTTAGCAAAATCCTCAGTCTTGCAGTGAAGAAATCTAAACTTCTTGCATTAAGGTATGAATATACCATTGATTGAAAACGAGTTATGGGCCGTTTTTGGCTACCCAAAAACTGGAGCTCAGATTGAGTGAACGCGCGTTTGTGATTGGCTAATATTCATATGAGAGAAAGTACATGTACAAAAGATAGACTTTCACCTCGTATATCAATTTCTAATTAATTATTACATGAACAGAAATTATATGGGTTATCTAACAAGGGGTACCTATCAAATTTCACTTTTTCACTTTTTCACTTTTTTATTCACTCTAAATTTAGAGGATGAAAAGCAACGGTAACCACCATTTTTTATTACATCAAAAGGTAGATGATTTATTGTTTTGTCTTCTGATAAATGACTCATTTTTTAAATCGCCTATTTTCATAGAAGTATGGAAGCCCAACTGGGATAACCCTTATAATGGAAGTCTATGGGAAATTTTTCGATTTTGAATTAGTATCTTCATATCTTAAGAGTTATTTATGGTACAGAGAAAACAAATTTCCATGAACATACACATGAACGTACATGTACAATTTTTCAGCTGCTAAAAATTTTGCAAACGGTCATTCCATCTTTTCAACCTAAAGAGTTACTTCCAACTTTGAACGGTATATGATGTTAATGCATAATGATGTTATGATTTTCCCTGAATTCTATTCTTGTTCCTATTGAATTAGATGACGTCACCATTACTTTGCATCAGATATCGTCCTAATTAAGAAGGGAACGAAAAGACCGAATACTCAATCAATCCTTTAACTGGCAATTTCATTATAACAACATGATAAAGAAGTCTGCAAACATGTGGGATGTTGACATTTGGGGATCCCTCACTTACTGTCCATCCCAATACAGTAAGGGTGAAACGTTTACTAAATTTCCTAAACGTGTACACGGAAGGCTGTAAACGAAACGTAAACATTTAAACGCTTCTTTTTATTTCGATTGTGAAAAGTGATTTCCTGTAGTGTTTATTTGCGGACATCGTCAAAGTTGACATATAGATAAGACTAAATAATGCTTGACTAGATTTAATTCATAACCAGCTATGTCACCGTGGCGTATCACGTGATGTGCATATAATCTCTTACAAGGGAATCCCCTTCAATTAAACAAGGTAAATACTTTCTAAATCTACTCTATATGAAACTAGTTTACGCCTATCATATGAGCATCATTATTATAAATATGATAGTAATCTTTTCTGGTCAAGAAAAGAGGAATATTTAGACAACACTTAAACAGAAAATTTTCTATTTTGTTACGTGTTATGATATGGTGCACGTAAATAAACAAAACTTTCTGTTCAAGTGTTCTCTGGGCATACCTCTATTCTTGACCAGAATAGATAACCATCATATAATTTATAACGATGATCGTATGATAGGCCTAAAATAAATTCATATAATGTAGATTTAGACAGCATTTACCTTGTTAACCAAAGGGGATTCCCATGCAAGAGATTATTTTCATATCACGTGATACGCTACCATGTATGTATTGCTGATGCTTCGCTAGATAATAAAACAACTTTTTAAGATTCAAACAAATATGGAAACTTTACTTCAGTAATTAATCAAACTTTTGTAGTATTTTAAACGTGTTTGAAAATGTTCCACAATTTAAAAGTACATGTTACAAAACATCAGATTCAGGATTCGAATGCATACATTGTATACGTGGAGAAAGGGGCAGCAGTGACGGGGGAAATATACTTCTACATCAATAACGGAGAATGAGACAGAAGCGGGTTTAAGCGGTTCTTCAATTTTATCAAAGACGTGCTGTCTGACTACGCTATGGAATCGCCGTGTTTGATGTGATTATCTATTTTAAGGCAACAATGACAGTGAAAGAGACGGTAGCAGGGTGTCAATTTTGTCAGAGATATCGACTCTGCTACACAGGTTTTCTTCTGGTTTAAATACGTAATCTCAGAAATGATTGATGCTGCTGCCTAATTACACTAAGGAATCAACATGTTTTTTTAACTTTTTAAAGAACAATAAAGATATTAAAGACGATCTTTCTAGTATATGTATAGAAGTCCATGTACAGGTTTAGAAATTAGATGTATGTAAACGTTTACAGCCACAAAACGAAACGGCTCCGTTTACCCGTGTAACCGTTTCACCCTTACACTACAGTACAGGTGAGTGCATTAAGAGTAAATACATGTAAACGTACTGAACAGAGATTTAAATGAGAAGGCTGCATCTGGCGAAATATTACCGCCTCCAATGACAGAAATCACTAGTTCACTAACACCTCAAATCGGCCCTATGATATGGATGAAAATATCTTTTGTCAGAAGAAAAATCAATTTTTACCTATTGCAAGGAAACTATAAAAATCTGAACTACATGTACTTTGAAAATAGGGCCGAAATCCTGGCAGGTTACCACACCTACCTTTTCTTCTGTTCTTCACTTCTTGTTTTATTCATAAAACGAATTGTACAAAGCACTAGAAAGACCCCCCTCCCTTTCTCATTCACCACCTCAAAGTCTGAAATCCTGTTAATGAAGCTGCTATAATTTGCCTAATTCTAAGAAGCAAAGTATAATTACAAACCTGATAATCCACAGGTATAAGGGGGTGGTGTGGTGGGAACGCCCTGGTAGATCCCTTCCTATGTACTAACAGTGTCTTCTGTTTGCCGTCGATAAAATGTTCCTCTATCTTAGCTATATTGTGTGATACATCATATATCATGTGCATGTCTAGATCGTCTGGTGTACTGTTGAACATTTTCGCAAAAGCCTGAAATAACACAAATAGACAAATAATTTTTGTTTTCAAATTAACAAATTCTAGAAGTGTTAAAAATTTTACAAAAGATTTTGCATAGGTAATATTGTTGAGACCTAAATCATCTGAACATGCTGTAGTTTTAAAGACCTTTTTTCCTTTTTACAAATATTCGGTGAACAAAGCATGTACTGTAAACCTGGAAATTTTTGCGTGGGGGTAATTTTCACGTTTTTGGCACGAATCAAATGAAGTCACAAAAAAAATACCCCAATGCAAAACAATCCACGCTGTATTCTTACAAAGGGAAAGACAATTTTATCGCGAATATTTCCCCCACGCGTAACATCATGTTGTTATAGTCGCGAAATTTATATGCACTACCTAATGAAGCTCTTCTTGACTGCCCAATATTGGAAATTCAATGCAACAAGTTTTGTCTGAAGCTCATCAGTTGAGTGTTGACTTGTAAAGACCAGATATACCTGTAGCCCAGGTTAAAGTTATTGAATATTTGCGGAAAACAGAGTTATTTCCCATTTGAGACTGTACCTGACGTAAAACCATTATGACGTCATGAGAACGGTATGGTAACGATGATTTTACACCATCATTTCCCAGAGTTTTTGGACCGTTTCCATAGAATTTTATGAAGTCACAATTAATCTACGTCATATACGTCCCAAAGGGGAAGCAACTCTTGTTTTCGAAAATAGCCAATATTGGACATGAAAGTTTCAAGGACATGAATGCCGACAGCACAACAATAGCTCTTTAGAGATTCCCTCTGACAGCGCTAAAATTTTTCAAAAGAAAATATAATCTGATGCTCTAGTCCATCTCTGTACCTTGTGATAAACAAAATATCAATCTTACCTGCCGAGAGAGGAAGGTCATACTTGACCTATTGACCCAAGCGTAGTTAGCTGCGGCCGCCATTCCTTTCAAGTAGTCCTGACCTTCCACTGAGTTTATATGTGCACAAGCTAATTGTCTGTCATTTACATCTATCTTGTCACGCTTCATTGCCTTCTCCATGGCAACTAATGCATCTGTTTGTCATAGATGTATTCAATTCAATATTTCGTAATAAGAAATAAATAAAGTAAAGGATTCATGTACAAAAAGAGAAAGTTGGCATATTAAAAATTGAGTAAAAATAAGACTTGGCGAATTCAAAGCTTCTGTTCACATTTGCTGTCTTTTCATTAGCAACAGTACAAAGCAATTGTTTATTAATATTAGACTAAGTGATGTGACGATAGTCGCAGACTATCAATAGTGGATTGTTGAAACCCCTTCGATTTTCAATAATCGATATTAAAATTGACAATTGATTGTTGCTCAGAGATAGATGTAACTATAACCAAAATAGTTTCGTGAAAAGTAATCAAAATGACATCAAGCTAAAAATAACAATGGTCAAGAAAAAAACAAATCAAATTGTTGATTTTAGTTTGAAATTGTATTTGCATTTTGATTACAATGTCATAATGGAAAACTCTGCCGACAGGTGTGATGTCAGACATTCTGCAATCCAATAATAGACCATTTTGTGATATTGAAAGAAAGCTCAAAATGTCAGAGTCAATATGAAGTCACTGTTTTTAAAAATGCACAATTACATTGTGACTCTGTGAGGCAATAATGAAAAAGTGCACAAAAATTGCCTAACTCGCACATTTTCCGTCATTTTGTCAGCCATTATCAATTTCAGCAAGCCGTCTATTGTGACAGTGATACATTTCCATACCTGTGGCCACCTGATGGCCAAGCCCTCGGCTTCCACAGTGAATCATCACACACACTTGTCCTTTGAAGTCTATGCCCATCTTTTTTGCGGCGTAACTATTATAAATCTCGTCCACCACCTGAATCTCAGCGTAGTGATTCCCTGCCCCAAGGGTCCCTAACTGTAAGCATGATATCAAGATTAAGTATTCATTTCATGTGATTTCATACGTGAAACTCAATCTCTCTCCTACCATCACATAAATAGGAATTATACATACAAAGCTTCTGGAAGATAGAAGAGTTCCATGTGTAAATACATAATATGGATAACTTTACCATTCATTATTGGCCTGGTAAAAGACTCTGTGCACAGAAGAATAGGGCAGTCCTATATTGCTCTACTGATGACTTTACTTGGGTCTGCTTGTAACATTCTCCCATACTCCTCACACAAACACAGAAATACAAACACACATACCTGAGGCAGTACTCTTTTTTTTTTTTTGCTCTACTGTTGACTTTACTTGGGTCCGCTGGTAACATTCTCCCATACTCCTCACACAAACACAGTAATACAAACACGCATACCTGAGGCAGTCCTCTTTTCTTTGCTCTACTGCTAACTTTACTAAAATCAGTTTGTAACATTCTACCATACTCCTCACACAAACACAGTACTACAAACACACATACCTGAGGCAGTCCTCTTTTCTTTGCTCTACTGCTAACTTTACTAAAATCAGATTGTAACATTCTACCATACTCCTCACACAAACACAGTACTACAAACACACATACCTGAGGCAGTCCTCTTTTCTTTGCTCTACTGCTGCCTTTACTTGGGTCTGCTTGTAACATTCTCCCATACTCCTCACACAAACACAGTAATACAAACACACATACCTGAGGCAGTCCTCTTTTCTTTGCCCTACTGCTGACTTTACTAGGATCAGCTTGTAACATTCTCCCATACTCCTCACACAAACACAGTACTACAAACACACATACCTGAGGCAGTCCTCTTTTCTTTGCCCTACTGCTGACTTTACTAGGATCAGCTTGTAATATTCTACCATACTCCTCACACAAACACAGTACTACAAACACACATACCTGAGGCAGTCCTCTTTTCTTTGCTCTACTGATGACTTTACTAGGATCAGCTTGTAACATTCTCCCATACTCCTCACACAAACACAGTACTACAAACACACATACCTGAGGCAGTCCTCTTTTCTTTGCCCTACTGCTGACTTTACTAGGATCAGCTTGTAACATTCTCCCATACTCCTCACACAAACACAGTACTACAAACACACATACCTGAGGCAATCCTCTTTTCTTTGCCCTCCTGCTGACTTTACTAGGATCAGCTTGTAACATTCTACCATACTCCTCACACAAACACAGTACTACAAACACACATACCTGAGGCAGTCCTCTTTTCTTTGCTCTACTGCTAACTTTACTAGGATCAGCTTGTAACATTCTACCATACTCCTCACACAAACACAGTACTACAAACACACATACCTGAGGCAGTCCTCTTTTCTTTGCCCTACTGCTGACTTTACTAGGATCAGCTTGTAACATTCTACCATACTCCTCACAGTGTTCTTTGTCCTCAGCCCAAGCATAACCTACATGTAGTAAAAAATTCATACTGTATATCAAGTGTTATAACTAGTCACCTATAATAAGCTACATGTACTGTAAATCGTCTTTTATTCGTGAGCGTTTTATTTTTACAACATTCATGACGTCCTATGATTCACAAATATAAAACACCATGAATATGTCCTAACACATGTGTAGTAAGTTACGTATACATGATGTCGCAAAAATAAAACGTCACGAACCAGTCCCTTTACTCATGTTCACGAACTTAAGATGCCGCGAATAAAAGACGGTTTGCAGTATATTATGTGTATTTATTACTTTGATTCAAATTCTGATGCAAAATTCAACTTTTCTCAAATTTTCTGATAACACTGTCTTTTGTGTGTCTTTAAAAAAATTATGTCGTTTTTTTTTTATCTATCTGCACCAATTATTTCTATGCAAATTTCTATTATTCTCTGCAATTTCTTGACCAGCTCAATCATTGAAAAGAGTAGGGTAACAGAATTTCATATGAAATCTATTCAATATGATAAAGTTTGTCTGATTGTTTTAGAGGACAATTAAGGACTTCCAATACAAAAAGCCAAATAATTTGTGTACCTCATAATAGATAAATCAGGGTATATAGGCAAACTAAGGTATAACAATTTAATCATGTTAATGAAAGAAATTCTGAAATAAAATTAGAAAGCAAAAATTGAAGTCAACGCAGAAGTGACCTCGTAATTTTGGTGAAATTTATCCTCGTTTCCTACCCCAACATGATAACATATTGTGATGTATAATATTCTTACCTTCTCTGAGTGACCAATCCATTCCCATCTCCAATGCCTCCTCCAAATTCCTGATGAAAAGGATTCCAAAATTCAATGTTAATTGTTTATACATGTAATTTCATAGAAATCAACAAGATTATGAAAAGTTATATCCAAGATTTTAGTCTTTACTACATTCATAAATTTAAATTATAAAAGAAAGCATATGCAAATACTGTTACAACAAATATGAGAAATTCATACAAATATATGTTTGTACAAACCTAAATTGTGACTGTCTTATGAATAACAATGTACCAAAAGAGATTCAGTTTTTTGCAAGAATATACATGTACATATACATTGTATGAATTCTATTTCATTTATAAAGGGGTAGGGCCACGGAGCCCCTAAATCGCCCTGTTTCTCAAAATTTGAATAGATTGACCATTTTTTGTAATTTGATACTTTGTACAGTTCTTTACTAAATTATGTGTTGAGATTTTGTAAATAATGCATTTATCACTAGCTATAAGCTCTTTGAAAACCTCAAAATTGGCAATTTTCGGTGAAATTGCTGCAAATCATACATGTTTCTTTAAAATTAGCATTGACCACATGCATCGAGAAACATGAAAATTTACAAATGAAAGATAATCATTATATCTTTTTGTCATAAAAGTTTTATGTTTCTCAATGCATGTGGCCACATCGAAATTCTCAAATAAAGACAAATTTTCGAGCATTTTTTACAATGTTTTGTCAATAACGTCAAAAAGACTTCCTATAATGATTCGATTGGTGTTATATTCCTGTCATTAAAAATGGGAAACATTCATTATATTTTATGTAATATATCAAGTATTTCTCATTAAGTATAATTTTAAGGAAAATTGCAGGGCCAATTTAGGGGCTTCATGGCCCTACCCCTTTACTCCCACCTGTGTTGGGAGTTATATGATGTCAGATGGCATTCATATGATTCCAAATATTATTTGTTGAAGGCCTCAAGGGATGATGTGCTAATTCAATTAACTTTAATCTTCAGGAAATAAAGAACTTATTTTTAACATTTATTGTAACATTTTCGATACTACAATGATCACTCACTGTGCTGTCATGGGAATTATTCCTTTAGAGCCAACGCCCACTGGGATGTGGTCAAACATACACTGAGCTAACTGTTCCTTCACCGGCTGGACATCTTTTTCACAGAGATTTGTACGGAGGAGTCGTACACCGCAGTTGATATCAAATCCCACACCACCAGGGGACACCACTGCTTTAGGGTCTCCCATATCAAAAGCAGCAAGGTTACCTATAATCAGAAAAACATTAAAAATAAAAACACAAACACTCAAATACACAAATTTTCGGCCCCATGGCCTTTATCAAGTGTAAAAAACGACGATCTATAACAATTCTAAGTAAAATCCATCCTTGCTTCTCTGGCGTTCATTGCAAATCTTAGAATTGTTATAGATCGTCGTTTTTTACATCTGATAAAGGCCAAGGGGCCGAAAATTTGTGTATTTGAGTGTTTGTGTTTTTATTTTTTATCATCCCTTCCCTCTGGAAGAAATATTTCAAAGAAAAACATTAGTTTTCAAAAAGAAAATACATGTACTAAATAATCAAAGAAATACAGAATTCGATCCGTAAAAAGCACAATATGTGTGCATGCATGAATTAAAGTATGCTAGCTATAGTCCCTTTCACATTTGTTTCTCGTAATATCCTTTCTATCAAAATGATACAGTATTTGAAGCTCAGTTACATGGGAACCAATCAATGGATATTAGATGTAATACATATTAAGTGTAATGCTTTAAGTGTAACGCCCCCCCCCCCCCCCCCCCCCCCAAATCTGAGCTTTAGATTTGCGTCCTACGGTAGTTAATCTTTATATCAGATGTAGAGTGAACTTACCTATAGCAAAACCATAACCAGAGTGGACATCTGGAAGACCAACAGATCTCTGAAATATACAACACATACTTAATAAAATATTATACTCGTGCGTGAAATTGTCAGAGCCAACACATAGATCATGATGAAAAATCAACTGCATGTTAATGATCATGATTCTCCATTCCAAAAGGATGTGATTACAAAAGAGTAGGAGGTAAACGTTCCAGATATTTTATCAGAAAAAATAAGTTCTGGGGGACATATTACTCAGATCAGACATGATTTCATTGAACAATGAAAATACCTGAGCAGGGGTAAAAATTGACAATTTTCACAAAAAGAGGCCCTTGAGTTGGAATACTGAAGGTCAAATACAAGATTTATCGTAATCTGTGAAGCTGAAAAACCCTTATCTATCAAACGCTAATGATAACCCTTTTTGAGGTCAGACTTCCCTAGTCATCTCCCCTATTAAAGCTACAAGTAGTTTTCTGATTGGAACAGCCCCATATACTTACCCCTACAATTCCTGGTAAGGCAGCCACGTTGGCAATCTGCTTCATGCCGGGGAGGAAGCCTCCGTACCCCTGTGTACGACATGACTGCTTTAACTCATCAAACATCAGCTTCTCTAGGAATTCATTGGCATAGAATAAGCCTTCCACCTGAAAATATCAAAATATATCACCATCATGGTAACAAATAATCATCCAGAAAAATATATCACCATGGTAACAATCATTCATAAATTAAATATACCCCCACCATTATATGGCGGGGGTATAAAAATATATCACCATGGTAACAATCACCCAGAAAAGTACATCATCTACATGGCAATAATCATCAATATCACCATGAGAACTAGATAAATGATCCATCCACCTAAAAATTGAAAATATATCACCATTGTGGTAATAATAAATAAACAATTAGCAAGGCTACTAAAAATATCACAATTGAAACAGATAACAATACTTTCTGAAAGTATTGTAATCTTTAACCATGGTGATGATTTGAAAGTTTGATCATCAGAAATGTAACAGATTTTCTTAAGTATTAAATTCTTCTCTGAGGATAGGAACACTTACTTTGAATTTAGTTTAAAAAGTATGACTTGCCTTCCTTCAATCCTTTTGACTAGGCCTATTTTTACAGAGTTACCTGTGATTCTGACACATCAACCTTCATGTAAATATACATTATTTTCCTAAACCATGTAAATCTGACCTTCATATTGGGAACAAAGCCTTTCTTGATCTTCCAGCAGTTTGTGTCCACCTTCTCCAGATATTGTAGTTCTTCATTGTATGTACGAACCACCATGATTGATTACTCTACTCTGCAATTATTAACAAGAGGCCAAAGTAGAGAAGAAATTAAAATGCCTAGGAAAACATATATTAACTGAATCCATTTGTACTTCATCAGGGATTTTTTAAGGGGTTCTCCAGGGCCGAAATTCGGCCCCATTCCCAATGCTGAAAAGTAGGCATTTTTCCCAATTTCTGAGCTTAAAATTCCCAATTTGAAAATAAATTGAAATTCCAATAAACAAAGTATAAAAACCCTTTGAAATTACTGAAAATATATTTCTAATTATATCTGTTTTGCAGAGTACACTATCTAAATATTATACTCTTGGTACTACAGGTGTCTATCTTCATTAGTAGCAAATGTCAGAAGATCTTTTCGCTTGTTTTCTCAATTAATTTGTATAATTGTTTTTTCCCAATTTCAACCAAATGTCGCTATTTTTCCCAATTTTGAAGGCCCAGGCCCCTGGAATCAAAGGGTAAAAAAATCCATGTTCATTTAAACTCTGAAATTTGGCAATACATATGTATTCAAATATGGATCAATGATGATGAGTATATCGTTGTGCTGATTATTGCTAATGTCGGCGACATCGTCTGATTACGATAATTGATTATGATTTTGATAATCGATTATTATTGGAAAATTTAACACTTTATAAGAATGAAATGTTTGCATCATTAAACTGAGTTTTTGCTAGAGAAACAGTTCACACGTCGTACTAATAATCTAAGTCAACCGATATATCTTTGACTTCGGTCAGTATGCATACTCGTATGAAACATTTTGCCGCGTTTCCATAAAATTTGCTGTTCATAAAAAGTAAGTTAAGGACAAATCATGAAATATTTCACAGTTTTGCAGTGTATTAAAAGAATCTGATGATAATCGATAATTTATCGAAAGGCTTTCCTATTTATCGATTTTGATTACCATATCCAATTCTGAACACTAATGATGCGCAATACTAAAATAAAAGTTGTAGCATTTTATCTGTGTCATCAAATCAAGGGCGAATTGTAAATAAAACTTTAGAAGTGATAGACTCCAAGAAATCAATAACGCCTGTTTGACCTTTGAAAACATAAATCAACACACTCCACATGTCAAGGACAAAAGTAAAGATTCTGAATTACTGGCATACTAATTTGCAAGAAAGACTAATTACCATGTTCAGTCCAAGAGAATACTGGAAACAGTAATATTACTAAAAACAATAATATAAATTAAATTGGAGTTATCTTTCTTTGAAATTTATCTCTTGATATTACTGTAAGTAGTAATACTATTTAGATGGTCAGTTCGCTCTTATACCAGTGGATTCGGGGAGAAATGAGGATGATGAGGAGTTGTATCTCATTCAAATGTACACTGAAAAATTATTCAGAACATCAGGAAAATTTTGTACTCAACATACTTGAAGAAAATGTGATTTCAGAAAGAAGAAAAAGTGAAAATAGGTTCCAAATGGACATTGTTTTCACTTTTCAGTGGAATTTTTTTTTTTCATATTTAATGAATTTGTTGTTGAGTAAAGAATTGTATAATATAAACTGTACTAGTGGCTTTAAAACTTTTATCTGTCTATATTACAGAAATGTGTAATTTAGGGTGGCAACATTACTGTTTTCAATAATTTCAGGGATTATTGTTAACAGTAATATTACAGTTTTAAGTAATATTACTACTTTTAGTATTCTCCTGGACTGATGTTAGCATGGCTGGTTCATGGTGATTGGCATATTGTTTACGCTTACAACGTTGGGTGTATTGAAATGCACGAACGTTCGCCTTTCCAGTCATTTATTTAATAACGGTAGTTTAAATGACGTTTGTATAATGGAACCATTTTCAGATTTTTAAATTTAATTTTGAAAGCAAAATTGATGTAGAAAAATGAAAATCATATGGAATCTTGATGTTATAAAATATTGCAATATATCACAATACTTTTCCAAATATGGCAATATATCACAATTCAAATTTGACCCACGATACTCAGCCCTATGAACTAGTCTATCAGGCTCTGTAGCATAGTACGGACAATTTGTCTACATGTAGTTTAAAAGGGGCTAGTCAGAAAATTGTAGAACTGATCATAATTTTATCACCTCTGTTAAGGGACGTAACAAGGAAAATTTAAGGTCATACATGTATCTTATATGCGAGATAACATAACGACACGGAACCTTTGTCAATTTAAATGGCCCTATTGATGTATTTTGAGAAGTAATTTGAGTTCACTCCTAATTTTCATTAAAGAAACAACATGAAAATATGAAGATAAAAATATCGTCACTAACCGGTTTTTTGAAAAGAAATACTGTGGTACATATTGCAAAGCCTTGTACCGCAATATACCGCGGTACCGCGATAAAACCGCTCAGCCCTATTTGACAGCACTTTTAATGGTGACATCATATTTGATCACACTAATTTTATTCATTGTGATTAGAGCTGCAACGATTCACCGCAGTGCACCGAGAATCGCGATTCTTAGCTTCGACTCGAATCGCGAGTCGTAGTGGTCAGAAACGATTCGAGTCGAATAGTCTAAATAATGCAGAAAAAACGTTCAACTTTTAAGTATTCACTAATCGCAGGATTCCTAATAAGAATGATTTTAGGTGGTGATTTAGAATAAAAAGTGAATCTTTCAAGTGCATTTACCTAGCAATTAGTAAGAAAATACAGGGTCAGAGGAAATTCGAACCGGCGACTTTTACCGCATTTCAACGAGCGCACCAGTGCTACCCCAAATTGAAATTTGCCTCTTTTAAAGTATTTTACCCATGCACTTCATTGTGCAAACTGGTTATTTATCATATATCTTTTGTACACAGTATCGAATCTATATTCCCAGAAGGCCGTTCTGTGGAAAGGGAGAGGGGGGGGAGGGGGGGCTTGAATATTATTTCCACATGATTCATTAAAGCATCATACAGAGCTTTCACATGAACTGGGTATTTTATGCTTTTTTTTAGATTGAGATGAGATTTTCAATTAAATTTTTCAAATAAACGGAAAAAAATTAAATATCCATGGAAAATTATATTGCAAAAAACTCGAACCGAAAAAAAACGAATCAAGACATAAAAATCGAAATCGAACCGAATCGAGAAGTTACCGACTCGTTGCAGCTCTAGTTGTCATGTTTCTATTTTGACGTCATAATGAAAATAATCGCCAAAATTTGTGATGTCTGGTGTATGTCCGCCCATATGAAAGAAGCTATTGGAAGTTGAAAGAGCGAGCTGATGTATATGACAAGAGAAGCTAAACTTAAAGAGACAATCATGCATATAGAAACATTTAAACCGGCAGAGTAGATCACCAAAACAGAGTGAATAGGAAGGTACAGAGGTAGAAAAGTACAGGTTTGAGGAAATTCGGAATATTGGGCAAATAATTTAACATCCAAATCATTTTCATAAGAGGATACATTTTCCTTTCTTTGTGACTGTTTTCTTGTACATTCATTTGCTCTTCACAATCTGCGGCGGAAACATGTAATTCTACACAGTTTTCAACCCTGAAACGGACTCTACTTTCAGTTTCATCTAAATAACGAAATATTTCGAAAATATGACATTGAGGAAAATTTTAGAGTAAGAAAAAGTTTTATCATTACTTCTTAATCAACTTTCACTTTCTTTTAATGTGTATATCAGCATTCCGTTCTGATCAGATCATATTCCATGGGTCGCTTGAGTTCGTTGATATGGGGGGGGGGGGGGGGGGGGGGGGGGGCACAGGCGATTGTTTCATGCGAGCACCCCCCCCCCCTACATAAACACACTCGCATGAAACAATCGCCTGTGGGGGGAGGGGGTGACGGAGACAGAAATTACAAACAGAAATGCATAATGTTCATTATGTTGTGTAATCTGAATTTTTAAGAGGAAATATTTTGATTCTACAATTTTTATGGAAATCACTTGCGAGGCCCGAAGGGCCGAGTGTGGGAGGGTATGGGAGGCGGTTTCCCCCTCCCATTGGTGGGAGTTCGGGGGCCTCCCCCCCGGAAAATTTTGAAAAAAATGAAGCAATTTAGTGGCATCTAAAGTGTATTTGAATTGAATTTAGAAGGGATTTGGCGCAATTTTTTTATTCAGTCAGTAACAATAATTATTATTTATATATAGAAATATTAATATATTTGAAAATTTTCGAAATTTTCTGATGCTGTACTGTTCTTGCACGGCATGCGCCCCTTAGCAAAAAGAAATGGAAAATTTCCATTTACTTTTCATTTGTTTTGCATTGATTACCCTTACCAAAATGAAATGTTTGCAGCAAACTTGCTGCAAGCTTGCGGCAAATTTGCAGCAAACAATATAGTTTGCCAGAAAAGTGAAAAAGTTGTTTGCAGCAAATTGCCGCTACTGGCAATCTTCTGGCGAACAAAAATTTGTTTGCAAGAAAGTTGCCAGAACTCTGTTAGTTTGCCAGAAAGTCGCCAGAACTGTGAAAGTTTGCAAGAAAGTTGCCAGATACCAAACTCTTGTATATTTCTCCTCATAGTGTTTGCCAGAAGTTTACCAGAAAATTTACTTTGGATTTTTATGTGCTATTACCACTTGCACTGTTCGCCAGAAGTTTGCCACAGCTTGAATTGCTTAGTAGGATGACTAAGCTGATGCATCCTGGGAAAATAGATTTAAATTTGGCTCCAAATTGGAGAGAAAGAGATAGGAATGATAGGCTTAAATGTGTTGGAATCAAGGTTTATTGTCCAAAAGTAAGTTATCTTTTTCCATTATCATTATTGAATATAATAAGTATGAATTCTATATCCATTTTGGGATATTAAAATAAAAGAACAACATTTCTTATACTGAATTTTTTCTGACCAACATGCATGTAGGGCTCATTTGAATGATTAACACTTCAATTATCATATTCATTATGGCAGTTTAATCTTCTGCTCGGTTAGTTAGAAATAAGATTGTTAATTTTTGATTGTATAATGTCAAACATGCATGCATCAATATATGCATTAATATATATTTTCTTCTTTTTTCTTTTTTTGTAGCATAAATGAAAAAAAAAATATTACACATAATTTTTTACTCAATAGTCTTAAATGTACTTTAATAAAAAGCATGCAACTTTAAATTTAATGTGTTTTCAAATCTTATATACTGTACGTACTATACACATATTTAAGTCTACAGTGTGTTAAGACTAAGAGTGTGTTACTAAGAGTGTACATGTACATGATGATTAGTTTGCGGCAAGTTTGCTGCAAACTTGCCGCAAGTTTGCCACAAAACAAATGCATCAATCCAAATAAGGTTCTACAGTTTGCCGCAAAGTTGCCGCAATTTGTTTGCCAGAAAACTAATTTGCATACGAATTCTGAGCTTGCGGCAAGCTTGCAGCAAATAGTTGCCGCAAGCTTGCTGCAAACTTGCGGCAAGTTTGCAGCAATTGTTTGCCAGAGGCCTGATATTTTGGTAAGGGTAACCATGATTTTGCATTTATATTCCATTTTATTTTCATTTATCTATTGAAACATTATTCACTCTGACCATTTTCAAATCCATTTCTTTTCCATTTCTAGAAAAAATGGTGTTGAATAGACCATTTTCTTTTCATTTACTCATCAAATGAAAATGAAAGATTCTTATACATTAACATGTTAACAGATTTTCATTTTATTTTCATTTCTTTTCTGTGAAATGGTTTCAAAAATGAATGGTCATAAAACTATGAAGAAAGAAAGGCCACATTTCTTTTTCATTTATCTAAAAATGCAAAAGAAATGGTTTCTTTTAGAGATTTTACTTGTTTATCTGCTTTTGACCAATGGATTTAAATGTTACATTGTAAATGTACCAATAAGATGCTCGCTCTCAAAAGCTTAAACAAAGAACTTCTGGCTCCAACTTTTACATTAAAAACTGGTTTCTGGAACATGTGCAGTGCATTCAATTTGAGATTATACTTTGGCATGTGTACTTATGATTGCAAATTATTACAAGGTAAGGCATATATAAATACTTAGAATACTTGATTTTGTCCATCAACAATTCATTCATGAACATTACAGTTATAAGTCTGATCAAGAATCATGTATGCTAAGTCTGAATTTCCTTTAGTTTTGATACGACATGCATGGTACATATAATAAAAATCTATACAGCAATTAATACACCTTTAGTACAGGTATAATAATAAATAGTACAGCATTAGCTGCATCTTTATGAAAAAAATATTGAATGATTTATGTAAATTATTGGAATTTTAATTTTTTCTTAACTTAATTAGTAGCTCAGATTATAAACTTTGAATCATCCTTTCTTTCATTATCAAATAAAGTTTCAATTAAAATATTCAAGTAAAATATTTTTCAACCTTGAGTATACCTAATGAACCCTGAATGGATATATAGAAAATGACAATTTAAAATCTTAAAAATACCAAGTACAAATTAAATTTAAACATATTATCAATTTATTTAGTAGGTTGATTGACTGCTTGTTGAAAAATTGTTGCTTCTTTTTTGTTTTCAATTTCTATTGTAATTGATAACATGTGAATAGATACCTTTACATCTAATAATTTATTTGAAATTATGGTAACTTAGGATCATTCTAATCAAAGTATAATATTTGATGGCCTCATGTACATATAGGCACTATTTAAAATAATTTCACTTCCATTTCTCTGATGACATCATAAAAATGATTTATGCAAATGAGCATTTTTAGACCATTTTCTTTCCATTTATCTATGACGTCATAAAAATGGTCTAGCTCATTTAAATTTTTCGCGCTGTGGCAATGGAATTCAAATGAAAAGTAAATGTTGAATGAAAATCAAATGGTTTTTGAATGGTTTTCTCTTTTCAAATTAGTATTGGCTATATATACTTCATTACTAATTTGCATAAATAGTCGATTTGAAAATTTCCGAACCTAGAAATGTCCTTTCCTATGAACTTTTTTTGATGATTCTTATGTATGGGATAGTACTGAACATTTCTAGCTTGGTTGCCACTCTGGCAACCTTGGGCAACTTTTTTTATCGGCGGAAATTCAAAATGGCCGCCAAATGCCTTCCATCAATAGATGAAATTAAATTCTTTCTTTAAATATTAAGTGTGGCACATCAAATCAGGGGTTTCGATGGTCGACGAACCCATTTCCGATGTCATTTTTACAATTTGAGTTCATTCAGGACTAGAAATTCAAGATGGCCGCCAAATGTCTACCTCAGTATGGTACAATGTGAATATTTCAATAACACGTTTGTGTAACGCATCTTATTTGTAGTTGCAATTGTCCTAGAATACATTTATTTTGCTGTTTTGATTGTTTTCAGCTAACACATGCTTCTAGGACAACTCTGCTTATCGGAGAAAATTCAAAATGGCCATCAAATAGTCTACTACTACTGTGTAAAGTGTAATAGTTACTTGATATATCAAGAGAAGCATATCTAATCAGGGCTTTTAAGGGCCAAGAAATCCATATCTTGTGTCATTTTGCTTATTAGTTCATTTAGGGCTTAACATAAAATGACTTCTCACTTCATTATTCATATTTCGTTACGAATAACTGTGGTGCATCTTATTTGTGATCCCAAAGGTGGTATAATCCATGTCTAATTTCCTTTTGTCTATATGAGCTTACAAATGCTCTTTTTACATAGATTGCACATTCTCAAACCATAAAAGCGAAGGATCTTTTTTTTATAATAAAAATAAAAATGAATTGCAAATTTAATATTTTATGTTTTAAGAAAGGGGGATAAGAGTCGACCTGAAGCAAGAATCTACATAATAGGGCTCTGAATTGTCAAAATATCATGTCAAATACTTAAGTGATTGTCATATCTGAAGGTCTGCAAAAGGAATTCAGAGGAGCAAAGTTCTTCCAGGATATTTGCTGCATTATCTTTATTCTTGACATAGATCGTTTTCCCTGTCACTGTTCCTTTGACTTATAAATGCTCTTGTTCTGTTCTAGATTCATTTCAAGCTGGTCACACTGACTACGTCTTACTCTTCAATCGAATACTCTCGGTGTTGTAAGAGAACATTTGGAATGAAAACCTGTTTAAGATATGATATAGAAGCAACTTTCATACTAGTGTACAGAACACTGATATCCAAGACAATTGCTTTCAAGATTTCACCCAATTGAGTTTTACATACCATTTCATCTAGCTTACGACAATTGAAGACTTCTCAGATTCAATTTTGAATCACTGTAGAGAAAAACGGAGGGAATCTCCAACCAGAAGTAAAACTTATCCTTCGATGTAGTCATAGCAGATGAAATTTTAAGAGGCCTGCTCATTTACAAACTTAACCGGCTTTTATGAAGAGAAAGGAGAGTGCTAACCCTGTTACTATTGAGCAGCCTCCTCTACATAGAAGAATACATTCTATGCACCAGACATGCATGATTCGGACAATGAATGCTCATTAGTGTGTTACTTCCAGCCAAAATGATTCAAAGAAGCATAAATAATTAATGTTGTTTTGTCACATTTGAAGACATTCTATTCTTACAAAGTTCAATTTTAAGTATAAATAGCTAGGATAGAGATGCAAGGCTCAGAATGTAATTGAAAAATGGTACATGTCATCATTAACATAAATAAAGTAGATATCTCAACTCAAAATAAATTACAGCCAGGGACTGTTGTAAAGAAGACACCAAACACTTTCTCTTGCATTCTTGCCGATTTGAAAAAAAAACTATAAAGGCAAAGAAATTGCCATGATGGTCAAAAGAGCCAAAATAGCCAAGTTACCTCGAATTTACTTGCTTAATCTTGAATTCCCTGCGTAAAACAAACTGGTCTTATATTACCATGATCAATAGGGAAACTTTATTTTTGTCTTTTGAATACCATTTTAATCAAATAAATGACATATCTATCTTTGCATTACATTTTGACGAAACTTAGTCTGTTAAAGTTGAAACCATCCAATCTTATATGTCACTCTTATTCATCTTTCATCATAAAGGAAATCTTATGAAATACTAGCTTGTGATATTTCTTTTTAGAATAATATATATATATACAATTCTCACACATTCATTTACATGTATTGCGTTTACGTATTGCTTCTTCCGTATAATTCTTAGTTCCCAACTGAAGTGGTAATATTGAAATAAGCATATATAAGCTGAAGTCGTACCAAAATCCCTGCCAAGGAATACTACGACCCTCCAATTACTAATACGATTAATTGTCCTTACTTTTTTCTTAGAAAAAAATTAAATCAAAATAAATGTTCTTGCATTGAAGCTGAAATTTGGCTACCATATGGAGTTTTGAAATAAACCCAAATTAACATAATGACACAAGATATTGATTTTGTGGCCCTTGAAATCACAGATTAGATATTCCGCATTTAATGTATTAAGTAATTAAAAATACTACAAATAAATTGTGTAACACAAACTTTTTATTGAAATCTACACATTGCACCATAATGAGGTTGAAATTTGGCAACCATCTTTAATTTTTAGCCTAGAATGAGCTCAAAATGTCAAGATGACATTGGAAATGAGTTTGTTGACCCTCAAAACCCCTGATTTGATGTGCCACACATCATATTTAAAGAATAAGTTAAATTTCACCCATTGGTTGAAGTCATTTGGCGGCCATTTTGAATTTCCTCAGATAAGCAGAGTTGTCCCAGAAGCATGTGTCAGCTGAAAACAACAAAAACGGCAAAATAGGTGTATTCTAGGACAATTGCAACTACAAATAAGATGTGTTACACGAACGTTTTGTTGAAATATTCACATTGTACCATAATGAAGTTGACATTTGGCGGCCTTCTTGAATTTCTAGTCCTGAATGAACTCAAATTGTAAAAATGACATCGGAAATGGGTTTGTTGACCCTCAAAACCCCTGATTTGATGTGCCACACTTAATATTTAAAGAAAGAATCTAATTTCATCTATTGATGGAAGGCATTTGGCGGCCATTTTGAATTTCCACCGATAAAAAGAGTTGCCCAAGGTTGCCAGAGTGGCAACCAAGCTAGAATCGTTCAGTACTATCCCATACATAAGAATCATCAAAAAAAGTTCATAGGAAAGGACATTTCTAGGTCGGTCACATGTTATATAAAGCTGTCAAATCGACTAAAACCAAATGAAAATGAAATGAAAAGTAAATGGTTAGAATAAAAATGAATTCTAAATGGAAACTAAATTGATTTCATTTTGCTAAGGGGCAGAAGTCAACATGTTCAGGATTTCCTAAAGAAACGGGCGGATCAGGAGAAGTTTTGAAAGGGCGCGAGATCTCGAGAGGTCAGCCCATGGGAGGGAGGACGAATTTCGGCCCCATACAGACCCTAAAAAATTCCCTTGTAAATGATAAATTTCCTTGACAAACTAGAGATCAAGGGTGCCCATTCCCTGCATCGTCCATTATTGAAAGGTTTAATTATTTCTTGGCAATTCTATCATGATTATATTTAGGTCTTCCGACTTCCGTCGGAAGACCTATTGTTTTCGTAACCGTTGAAAATTGGATCAGCGATTTCTCAAGCACCCTGTAAGCTAGGACAATGAAAGTTCTCCAACGTTACGTTTGGAGTAAAAGCTAGATTGGTCTTTTTTATTTTTGGTCTCTGTTATTTTTTTTTATCATGTTTTTTAGTAGATTCAAATATTTGACGGGAGCGTCGAATTACTCAAAAGGACCGAAAATTTCATGTTTTGCTATTTGTAAGCTTAAATATCTCGTATTTTGCTATCTACAATTTCCATTCTTTTTGAAAGTCGACAGCCATGCAAGATATGAAATGCTAGATGCACACTGTAACGATTTATTACGATGACGTCCTTCACCGTCCTTCATATTTCCAAATTCAGAAGTTCATAGGAGGAAGACACTTTTTTGTTTATAATAGTAAACAAAAATTAAGCTTATGAAGTTTCCTAAAAATTTCAATATTATTATTTTTTATCCATATATCTGTCTTATTTAGTCTTTCTGATTTTTCCTATCTCTTACTGTTGAAAAGATATGAGCATCGAAATTTTGAGTTGGGTATTTCGATACACCTTCACGCCAACAGATCGGGCGCACACTAAAATTGGTAGTCCGAGTCCGACTCGAGAAAAGCAGTGTTGAGATTTTCAAATTCCGATTTCACGGCAATGATGGATATGCATTTCATAAATACATTTCGATATACACAATTTGATTTTAAAACAGTTGATTAATTTAGAAGAGATCAGCTACAAACCAGAATTTACACACAAAAAGTGGTAGTTTGATTCCGATTTCTAACCTACAAACCTGTTTCTAAACTTCAATAACTATATTTTGAACATCCAAGTTTAATTTCTAATTCTAGCAAACGTTCGAACATAATTTTCGGTTGGTTTATTTACAAATTGATGAACAATTTCTCCAACATTCTTCCCTCCCCTCGTTTTTCGAAAACAGTTCTGTTTATATTGAACGATGTCGCCATGATGGAAATTCAAAATAAACTTTGAAAAAAGGGAAGGGGGGGTCCAAATTTGAACCTGCACAGCGAGAACCTCATGGTATTTATATATATATATTGAACGTAACTTGTTATTACCATTTCTCTTCTCAAGAAAATTGGTTCTACAGCTACGAGCTCGCCTTTTTTATGGGGGAAGGGGGCAGGAAGAATTTGCAAAAAAAAAATCCCGGCTCTGAAAAATGCTGAAAAAAATATTCCGGCCCAAAGGGCCGGCAATTTTTTTTTCCCAGACCATGCAAAAGTAAGGATACATTGCATGATATGGAAATTTTTGCTGGCCCTTTGTGCCAGACAATTTAAAGTCAAAAAATTAATTAATATAAATACAAACTGTTCACATAGCTGTATTATGACGAAATTTTTAAACGGGGTCCTTTTACTCCAATGTTGTGATTCTTTTTATCACTCCGAAGTTTACAGAGTCACACTAATTTTGCGTCTTAATCGCAGAATGAGTGTGGTCTGCGATTTCGCTGCCACCACCGTAATTATTATATAAATTACGGAAACACGTAACTAAACTATAAAGTTCTAAGTTTCTACAATTTATTCTAATTCTCGATCCACAATATAGATGCGGTTACTCCACGCTCTTACACTATACAAATCTACTTAAATCACTACGATTCCGAAATAAAATTTACGTAAAAGAGTACGCTAAAAAGATCCGTCTAAAAGTAAAAGTGAATCTAAACGAAGTCCTAAAAGAAGTAGTAAGTCTAGAAGTAGAGGTGAAAAGTAGTCTAAGTGCCGAAATTTGACGTGATCCCCCTTTTTATACTGGCCCTAAATTTAGAAGAAGCTACGCCCTTGATTCCAATGATCACGCCTTGATTCGAAAGATATCCCCCTTTTTGCTTGTCAATAATTTCCCAGTTCCTGAAAACCCTCCCCGGAAATACCAAATAGAGAGCGACCTGCGCGGGCGTTAAGAGGATTAACTCGTCACTCTCCCCTGTCCGATTAACCCGATAAATGTGTCCATTTTTACTAAGAATAGAACTTATCCAAACAGAAGCAGTGGGCTCGACTGCCATGCCTAACACTTATCTAAGAACTTAATCTCTTAATCTCCCAAAATAATAACAATAAAACATGTCGGAGTAGCCACATTCTCTTGACAATATATAATATTTATAATAAAAACTATTATTTAGAATAGAATTTCAATTCATTACAAATAATCAAAATTTAGCATTTTGACCCCCAAAAATCGTTACACTATCTCCCACCAAGGAACAAACTCCTGGTTGTTCACAAATGAAATATCAGACTAAAATAAAATAGAAATATTAAACGAGTAGAGTTATACATAATGATCATATATAGTTATCACAAGATTAAAGTTTGTACGGTATACGCTCTCACTTTCAATTGTCCACTTTAAATGCAAATTCCATAAAAGAAAAAAAATTACAGTTAGTTTCACTTTAATGCACTTGTTCTGTTCAGGTTCCACGAAACATTGTCCAAATTTTGTTTTGTCCAAAACACAAATGGAATGGCGACCTCGCTGGTAACACAGAAAACCAGGTCAACGGCCGGGTCAAGCCAAAAGGTGTGGCGACCCAAAACCTGGTGAACAAGACAAGCACCAGATTATCTTGATCACCAGTATAGTCGTTCCTTTCCTGCCGACCTACCCTCAAACGGATGCGCATGTTTGGGGTCTAAGGCCAGGTCTGATCAGCCCCTCATGTCCAAGAGACTGGTCATGGACCCGCTTACCCGATAAAACCAAGATAGGAATATATCGGTATAGCCATTAGCGTTGTTAAAATTCCAAAAATGACTAAATCCGAAACACCGTAAATTCCAAATTTCAATATTTTGCTGCAGACACTGGCAATGACTTTTAAATTTCCCAAATTCAGATTTAGAGATATTTTCAAATTAATCGGATATGTCTCCAAATAAACTCCAAAACAACGAATATAACGCTTCAAAAATTCTCCACACCGTCATCTTGAGATACGAGAATCGCAAAACCGACGTCGATCCTATTGTGAAATCTCCTGCAGTGGCCCAGCCAATGTATCGGTGTCTGGAAAGCCTCCCATTGCTTCATCCAGTCTCTGCACATCCGTCATAATCCAATTCAACCTCTTTGGACTTCCCATCTATCCCGCTGACGTGAGAAAAACGGACTGTGATGCTCCTCTACGGAAAAATAGAAGTATTCCCCGAAACTTCATATCCTCCAATTCCGTATCTCCTCGAGGACGAATCACACGATACGTCTGCAAATCACAATCTCCAGGAATGCGACAACGACTCCCTTTCTTCAACTCCCTAGGTACCATGAACGAATCTTCAAAAGCGTAAATCCAAATAGATTCTTCTAAATCAAACATTGAGGACACCATGTTTTCATTTTTCTTGACAATTCCTCGCAAACCAATCTAATATATATTTCAATTTTCAAAAACACTTTGCCAATGCTGCGAACCAAAAAGATAAACTTAACAACAACGTTTTTGTTTAAAGATTCCAAAAAGACATGATCGAATTCCAAAATTCCAAACTAATCTGTGATAACATAATGGTACGATCGAAGTCCAATTTCTACACTACCGTCAAACACACAAATCTCCAAAGAAAAATATACACATTTCTGATTAATTGCATTTCAAAATTGCAACATAGGTATGGTATGAGTTAAGTATCTCCGGTCGCAACAAGACTTTCTGTAATTCCAAATTTTCGTAATTTTAAATCCATTGTCCCATTACAAAACAGTGTATCAAAATCCTTTCCATTATCACATGGATACCTTAAATCACTTCTTTGAGCATCATTTGCAGTTAGGCAATCCGTAATTAAATCGTTCACGTGTACAGGAACTGACGATCCAATCAAGGAAAGAGAGGATAACAAAAACACAAAGTTCAACATTTCTACCATTTTCGTACAATCCAAATTTCTATAATATAAAATCCAACGTTGAACGACAAAGGCGATTGTATAATTCCATATCAATAAAATCCACAATTTTAGAAAATAAAATTAGATTTTGAACACAAAAGGCGCGTATGTAAGTCCATATCCAATGAAATGAATTTTTTTTGAAATAGCTAATCCAAAAATAAAGTACAAAGGCGCGTGTGTAAGTTCATATCCCACCGCTGTACACCAATATGACGAATATTTTTACGGTGGTCCGTAATTAATATATAATTACGGAAAACACTAAACTAGACGATAATGTTCTATAAGTTTCTACAATTTATTCTAATTCTCGATCCACAATATAGATGCGGTTACTCCACGCTCTTACACTATACAAATCTACTTAAATCACTACGATTCCGAAATAAAATTTACGTAAAAGAGTACGCTAAAAAGATCCGTCTAAAAGTAAAAGTGAATCTAAACGAAGTCCTAAAAGAAGTAGTAAGTCTAGAAGTAGAGGTGAAAAGTAGTCTAAGTGCCGAAATTTGACGTGATCCCCCTTTTTATACTGGCCCTAAATTTAGAAGAAGCTACGCCCTTGATTCCAATGATCACGCCTTGATTCGAAAGATATCCCCCTTTTTGCTTGTCAATAATTTCCCAGTTCCTGAAAACCCTCCCCGGAAATACCAAATAGAGAGCGACCTGCGCGGGCGTTAAGAGGATTAACTCGTCACTCTCCCCTGTCCGATTAACCCGATAAATGTGTCCATTTTTACTAAGAATAGAACTTATCCAAACAGAAGCAGTGGGCTCGACTGCCATGCCTAACACTTATCTAAGAACTTAATCTCTTAATCTCCCAAAATAATAACAATAAAACATGTCGGAGTAGCCACATTCTCTTGACAATATATAATATTTATAATAAAAACTATTATTTAGAATAGAATTTCAATTCATTACAAATAATCAAAATTTAGCATTTTGACCCCCAAAAATCGTTACAGTATCTACCAGAGACCTAATACGCATAGGCACAAAAATCTAGAAAAGGTTCTATTTAAACATCATACAATCTGTCTGAAATTCGCTAATTGCAAAGAGACATCTGAAGGAACGGTTATTAACTCATACTCTGTAACAGCGGGGAGTTTAACTTACACAGACATTTACAACATTTGACAATTTGTTTAAATCCGGCCCGAAGAACCGGCGAAAATTTTTCTCCGACTCTGGTAATGGCTGAAAAAAATGGCCTGCTCAGAAAATTGCTGAAAAAATTTTACCGGCTGGCAATAGAATTCCCGCCCCCCCCCCCCCCCCCCCCCAAAAAAAAAAATCAAATGGTTGCTCACCAACAATTATCGGTTTGAAAATTTAATGTTACTGCTATTTGAAAACTTAAATATATAATATAAATACATGTAATGTGACGTCCTTCATATTTCCAAACCAAAAATTGTATAGGAGGAAGACACTCTTGTTGCAACCGCAACAAGAGACCTTTCTAGTTTTGAATTACCTTCGGGCTTAACCAAAAATGTAATCATGATAACTTCGATTCTAAAAATAAAGAAAATCATGCATTTTTATCTTTTCAAAATTCTTGGAGGTAGCCGGTTTAAATCTGGCCAAAACAATTTCAATTGTTTATTTTAAAAAGATTGATCAGGTCACCTCTGAAATTTAGATCGAGTTAAAAAAAATGTAAGCTTTATAGAAGGTTGTATCGAGGATTTGGTCAAGAAATATGTATGTTAAATATGCCTTGCATAGGATATAAAGTTCCCGATTCATTCCTCGGATAAAGAAAATTCGATATGAACATGATTCAATGTAGGTTAATGTTTCCGAAACGTGTGTATGTCCATGTACAGACCTGTCACTATCTATCCCCGAGAAATTTTTGGAAAATAAAAAATTACTCAAATCAGTGGTTTCTGGGGTGTTTTGGGGCTATTTCTGACTAGTTTCATAGATTTAAGGAAAACAGTAGTTTAATGCTTCCAAAAGCATATGTCATAAGTGCCCCTTCTTTGGGCACTGCCGGGGGGGGGGGGGGGGGGGGGGGGCACGTGCCCAAAGAAGGGGTAGATAATAAATAATAATAATAAATAAAATCTAATAAATAGATAATAAATTGGACAACCACCTGGTATAAATTTATCACTATTCAGTGCATCCTATGTGAGTATGGCGCATATAAGCCCTCAAAACCTGGGTCCTCTAGCGAATATTTCTGTCATTACATAAATCCTATTTACTAGCAAAAGAAAAGCTGTATTATTTTCATTCACAAGAAAATTAGATCAGAAACATGGTGAAGTGCTAGACACATCTATTAAATTAGAATTGCTACTCCAAATCACAATACTTTGAATTAAGAAATAAAAAATGACAAGCCGGGCTCTATTGTGGCCGGCCCATAATGCCCGAGCATCCTCAGCCAATCACATTTATTACCAAGCCGCGTTAGCGCATTTCATGCGATAAATGCACTTTCTGTGTGTTGCATTATACCCGTAACATAACACAAATTATGACATTTATTCTATATATATGTACCTTATTTGTCCGTTTCATTCTTGGTTTCTGAAATCGAGTTTTTCTAGGTAACAAGTGACGTCAATATTCATGTCACCACGGATTCAGTTTGCAGGTTGGAACAGCCATCGCGGCATGTTTCTTTAGATCTTTAAATGCATTGTGACGTCACAAGCGTTTCATGAGAAATACAAGCACGTTCCTTTCAATAGTTTCATCTCAAGGAATTGCATTGGTTGTGCATAATAACCTATTGAGGTTGGACCCTGACTGTTCTTTGGTCTCACTCTAATAGTCATGCAAACTTTTATTCATTTCAGAATGCTTGGGAATCGCCCAGAAGTCATACAGAAGGTATGTTAATGATGTAATGTTAAACTATCTTAGTATACAAAAAAAAAGAGAAAATGTTTTTCATTGGAATTTATGGGTATATTACTAACTTTTCTCTCTCACAAAATTCTCATGATTCTTTAGGAAAATTAAAATAATTAACTTTTCTCCATAAGGAAATGGGTAGAGGTAGGGATTTGGTGCAGTATCTTCCCTAAATTCTAAGATCAGCCAATACGTAACATATGATTTACTAACTCTAGTGATCCACTGTAACACATGTATCTTATTACTATTACAGCTTGCGGAGAGTTATCCAATGAAGAGAGCTGCTCAGATAACAGTAGCATTTTTTCATCAAATGAAAGCATCTGGTAAGCAATTTTTATTAATTCCTCAAATTCCCTTTGCACCCAAGAAATAATAATAAGTCTTCTCTTTCTTGATGGAAAGATTTTTAACAAGGTTTCTTTCTTCATTTTCAAAGTTAGAATTCATCTAAGCATTGCATGTTCCTATATGCTCTGGATGAACGATATTTTATGGCTGACTAGTTTAAATTTATTTTACCTCACAGTATTTAGAAGAATTTATCTCAGCAGTATGTTCTTGTGAAAGCAGGTAAGATAAATCTAACCTTGTCTGTCATAGAGTAACTATTTTTATCCCCAAATTATACTCTTTCTAAGTGTTTTGCATACATGCATGTATTTATGACCATTATGATTTTATTTTTTCTTATATTGTTTTCCAGGTCAGGAAAAAATAGATGAGCAGAGTAAAAAGATTGAGATAGATGTTGGATCAAAGACAATAAAGAGGATCTTTGAAAGATTCCAAGAAAACTTAGACAAAGAAATGAAAGACAGAGAGAAAAAAGGGCGGGATAGATGATGAAGGGGGTTATAGTGAGGGGCAAAAGGGGGGGGTATACAATCTGTATTGACATGGTTGGAAGTATTATGTTCAATATTCTGAACTTGTTGTACATAACAGTGTAGAGAACACATATTTATGTTATTTGTTAAAACTGAAGTAAATGAGTTTCAGTGAGGAAAAAGTTTGTTTTGGTTTATTTTATAGTTGATATACACTGCATTCTATAACATATCCATAACTGCAATCCGTAACATACTTTACAGAGAGTGAAATTATTCTTGAAAGAAAGGAGGGGATCTCCAACAACTCTAGGTTGCAGCACCCACAGCAAAATCCCAAAACACCCATGCAAAAAACACAGAACAGACACCCACAGAAAGAGACTCAAAAGGGACAAGGAACACCAACTCACAACATAGAAACATGAAACATAAAAGACTACACATAAACCAACGAGACCAATGGGCAACCGGTGCCGACTTAGGACGGCCATCTGCCACGTAAATAGCAGACGGTGTGGTTATCCTGGATTACGTGCGCACAACCCTCTCACTATTCCGATTTCCCAGAGGTCTCGAAGAACGCACAATTATGGTGTAAAATAACCTCCTCACTGTTAGATGACCAGACACAAACAAGACCGTAAAACACATGGGTCCAAGCAACACAGATGAATATGTAAATGGATATAAAAAGAGGACGTGCGTAATACAGTCCGTGCTCTGCCGGCTGTAGCGAGCTCATATATGTTATCACCCGAGGAGTCCGACTGACATTCAGAGAGGACAGGTGGTCGGGGCCCTGTCTTCTCTAAGGAGGTTTGGACAGGGCCCGTCATGGAGTCCCGTCGTCACAGTCAGTCAGAGTGCAAGGTTGAAATTCTATATTCTTCACAAATGTTATGCTTACTACTTTTCCATTTTATATGCTGTCCTTATATACCCTGCAATGGCATGGTCATCAATCTGTTGTCTCAGAGTGTAAAATTTTCATTTTGTTGTCTTCTCCTCTGAAACAACTGTACAGAAGATCATCCCAAACTAAGCCTGTGCATTCCCAACCAAACAAAATTGGCTTACATATTATCAAATTGTCCTCTGCAACCATGGCATAGAATTTCATGAAACCTTACAGGAAATGAACAAGCTCTCAAGTTTTTGTATTATCTAGAATTTTTTTTCACTTAAAAAAGCTGATTGTGGCTCACATAAATTTCATATCAAATGAGCAATCATACGAATTTTACATGAAAGTTCATGTGGAATTCTGATTTCATGAAAATTTCATATAAAATTTTTATGAAAAATATTTACATTGATTTACTTTTCATGAATACAACATGAAAACTTGTTGTTCATGTGAAATTGAGTTTACATGTACATAAAAGTTATGTCAGGAACTTCACATAAATTTCATGTAAAAATTTCATGTAAATTTCATGTTTGTGCTCGTTTCACATAAATTTCATTTAACTTTTATGTAAAATCTATGTAAATATCACATGAATTTCATGTGAGGCACAGTTTGCTATAATATAAGCAAAATGGCTGACAAGGACTCTGGCTGACATTTTGTTTTATTTCTCTACAACATGAATGCATGTTAACCCCCTCCCCATTTAGCTTTTTTATTCTTTTTTTTTTTTTTGCTTTGTGGAGTCTTGTCTGTATCAGGAAGCAGCTACTCATGGTTCTCTTACATTTAATTGTTTTTGTTTTTGACCTGATATTGGAAAGAAGATGGCCATCAAGGCTTCTGTTTGGGTAATTCATTTTCAACTTTCCTTCTCAGCAGTTGCTAAGAATTTTACAAACTTTCACAGAAAGCAAGTACTCATTGTTCTCTATTAGGTTTTCTACATTATCTAACAAGATGACCACAAAGTATTCTGATAGACTGGCACATTTTTTACTGATCCTCTTAAAATTCAACCACTGCATGCATAGGACATGAGCAAATGCTAAAGGTATTAACATTGTATTCAAGGTTATCTACCAATAGTTTTATTCCACAAGACTATGTTGTAAAGAGAACAATATAGCAATGCTGCTATGCATCCTTGTCTCTGGATTTAAAGGTGTGTCAATTTCTGGAATCCCATGAACAGCATAGCAAACAAAACACTCAATGTATGATCACCTGTATTCCATAGGGATACAACAAACACTGCTTATTCTCAAGGTCAAGGGTCAAATGTCATTGTCACTGTGGACCTAGCTTTTGGAATTTTCATATTCTAATGTCAAGGTTACTGATAAACTCCAGCTTAAAAACCTTTTGAATAGCAAAGAACACAAAACAATCACACTCACAAATGCTCCTGATACAGAGAGGATAAACCCTATTTTGGTTTTGAAGGTGAAAGGTAAACTGTCATAATAATTGTGGACTTGGCAATTTAATGGTTTAAATTAGTGCATCATATGTACATTTTATCAAATACTAGTAGTGAATCGTCAGTGATGCATAAGGCTAAAAGAGGGGAAATCCAAATAGATAGTAACTGTAGAGCAACATTCTTAAATTGATCTAATAAAGCCTGTGTTTGTGAAACACGAATGCCCCGGTGGCATCTTTGTTAGTATGAACACTATTTTCTGTTAAGTACATGTATGTGAGGTCACTGGGTTAAAGGTCAAAGGTCAAGGTCACGAGGTCAAAAAACAAGGAATACACATGTGAAATATGAAAGCCCTATCACTTCCCATTCAAAAGTTATGCCAAATGTTAAAGTTTTTGAAGAGTAGGTCAAAGGTTAAGGTCAAGGTCATGAGGTAAAAAATTTTGGTATCAATGGAAAGGTCTTGTCACAAGGAATACACATGTGAAATATGAAAGCCCTATCACTTCCCATTCAAAAGTTATGCCCAATGTTAAAGTTTTTGAAAAGTAGGTCAAAGGTCAAGGTCACGTGGTGAAAAATTTTGGTATCAATGGAAAGGTCTTGTCACAAGGAATACACATGTGAAATATGAAAGCCCTATCACTCTCCATTCAAAAGTTATGCCCAATGTTAAAGTTTTTGAAAAGTAGGTCAAAGGTCAAAGTCAAGGTCACGAGGTGAAAAATTTTGGTATCAATGGATAGGTCTTGTCACAAGGAATACACATGTGAAATATGAAAGCCCTATCACTTCCCATTCAAAAGTTATGTCCAATGTTAAAGTTTTTCGGACAAACAGACAGACAAACAGACGGACAGGCCAAAAACTATATGCCCCCGAATCTTTGATTCCGGGGGCATAAAAATATTCATTTAAGGACGGAAAATTGCTAGCAGAGAGATACCCCTTACCTTTTTTTTTTAAAGTACAATGAAACCAGACGAACGATATGGGGGACTCACAGTCCACAAGTAGGGATATTAAGCTTTTGATTGTAATTTTCAATATTGAGATATATTCATCTTCCGAAATGGGAGTAACCGGATTTGACAATTCTACCGAATTGAAGCGGCAGGTGTTGCATGCAAGCGGGAGATGCTGACTCTTCCTGGGCATCTGGTCTCACTCCCATATCGGGAGTTCACTTCTTTGTTTGTTTTGGTTCCTTTTTTATCCTCATTTTGAATGCCTTTGGTTTATGATTTTCTGAATTATTGATTTTGTGCTGTATATAGGGATATGCTCATTATTCATATTTGTCCTATTTAAAAATCGACGAAATATCAGTTATTCCGTCTCTTAGTCGATAATGTAAGACAAAATCATTATGATATGAACGTCTTCAAATTTAACAGCATTATTTAAGAACAGATTACTTTGTGCACAGCATGGAACAGACATGCACGTTTCGGGTACTTACATTACTTCGGGTATTACACAACCTGTCTTTTATGGTGATATGATAAACAAAATTAGAAAGATCAAAGGTAGGCAGCATAACCATCGAAAATGCATCATAGTCATCAAACGCCTTTTATACCGTGGATATGATCCTAATGTCACCAGATGGACACTAGACTTCGTCCTTGACCAATCTATAGTCTTGTACCAGCGCATCCTTGAGACTTGCACTCTGACTGACCGTGACGACGGGACTCCATGACGGGCCCTGTCCAAACCTCTTTAGAGAAGACAGGGCCCCGACCACCTGTCCTCTCTGAATGTCAGTCGGACTCCTCGGGTGATTACATACATGAGCTCGCTACAGCCAGCAGGGCACGGACTGTATAACACACGCCCTCTTAATATATCCATTTACATATTCATCTGTGTTGCTGACAAATATGGATAATGACTATATCCCTGTATACAGCACAAAATCGATAATTCAGAAAATCAGAAACCGAAAGCATACAAAATCAGGACAAAACAGAAACCAAAGCAAACAAACAAAAACATCCACCACATGAAAAGAAGCGAACTCCCGATAGTGGAGTGAGACCAGATGCCCAGGAAGAGTAAGCATCTCCTGCTTGCATGCAACACCCGCCGCTTCAATTCGGTAGAACTGTCTCATCCGGTTACTTCCATTTCGGAAGACATCGAGTACAATCTTTGGTTGGATGGTTCAAATGGTCTATGACAAAATATCATCCACCATTCTGGAGAGTGGGACATAATAGTGTATGACGAGTTCCCCATATCGACCGTAGAACTTCCTCAGTGACGATGTTAGTCGGTCACAAACATATCCCTGACTGAGAAGCTTATCTGCAAGACGCCTAGCTCTCAGAGCAAAGTCCGTATATTTGGTACTTGCTCTGGCATAGCGTATTAATTGAGATATGAAGACGCCATAAGCTGGAGATGAAGGGATGTTGCTACTCAGAAAAGGAAAGTTTGTAATGCTGAAATTGAAGTTGTCACGTTTGTCATAGAGTGAGGTGTTCAAGTGACCATCAGTGTCATAGGACAACATTATGTCCAAATAGGATGCTGAATTATTTGTCTCAGTAGTTTCTTTGACTTCAAGCTCTGAAGGATAGATACTGCTCAGGTAATCCGCGAATTTTGGATTATTGATGGACAACACATCGTCTATGTATCTGTAAGTGAAGTTGAAGTCAGAAGCTAAGTATCTTTTCCCTTCAGAGATCAAAGATTGAATGAATTCAGCTTCGTACGAATAAAGGAAAATGTCGGCAAGGAGTGGGGCACAATTGGTCCCCATTGGAATTCCGACAATTTGCTTGAATACCTTTCCTCCAAACACCGCAAAACAGTCCTCATAGTTTCGCAGTGTTTCGACAGTACAATATGAACGATACGGAAATATATTTGGCTGTGTTTGAAATAAACATCAAAGTAGTACCTAACAGTTATTCAGGCTCAACGTCGAGAAGGCAAGGTAAAATCGTGAGAATTCCCATCGAAACGGTTGCGAACCCCGGAATGAATAACATTCCGAAATGAGACCGTATTATTGAAGCCAAAGTGAAAGTCACTTTGGCTTTAATAATACGGAAGTGTTCCAACTCTATACTTTCTTGAAAAAAATTACAAACAAATTTTCATTCACCAGACATGTGTTTCGAATATTAAATTCTCATCCGTGATGCGCTTCCAGCCAAATTGATTTTGTTGAAGCCGCCTAAATTAATTCCTGCAGCGCACTCTTGAGTTATCTTTTGAATTTAGATTTGTGTATTTACTTTACAGAGAGTGCGCGGCTCCAAATTTCCTGTAGGCAAGTACCACTTGTGAGGATTTACTATCCGAAACACGTGTCAGGTGCATGAATTATTGGTTTGAATTTTGTTCAATTATGTAACGAGCTGGAACACTTCCCGAACTTGCCGATTTCGTTCTGATTCCCAAATAATATTTTACTGCTGATATTCCGATACCTGTAGATCTTAATTACGTGTTACACATAAGATCTACATGTACAAGAAATGCTGAAAAAATCTTTTTGAAGAGCAAAAGTAAATGTATAATGTATGCTAAAGACCATGCTAAGGACATGTATAACCAGAATTTTTCGCGAGTATCAAATATCGCGATTTCATGGTAAAATAGGGTGTCTTTATTTTCGCGAGTACAATTTTTCGCGATTCCGAAATTAAAAAAAAATGTACATACAACTTCACTTTGCACCTTCCATTATTAAACTTTCAGTTATTTCTATTATAAGAATTCACTCAAAACTACTTACTCAGGATATGTTAAGAATAACAAATGTATAATAAAAACAAAATGTCACTGATATACCAATTCATCTTATACCTTATTAAACACAATTTTCGCGAAAATAATTTTTCGCGATTTCAAAATCACTCGCGAATATAACGAAAATGAGTCTCTCGCGAAAATGTCTGGTTATACGGTATGTTATCAAGGAGATATACCTTAGTTTTAGATTTCTTAATCAAATATTGTGACGGAGAATTGATATATATGCTAAACGTCTTCAAATTGATTAGCATAATTTAAGAACAGACAAAGAAGGGAGGGGATCTCCAACAAGACCCTGTTGCAGTACCCATAGCAAAACAACAAAACACCCAATGCGAAAACGCGTATACCAAGAGATAAAAAACAGACATACCACATATAAATTATCAAACACAAAAGACTACACAAAACCAACGAGACCAGTAGACAACTGGTGACGATTTTGGACGGCCATTTGCCACACAAGTAATAAATGGTGTGGTTATCCTGGATTACGTGCGCACATGCCTCTCACTTCTCCGATTACCCAGAGGTCTCGAAGAACGTACAATTCTGGTGCAGAACAACCTCCTCACTGTTAGATGACAACATACAAATAAGACCGTAAAACGTAGGGACCAAAGCAACACAGATGAATATGTAAATGGATATAAAAACAGGGAGTACTTAATATAGTGCGTGCTCTGCTGGCTGTAGCGAACTCATGTATGTTATTATCCGAGGAGTCTGACTGACATTCAGAGAGGACAGATGGTCGGGACCCTGTCTTTTTTATAGAGGTTTGGACAGGGCCCGTCATGGTATCCCGTCGTCACAGTCAGTCAGAGTGCAAGTCTCAAGAATGCACTGGTAAAAGAATGGAGATTGGTCAAGTACCAAGCCTAGTGTCCATCTGGCGACATTAGGATCATATCCACGGTATATAAGGGGTTTGATGATTCTGACGCATTTTCGATGGTTATGCTGTCTGTATACCTTTGATTCTTCTAATTTTGATTGTACTCTATGTTATCCGAAATGAAAGTAACCGGATGTGACAGTTCTACCGAATTGAAGCGGCGGGTGTTGCATGCAAGCAGGAGATGTTTACTCTTCCTGGACACCTGGTCTCACTCCCATATCGGGAGTTCGCTTCTTTTTATATGGTGGATGTTTTTGTTTGCTTGCTTTGGTTCCTGTTTTATCCTGATTTTGTATGCCTTCGGTTTCTGATTTTCTGAATCATCGATTTTGTGCTGTATACAGGGATATATTCATTATCCATATTTGTCATTTGTAAGGAATTTTTGTGTGCAATATAGTACTGGGAGATCCAATTTAGAAATAGAGGTATTGATATACTAAACCGTCTGCTACTTGCGTGGCAGATGGCCTTCCCAAATCACCCATTGGTCTCGTCGGTTTATGTGTAGTCATTTGTGTTTGATGTTTCTATGTGATTTGGTGTTCTATGGAACGCCATGGCTGTCTTATGATGAGATATTTCAATATATGGTATGGTTTAATCAATATATGCGGTGGTAAGTACATTATATGCGGTGGTAAGTACATTATATGCCGTGGTAAGTACATTATATGCGGTGGTAAGTACAATATATGCGGTGGTTAGTACATTATATGCGGTGCTAAGTACATTATACGAGGTGCTAAGAACATTATATGCGGTGGTAAGTACATTATATGGAGTGGTAAATACATTATATGCGGTGCTAATTACATTATATGAGGTGCTAAGAACATTATATGCGGTGGTAAGTACCTTATATGGAGTGGTTATTACATTATATGCGGTGTTAGATACATTATATGGGGTGGTATGTACATTATATGCGGTGTTAGATACTTTATATGGGGTGGTATGTACATTACATGGGGTGGTTAGTACATTATATGCGGTGCTAAGTACCTTATATGGGGTGGTATGTTCATTACATGGGGTGGTTAGTACATTATATGCGGTGCTAAGTACATTATATGCAGTGCTAAGTACATTATATGCGGTGCTAAGAACATTATATGGGGTGGTTAGTACATTATATGCGGTGCTAATTTCGTTATGTGGTGATTTCGTTATGATAAACATTCTGATGACCAAGATTAAACATTTCTGAGACTCGGATCGCAGCTACGTTAAGGCACTCCTCGATTTTACGTTTTTGTGGCCTTTAAACACAAATATTTATCTGAGAATACTATGTTGTTTAATTGAGGTATATTTCATTGTATTTTATTTCAAAAGTGAAAAGATTAAATCTTTGGCAATCAGTGAAATCTATTCTACAATTTCATCACTTTCATGCAAGGGTGCGGTGGCGTAGTGGTGAAGACGCAGGACTGTTGTTACCAAGGTCGCGCGTTCGATCCTGGCCACGGGTAAATTTTATTTTTCAAAATTTTTACAAAGTTCTTGCTTTTTTTAAAATGATATCAATAGGCATTGGTTCCGTATATTGTATATGCTTTTACATATTAGAAGAGCTTTGTACAGTACAGATAAATTATGTGATATTAGTCAAGAGTAGATTAATTCTGTAACACTACGTTGCTAATATATAAATTATAATTTTTATTTTAGCTTGTGATATTCAATTTACGTGGTCTAAGAGAGAGAGAGAAAAAAAAACAGGGTGACGTGAAAATTCTATATCATTGGTTATTTTTCTTATTCTAATAATTAGAATTAAAAAAATGATATAGAATTTTCACGTCACCCTGTTTTAAGAATATCAATGTAATCGGCAATCTCTGAAATCCAGAAACTGAAAAAAGGAAAAAAAAACGGTTGTATTCCTTTCTTCTCGGCCACTTATGTAGCTTTCTGTCGCGAAATACACACGGTGTAGATATAGACAAATTTATTTCCTTCCAAACGGTTAAATATTTGATCGGAACACACTATGAATAGATCGTTCCATGATATAAAAAGAAAAAGATGGCAATCATAACCTACTTTTGATATCGCTCTAGAGATAAATTTTAAAATAGTCATCCATCCCTTTTTTTTTTTCGTTTTTGCCTGTGGACATTGTTTCCCCCCTCGCTTCAGAACCCCACTTGTCCAGAAAATGTGTTTTATTGATATACACCTTTGGTGAATGTGGCATTGTAAAGCGAGGGGGGGGCGCTGTTGTGTAAAAGCGTTTCCGTTTTCCATTGTTTTCTGTGTAAAAATGCTTATTTTGACCAAAATACCGGTCTTTTCTTCCAGCCCCCCCCCCCCTGATAGAGCTGGGAAAAATGTTGAATCCTTTTGTGTTTATGTGTCCTTTTGGGTTAATGATAAACCGAGTCTCAAAAATCTTTAATCTTGGTCATCAGAATGTTTATCATAACGAAATCACCACATAACGAACTAAGCACCGCATATAATGTACTCACCACCCCATATAATGTTCTTAGCACCGCATATAATGTACTAAGCACCCCATGTAATGAACATACCACCCAATATGAAGTACTTAGCACCGCATATAATGTACTTAGCACCCCATATAATGTACGTACCACCCCATATGATGTTTTTAACACCGCATATAATGTACTAAGCACTCCATATAATGAACTTAGCACTCCATATAATGTACTTATCACCGCATATAATGTTCTTAGCACAGCATATAATGTACTTACCACCGCATATAATGTTCTAAGCACCGCATATAATGTACTTATCACCGCATATAATGTTCTTAGCACCGCATATAATGTACGTACCACCACATATAATGTTCTTAACACCGCATATAATGTACTAAGCACTCCATATAATGTACTTAGCACCGCATATAATGTACTTATCACCGCATATAATGTACTTACCACTGCATATATTGATTAAACCATCCAATATATTGAAATATCTCATCATAAGACAGCGATGGCGTTCCATAGTGTTCCTTGTACATTTTGTATATCTTTCTGTGCGTGTCTACTCTGTGTTTTGTATGGGCGTTTTGTGGTTTTGAAGTGGGTGCTGCAACCGGGTGTTGTTGGAAATACACTCCTTTCTGAGAGATAATATAATTTTTGATAGTAATTGCACAGCACAGCCGAAAACATCTTTTAAAACTCGACTCACGGAGAAGATAGATAAATTATTATATTTATCATTATGATAGCTACTGAAACACTCTCTTTTACGTGTGATTTTCTATAAAAAAATAAGCTATGAATTTTCGTTGGTTTACAGTTGTAAGACATCTAGACTGTGTATTTCAAAAGAAGATCGTTTCCTATGGTTCATAGAAACGCATGTAACAGTTGATACTTTTATATGCATTATATATCCATCCGAAAACTCTGCTCTTACGAGTTAAAGTGATATTAGAACATCTGTGATAATAGTATATAGCATTAGCTTTTTAAAAATGAAATTTTTCATCCTGTAACCACAGAAAAAAAAACCCTGATTTTAGAGGAAATCGACATTTTTGTCAATTTAGGTTGCACTCCATAGTATTGGTCATTGAAAATTGAGCGTTTTGAATGAAAGGCATGCAATAGTTGACGTTATATTAATAATTTTATATTGCTCATACAATACAAAGCTACATATCAATAAAAAGTACTCTTATTACTGATTACTTCTATTATTCTTGATTTCATCTGAACAAATCCTGTCAGTCAGACATGCTGCTCAAAGTTATAGCAGTACATTTAGAAGATGACATGGAAATGGGGCATGACCCCTCAAAGTGACTCAAATTTGACATCCTTCTCAAATGATTTTCTTAATAAACTGTATGTCTATTTGTTGTGTATTTCTTATTCTATAATATGTGCAATTTATTTGAATTTTCACCTGATGCAATTCGAGAAATATGACGTCAAAGTTTTCTTACCTAAATACAGCATTCATTTCTTTGCCCAAGGCTAGTCACATGACCTCTTACTTTCACATCCGGTCATACTATACATATGAGGTATACAATGGAAACAATGTGCTTTTCTCTAGACAACAAGCTAGTTCTTTCTTCCAAATATCAAAAATCAAAGTTATTTCAATAATAAAGCTCACATAATGAAGCTGGACCCCATCTGTCCCCTATTTAAAAAATCATCCCTAGCCAAATTCCAAATGCGACACAGCGGATACTATGTAGTGTAACCTTACCCAATAAATTTTCGGGATCGACTGTATTCTTCGTGGGTCTCAGTAAATGACGTCAGAAGTTGAACACGACAAAGTGATTGCCTGTACAAGCACATGTGTATACGCATGTGATTACCGTTTCAAGAATAAAACAATCAATATCTTAAACATAGTTTTTTATTTATTGAGCAAAAAATAAATAAATAAATGAAATAAATAAAGGGCGCACCATTTCTTAACATGCTCATGGCTGGCGATCACCTGTAGATTCAGGACAGAAGTTTGACATAATTTATATTCTGATTTTAAAAATCTACATATGGATTTATTGATCTAGCACTTGCCGAATATAGGATCGTTGTTTGCGGGGGTAACCCCCCCCAACATACACCCACACACACCCTCACCCTCTCCCATACACGCACACACACACACACCCTCACCCTCCCTCACACACACATACACACACACACCCTCTCTCTCACACACACACACACACACCCTCCCTCACACACACACACACCCTCACCCCCCCCCCCCCACACACACACACATTTGTCCTTTTTGAGTCGTTGAGAGAGAGAGAGAGAGAGAGAGAGAGAGAGAGAGAGAGAGAGAGAGAGAAAGATCAATGATCATCCAATCTTTTCTATCATCAATTGCCTCTCATGTAAACGTATTTCAAAAATGTTTTCAGATGCTTCGTTCTTTTATTATAATGTTATTCCATTAAAAACCGCTAACTGTGACCATAACTTTATGATTTAAATGAAAGAATAATTTCGAATCGTTTTTCGTTGTTAATCCCTAAAATTGTGACCATATATATTAATAGAATACAATTTGATCCTTATTTTAATCAAAATAGATTCCGTGACATCGACTTGGAGCCCCAGAATAATATTAAAATTTACTGAGTGTTTTACCCACTGGGGAGCTCGTGAAATAAGGTCTACCCTTTATCCCTTGCAGGGAATGCAGGTGAATATTGAAATAATTATTTATGAAGATGAATTCCAAAAAATATATGTAAAAATAAATTAATAACATTTTGTTTTAGTCATTATACCCCTTACCCCCTTCCTACGCTTCTCCGAAAGATTGTTTTCAATGTTCGCTGTGATCCGCCCTCCCTATTTTAGATTCCTGAATCCGTCTATGCCAAAGATATCTCCATCTGTCATTTGTCATTTAAGTGAATGTATACGACAATATGAATATAGGTAATACTATGTTGTTCACATTACCTAACAAGATGACCACTAAGTATTCTGATAGACTGGCACATTTTTTAATCCTCTTCAAATTCAACCGCTGCATGCATAGGACTTGAGCAAATGCTAAATGTTACATTGTATTCAAGGTTATCTACCAATTTTTATTCCACAAGACTATGTTGTAAAGAGAACAATATAGCAATGCTGCTATGCATCCTTGTCTCTGGATTTAAAGGTGTGTCAATTTCTGGAATCCCATGAACAGCATAGCAAACAAAACACTCTATGTATGATCACCTGTATCCCATAGGGATACAACAAACACTGCTTATTCTCAAGGTCAAGAGTCAAATGTCATTGTCACTGTGGACCTAGCTTTTGGAATTTTCATATTCTAATGTCAAGGTTACTGATAAACTCCAGTTTAAAAACCTGTTAAATAGCAAAGAACACAAAACAATAACACCCACAAATGCTCCTGATACAGAGAGGATAAACCCTATTTTGATTTTGAAGGTGAAAGGTAAACTGTCATAATAATTGTGGACTTGGAAATTTAATGGTTTAAATTAGTGCATCATATGTACATTTCATCAAATACTAGTAGTGTATCGTCAGTGATGCATAAGGCTCAAAGAGGGGAAATCCAAATAGATAGTAACTATAGAGCAACATTCTAAAATTGATCTGAAAATGTTCAGCTAAGGACGGAAAATTGCTAGCAGAGAGATACCCCTTACCTTTTTTTTTAAAGTACAATGAAACCAGACGAACGATATGGGGGACTCACAGTCCAAAAGTAGGGATATTAAGCTTTTGATTGTAATTTTCGATATTGAGATATATTTATCTTCCGAAATGGGAGTAACCGGATTTGACAATTCTACCGAATTGAAGCGGCAGGTGTTGCATGCAAGCGGGAGATGCTGACTCTTCCTGGGCATCTGGTCTCACTCCCATATCGGGAGTTCACTTCTTTGTTTGTTTTGGTTCCTTTTTTATCCTCATTTTGAATGCCTTTGGTTTATGATTTTCTGAATTATTGATTTTGTGCTGTATATAGGGATATGCTCATTATTCATATTTGTCCTATTTAAAAATCGACGAAATATCAGTTATTCCGTCTCTTAGTCGATAATGTAAGACAAAATCATTATGATATGAACGTCTTCAAATTTAACAGCATTATTTAAGAACAGATTACTTTGTGCACAGCATGGAACAGACATGCACGTTTCGGGTACTTACATTACTTCGGGTATTACACAACCTGTCTTTTATGGTGATATGATAAACAAAATTAGAAAGATCAAAGGTAGGCAGCATAACCATCGAAAATGCATCATAGTCATCAAACGCCTTTTATACCGTGGATATGATCCTAATGTCACCAGATGGACACTAGACTTCGTCCTTGACCAATCTATAGTCTTGTACCAGCGCATCCTTGAGACTTGCACTCTGACTGACCGTGACGACGGGACTCCATGACGGGCCCTGTCCAAACCTCTTTAGAGAAGACAGGGCCCCGACCACCTGTCCTCTCTGAATGTCAGTCGGACTCCTCGGGTGATTACATACATGAGCTCGCTACAGCCAGCAGGGCACGGACTGTATAACACACGCCCTCTTAATATATCCATTTACATATTCATCTGTGTTGCTGACAAATATGGATAATGACTATATCCCTGTATACAGCACAAAATCGATAATTCAGAAAATCAGAAACCGAAAGCATACAAAATCAGGACAAAACAGAAACCAAAGCAAACAAACAAAAACATCCACCACATGAAAAGAAGCGAACTCCCGATAGTGGAGTGAGACCAGATGCCCAGGAAGAGTAAGCATCTCCTGCTTGCATGCAACACCCGCCGCTTCAATTCGGTAGAACTGTCTCATCCGGTTACTTCCATTTCGGAAGACATCGAGTACAATCTTTGGTTGGATGGTTCAAATGGTCTATGACAAAATATCATCCACCATTCTGGAGAGTGGGACATAATAGTGTATGACGAGTTCCCCATATCGACCGTAGAACTTCCTCAGTGACGATGTTAGTCGGTCACAAACATATCCCTGACTGAGAAGCTTATCTGCAAGACGCCTAGCTCTCAGAGCAAAGTCCGTATATTTGGTACTTGCTCTGGCATAGCGTATTAATTGAGATATGAAGACGCCATAAGCTGGAGATGAAGGGATGTTGCTACTCAGAAAAGGAAAGTTTGTAATGCTGAAATTGAAGTTGTCACGTTTGTCATAGAGTGAGGTGTTCAAGTGACCATCAGTGTCATAGGACAACATTATGTCCAAATAGGATGCTGAATTATTTGTCTCAGTAGTTTCTTTGACTTCAAGCTCTGAAGGATAGATACTGCTCAGGTAATCCGCGAATTTTGGATTATTGATGGACAACACATCGTCTATGTATCTGTAAGTGAAGTTGAAGTCAGAAGCTAAGTATCTTTTCCCTTCAGAGATCAAAGATTGAATGAATTCAGCTTCGTACGAATAAAGGAAAATGTCGGCAAGGAGTGGGGCACAATTGGTCCCCATTGGAATTCCGACAATTTGCTTGAATACCTTTCCTCCAAACACCGCAAAACAGTCCTCATAGTTTCGCAGTGTTTCGACAGTACAATATGAACGATACGGAAATATATTTGGCTGTGTTTGAAATAAACATCAAAGTAGTACCTAACAGTTATTCAGGCTCAACGTCGAGAAGGCAAGGTAAAATCGTGAGAATTCCCATCGAAACGGTTGCGAACCCCGGAATGAATAACATTCCGAAATGAGACCGTATTATTGAAGCCAAAGTGAAAGTCACTTTGGCTTTAATAATACGGAAGTGTTCCAACTCTATACTTTCTTGAAAAAAATTACAAACAAATTTTCATTCACCAGACATGTGTTTCGAATATTAAATTCTCATCCGTGATGCGCTTCCAGCCAAATTGATTTTGTTGAAGCCGCCTAAATTAATTCCTGCAGCGCACTCTTGAGTTATCTTTTGAATTTAGATTTGTGTATTTACTTTACAGAGAGTGCGCGGCTCCAAATTTCCTGTAGGCAAGTACCACTTGTGAGGATTTACTATCCGAAACACGTGTCAGGTGCATGAATTATTGGTTTGAATTTTGTTCAATTATGTAACGAGCTGGAACACTTCCCGAACTTGCCGATTTCGTTCTGATTCCCAAATAATATTTTACTGCTGATATTCCGATACCTGTAGATCTTAATTACGTGTTACACATAAGATCTACATGTACAAGAAATGCTGAAAAAATCTTTTTGAAGAGCAAAAGTAAATGTATAATGTATGCTAAAGACCATGCTAAGGACATGTATAACCAGAATTTTTCGCGAGTATCAAATATCGCGATTTCATGGTAAAATAGGGTGTCTTTATTTTCGCGAGTACAATTTTTCGCGATTCCGAAATTAAAAAAAAATGTACATACAACTTCACTTTGCACCTTCCATTATTAAACTTTCAGTTATTTCTATTATAAGAATTCACTCAAAACTACTTACTCAGGATATGTTAAGAATAACAAATGTATAATAAAAACAAAATGTCACTGATATACCAATTCATCTTATACCTTATTAAACACAATTTTCGCGAAAATAATTTTTCGCGATTTCAAAATCACTCGCGAATATAACGAAAATGAGTCTCTCGCGAAAATGTCTGGTTATACGGTATGTTATCAAGGAGATATACCTTAGTTTTAGATTTCTTAATCAAATATTGTGACGGAGAATTGATATATATGCTAAACGTCTTCAAATTGATTAGCATAATTTAAGAACAGACAAAGAAGGGAGGGGATCTCCAACAAGACCCTGTTGCAGTACCCATAGCAAAACAACAAAACACCCAATGCGAAAACGCGTATACCAAGAGATAAAAAACAGACATACCACATATAAATTATCAACACAAAAGACTACACAAAACCAACGAGACCAGTAGACAACTGGTGACGATTTTGGACGGCCATTTGCCACACAAGTAATAAATGGTGTGGTTATCCTGGATTACGTGCGCACATGCCTCTCACTTCTCCGATTACCCAGAGGTCTCGAAGAACGTACAATTCTGGTGCAGAACAACCTCCTCACTGTTAGATGACAACATACAAATAAGACCGTAAAACGTAGGGACCAAAGCAACACAGATGAATATGTAAATGGATATAAAAACAGGGAGTACTTAATATAGTGCGTGCTCTGCTGGCTGTAGCGAACTCATGTATGTTATTATCCGAGGAGTCTGACTGACATTCAGAGAGGACAGATGGTCGGGACCCTGTCTTTTTTATAGAGGTTTGGACAGGGCCCGTCATGGTATCCCGTCGTCACAGTCAGTCAGAGTGCAAGTCTCAAGAATGCACTGGTAAAAGAATGGAGATTGGTCAAGTACCAAGCCTAGTGTCCATCTGGCGACATTAGGATCATATCCACGGTATATAAGGGGTTTGATGATTCTGACGCATTTTCGATGGTTATGCTGTCTGTATACCTTGATTCTTCTAATTTTGATTGTACTCTATGTTATCCGAAATGAAAGTAACCGGATGTGACAGTTCTACCGAATTGAAGCGGCGGGTGTTGCATGCAAGCAGGAGATGTTTACTCTTCCTGGACACCTGGTCTCACTCCCATATCGGGAGTTCGCTTCTTTTTATATGGTGGATGTTTTGTTTGCTTGCTTTGGTTCCTGTTTTATCCTGATTTTGTATGCCTTCGGTTTCTGATTTTCTGAATCATCGATTTTGTGCTGTATACAGGGATATATTCATTATCCATATTTGTCATTTGTAAGGAATTTTTGTGTGCAATATAGTACTGGGAGATCCAATTTAGAAATAGAGGTATTGATATACTAAACCGTCTGCTACTTGCGTGGCAGATGGCCTTCCCAAATCACCCATTGGTCTCGTCGGTTTATGTGTAGTCATTTGTGTTTGATGTTTCTATGTGATTTGGTGTTCTATGGAACGCCATGGCTGTCTTATGATGAGATATTTCAATATATGGTATGGTTTAATCAATATATGCGGTGGTAAGTACATTATATGCGGTGGTAAGTACATTATATGCCGTGGTAAGTACATTATATGCGGTGGTAAGTACAATATATGCGGTGGTTAGTACATTATATGCGGTGCTAAGTACATTATACGAGGTGCTAAGAACATTATATGCGGTGGTAAGTACATTATATGGAGTGGTAAATACATTATATGCGGTGCTAATTACATTATATGAGGTGCTAAGAACATTATATGCGGTGGTAAGTACCTTATATGGAGTGGTTATTACATTATATGCGGTGTTAGATACATTATATGGGGTGGTATGTACATTATATGCGGTGTTAGATACTTTATATGGGGTGGTATGTACATTACATGGGGTGGTTAGTACATTATATGCGGTGCTAAGTACCTTATATGGGGTGGTATGTTCATTACATGGGGTGGTTAGTACATTATATGCGGTGCTAAGTACATTATATGCAGTGCTAAGTACATTATATGCGGTGCTAAGAACATTATATGGGGTGGTTAGTACATTATATGCGGTGCTAATTTCGTTATGTGGTGATTTCGTTATGATAAACATTCTGATGACCAAGATTAAACATTTCTGAGACTCGGATCGCAGCTACGTTAAGGCACTCCTCGATTTTACGTTTTTGTGGCCTTTAAACACAAATATTTATCTGAGAATACTATGTTGTTTAATTGAGGTATATTTCATTGTATTTTATTTCAAAAGTGAAAAGATTAAATCTTTGGCAATCAGTGAAATCTATTCTACAATTTCATCACTTTCATGCAAGGGTGCGGTGGCGTAGTGGTGAAGACGCAGGACTGTTGTTACCAAGGTCGCGCGTTCGATCCTGGCCACGGGTAAATTTTATTTTCAAAATTTTTACAAAGTTCTTGCTTTTTTTAAAATGATATCAATAGGCATTGGTTCCGTATATTGTATATGCTTTTACATATTAGAAGAGCTTTGTACAGTACAGATAAATTATGTGATATTAGTCAAGAGTAGATTAATTCTGTAACACTACGTTGCTAATATATAAATTATAATTTTTATTTTAGCTTGTGATATTCAATTTACGTGGTCTAAGAGAGAGAGAGAAAAAAAAACAGGGTGACGTGAAAATTCTATATCATTGGTTATTTTTCTTATTCTAATAATTAGAATTAAAAAAATGATATAGAATTTTCACGTCACCCTGTTTAAGAATATCAATGTAATCGGCAATCTCTGAAATCCAGAAACTGAAAAAAGAAAAAAAAAACGGTTGTATTCCTTTCTTCTCGGCCACTTATGTAGCTTTCTGTCGCGAAATACACACGGTGTAGATATAGACAAATTTATTTCCTTCCAAACGGTTAAATATTTGATCGGAACACACTATGAATAGATCGTTCCATGATATAAAAAGAAAAAGATGGCAATCATAACCTACTTTTGATATCGCTCTAGAGATAAATTTTAAAATAGTCATCCATCCCTTTTTTTTTTCGTTTTTGCCTGTGGACATTGTTTCCCCCCTCGCTTCAGAACCCCACTTGTCCAGAAAATGTGTTTTATTGATATACACCTTTGGTGAATGTGGCATTGTAAAGCGAGGGGGGGGGGCGCTGTTGTGTAAAAGCGTTTCCGTTTTCCATTGTTTTCTGTGTAAAAATGCTTATTTTGACCAAAATACCGGTCTTTCTTCCAGCCCCCCCCCCCCCCCTGATAGAGCTGGGAAAAATGTTGAATCCTTTTGTGTTTATGTGTCCTTTTGGGTTAATGATAAACCGAGTCTCAAAAATCTTTAATCTTGGTCATCAGAATGTTTATCATAACGAAATCACCACATAACGAACTAAGCACCGCATATAATGTACTCACCACCCCATATAATGTTCTTAGCACCGCATATAATGTACTAAGCACCCCATGTAATGAACATACCACCCAATATGAAGTACTTAGCACCGCATATAATGTACTTAGCACCCCATATAATGTACGTACCACCCCATATGATGTTTTTAACACCGCATATAATGTACTAAGCACTCCATATAATGAACTTAGCACTCCATATAATGTACTTATCACCGCATATAATGTTCTTAGCACAGCATATAATGTACTTACCACCGCATATAATGTTCTAAGCACCGCATATAATGTACTTATCACCGCATATAATGTTCTTAGCACCGCATATAATGTACGTACCACCACATATAATGTTCTTAACACCGCATATAATGTACTAAGCACTCCATATAATGTACTTAGCACCGCATATAATGTACTTATCACCGCATATAATGTACTTACCACTGCATATATTGATTAAACCATCCAATATATTGAAATATCTCATCATAAGACAGCGATGGCGTTCCATAGTGTTCCTTGTACATTTTTGTATATCTTTCTGTGCGTGTCTACTCTGTGTTTTGTATGGGCGTTTTGTGGTTTTGAAGTGGGTGCTGCAACCGGGTGTTGTTGGAAATACACTCCTTTCTGAGAGATAATATAATTTTTGATAGTAATTGCACAGCACAGCCGAAAACATCTTTTAAAACTCGACTCACGGAGAAGATAGATAAATTATTATATTTATCATTATGATAGCTACTGAAACACTCTCTTTTACGTGTGATTTTCTATAAAAAAAATAAGCTATGAATTTTCGTTGGTTTACAGTTGTAAGACATCTAGACTGTGTATTTCAAAAGAAGATCGTTTCCTATGGTTCATAGAAACGCATGTAACAGTTGATACTTTTATATGCATTATATATCCATCCGAAAACTCTGCTCTTACGAGTTAAAGTGATATTAGAACATCTGTGATAATAGTATATAGCATTAGCTTTTTAAAAATGAAATTTTTCATCCTGTAACCACAGAAAAAAAAACCCTGATTTTAGAGGAAATCGACATTTTTGTCAATTTAGGTTGCACTCCATAGTATTGGTCATTGAAAATTGAGCGTTTTGAATGAAAGGCATGCAATAGTTGACGTTATATTAATAATTTTATATTGCTCATACAATACAAAGCTACATATCAATAAAAAGTACTCTTATTACTGATTACTTCTATTATTCTTGATTTCATCTGAACAAATCCTGTCAGTCAGACATGCTGCTCAAAGTTATAGCAGTACATTTAGAAGATGACATGGAAATGGGGCATGACCCCTCAAAGTGACTCAAATTTGACATCCTTCTCAAATGATTTTCTTAATAAACTGTATGTCTATTTGTTGTGTATTTCTTATTCTATAATATGTGCAATTTATTTGAATTTTCACCTGATGCAATTCGAGAAATATGACGTCAAAGTTTTCTTACCTAAATACAGCATTCATTTCTTTGCCCAAGGCTAGTCACATGACCTCTTACTTTCACATCCGGTCATACTATACATATGAGGTATACAATGGAAACAATGTGCTTTTCTCTAGACAACAAGCTAGTTCTTTCTTCCAAATATCAAAAATCAAAGTTATTTCAATAATAAAGCTCACATAATGAAGCTGGACCCCATCTGTCCCCTATTTAAAAAATCATCCCTAGCCAAATTCCAAATGCGACACAGCGGATACTATGTAGTGTAACCTTACCCAATAAATTTTCGGGATCGACTGTATTCTTCGTGGGTCTCAGTAAATGACGTCAGAAGTTGAACACGACAAAGTGATTGCCTGTACAAGCACATGTGTATACGCATGTGATTACCGTTTCAAGAATAAAACAATCAATATCTTAAACATAGTTTTTTATTTATTGAGCAAAAAATAAATAAATAAATGAAATAAATAAAGGGCGCACCATTTCTTAACATGCTCATGGCTGGCGATCACCTGTAGATTCAGGACAGAAGTTTGACATAATTTATATTCTGATTTTAAAAATCTACATATGGATTTATTGATCTAGCACTTGCCGAATATAAGATCGTTGTTTGCGGGGTAACCCCCCCCCCAACATACACCCACACACACCCTCACCCTCTCCCATACACGCACACACACACACACCCTCACCTCCCTCACACACACATACACACACACACCCTCTCTCTCTCACACACACACACACACACACCCTCACACACACACACACCCTCACCCCCCCCCCCCCCACACACACACACACATTTGTCCTTTTTGAGTCGTTGAGAGAGAGAGAGAGAGAGAGAGAGAGAGAGAGAGAGAGAGAAAGATCAATGATCATCCAATCTTTTCTATCATCAATTGCCTCTCATGTAAACGTATTTCAAAAATGTTTTCAGATGCTTCGTTCTTTTATTATAATGTTATTCCATTAAAAACCGCTAACTGTGACCATAACTTTATGATTTAAATGAAAGAATAATTTCGAATCGTTTTCGTTGTTAATCCCTAAAATTGTGACCATATATATTAATAGAATACAATTTGATCCTTATTTTAATCAAAATAGATTCCGTGACATCGACTTGGAGCCCCAGAATAATATTAAAATTTACTGAGTGTTTTACCCACTGGGGAGCTCGTGAAATAAGGTCTACCCTTATCCCTTGCAGGGAATGCAGGTGAATATTGAAATAATTATTTATGAAGATGAATTCCAAAAAATATATGTAAAAATAAATTAATAACATTTTGTTTTAGTCATTATACCCCTTACCCCCTTCCTACGCTTCTCCGAAAGATTGTTTTCAATGTTCGCTGTGATCCGCCCTCCCTATTTTAGATTCCTGAATCCGTCTATGCCAAAGATATCTCCATCTGTCATTTGTCATTTAAGTGAATGTATACGACAATATGAATATAGGTATACTATGTTGTTCACATTACCTAACAAGATGACCACTAAGTATTCTGATAGACTGGCACATTTTTAATCCTCTTCAAATTCAACCGCTGCATGCATAGGACTTGAGCAAATGCTAAATGTTACATTGTATTCAAGGTTATCTACCAATTTTTATTCCACAAGACTATGTTGTAAAGAGAACAATATAGCAATGCTGCTATGCATCCTTGTCTCTGGATTTAAAGGTGTGTCAATTTCTGGAATCCCATGAACAGCATAGCAAACAAAACACTCTATGTATGATCACCTGTATCCCATAGGGATACAACAAACACTGCTTATTCTCAAGGTCAAGAGTCAAATGTCATTGTCACTGTGGACCTAGCTTTTGGAATTTTCATATTCTAATGTCAAGGTTACTGATAAACTCCAGTTTAAAAACCTGTTAAATAGCAAAGAACACAAAACAATAACACCCACAAATGCTCCTGATACAGAGAGGATAAACCCTATTTTGATTTTGAAGGTGAAAGGTAAACTGTCATAATAATTGTGGACTTGGAAATTTAATGGTTTAAATTAGTGCATCATATGTACATTTCATCAAATACTAGTAGTGTATCGTCAGTGATGCATAAGGCTCAAAGAGGGGAAATCCAAATAGATAGTAACTATAGAGCAACATTCTAAAATTGATCTGAAAATGTTCAGCTAAGGACGGAAAATTGCTAGCAGAGAGATACCCCTTACCTTTTTTTTTAAAGTACAATGAAACCAGACGAACGATATGGGGGACTCACAGTCCACAAGTAGGGATATTAAGCTTTTGATTGTAATTTTCGATATTGAGATATATTTATCTTCCGAAATGGGAGTAACCGGATTTGACAATTCTACCGAATTGAAGCGGCAGGTGTTGCATGCAAGCGGGAGATGCTGACTCTTCCTGGGCATCTGGTCTCATTCCCATATCGGGAGTTCACTTCTTTGTTTGTTTTGGTTCCTTTTTTATCCTCATTTTGAATGCCTTTGGTTTATGATTTTCTGAATTATTGATTTTGTGCTGTATATAGGGATATGCTCATTATTCATATTTGTCCTATTTAAAAATCGACGAAATATCAGTTATTCCGTCTCTTAGTCGATAATGTAAGACAAAATCATTATGATATGAACGTCTTCAAATTTAACAGCATTATTTAAGAACAGATTACTTTGTGCACAGCATGGAACAGACATGCACGTTTCGGGTACTTACATTACTTCGGGTATTACACAACCTGTCTTTTATGGTGATATGATAAACAAAATTAGAAAGATCAAAGGTAGGCAGCATAACCATCGAAAATGCATCATAGTCATCAAACGCCTTTTATACCGTGGATATGATCCTAATGTCACCAGATGGACACTAGACTTCGTCCTTGACCAATCTATAGTCTTGTACCAGCGCATCCTTGAGACTTGCACTCTGACTGACCGTGACGACGGGACTCCATGACGGGCCCTGTCCAACCTCTTTAGAGAAGACAGGGCCCCGACCACCTGTCCTCTCTGAATGTCAGTCGGACTCCTCGGGTGATTACATACATGAGCTCGCTACAGCCAGCAGGGCACGGACTGTATAACACACGCCCTCTTAATATATCCATTTACATATTCATCTGTGTTGCTGACAAATATGGATAATGACTATATCCCTGTATACAGCACAAAATCGATAATTCAGAAAATCAGAAACCGAAAGCATACAAAATCAGGACAAAACAGAAACCAAAGCAAACAAACAAAAACATCCACCACATGAAAAGAAGCGAACTCCCGATAGTGGAGTGAGACCAGATGCCCAGGAAGAGTAAGCATCTCCTGCTTGCATGCAACACCCGCCGCTTCAATTCGGTAGAACTGTCTCATCCGGTTACTTCCATTTCGGAAGACATCGAGTACAATCTTTGGTTGGATGGTTCAAATGGTCTATGACAAAATATCATCCACCATTCTGGAGAGTGGGACATAATAGTGTATGACGAGTTCCCCATATCGACCGTAGAACTTCCTCAGTGACGATGTTAGTCGGTCACAAACATATCCCTGACTGAGAAGCTTATCTGCAAGACGCCTAGCTCTCAGAGCAAAGTCCGTATATTTGGTACTTGCTCTGGCATAGCGTATTAATTGAGATATGAAGACGCCATAAGCTGGAGATGAAGGGATGTTGCTACTCAGAAAAGGAAAGTTTGTAATGCTGAAATTGAAGTTGTCACGTTTGTCATAGAGTGAGGTGTTCAAGTGACCATCAGTGTCATAGGACAACATTATGTCCAAATAGGATGCTGAATTATTTGTCTCAGTAGTTTCTTTGACTTCAAGCTCTGAAGGATAGATACTGCTCAGGTAATCCGCGAATTTTGGATTATTGATGGACAACACATCGTCTATGTATCTGTAAGTGAAGTTGAAGTCAGAAGCTAAGTATCTTTTCCCTTCAGAGATCAAAGATTGAATGAATTCAGCTTCGTACGAATAAAGGAAAATGTCGGCAAGGAGTGGGGCACAATTGGTCCCCATTGGAATTCCGACAATTTGCTTGAATACCTTTCCTCCAAACACCGCAAAACAGTCCTCATAGTTTCGCAGTGTTTCGACAGTACAATATGAACGATACGGAAATATATTTGGCTGTGTTTGAAATAAACATCAAAGTAGTACCTAACAGTTATTCAGGCTCAACGTCGAGAAGGCAAGGTAAAATCGTGAGAATTCCCATCGAAACGGTTGCGAACCCCGGAATGAATAACATTCCGAAATGAGACCGTATTATTGAAGCCAAAGTGAAAGTCACTTTGGCTTTAATAATACGGAAGTGTTCCAACTCTATACTTTCTTGAAAAAAATTACAAACAAATTTTCATTCACCAGACATGTGTTTCGAATATTAAATTCTCATCCGTGATGCGCTTCCAGCCAAATTGATTTTGTTGAAGCCGCCTAAATTAATTCCTGCAGCGCACTCTTGAGTTATCTTTTGAATTTAGATTTGTGTATTTACTTTACAGAGAGTGCGCGGCTCCAAATTCCTGTAGGCAAGTACCACTTGTGAGGATTTACTATCCGAAACACGTGTCAGGTGCATGAATTATTGGTTTGAATTTTGTTCAATTATGTAACGAGCTGGAACACTTCCCGAACTTGCCGATTTCGTTCTGATTCCCAAATAATATTTTACTGCTGATATTCCGATACCTGTAGATCTTAATTACGTGTTACACATAAGATCTACATGTACAAGAAATGCTGAAAAAATCTTTTTGAAGAGCAAAAGTAAATGTATAATGTATGCTAAAGACCATGCTAAGGACATGTATAACCAGAATTTTTCGCGAGTATCAAATATCGCGATTCATGGTAAAATAGGGTGTCTTTATTTTCGCGAGTACAATTTTCGCGATTCCGAAATTAAAAAAAAATGTACATACAACTTCACTTTGCACCTTCCATTATTAAACTTTCAGTTATTTCTATTATAAGAATTCACTCAAAACTACTTACTCAGGATATGTTAAGAATAACAAATGTATAATAAAAACAAAATGTCACTGATATACCAATTCATCTTATACCTTATTAAACACAATTTTCGCGAAAATAATTTTTCGCGATTTCAAAATCACTCGCGAATATAACGAAAATGAGTCTCTCGCGAAAATGTCTGGTTATACGGTATGTTATCAAGGAGATATACCTTAGTTTTAGATTTCTTAATCAAATATTGTGACGGAGAATTGATATATATGCTAAACGTCTTCAAATTGATTAGCATAATTTAAGAACAGACAAAGAAGGGAGGGGATCTCCAACAAGACCCTGTTGCAGTACCCATAGCAAAACAACAAAACACCCAATGCGAAAACGCGTATACCAAGAGATAAAAAACAGACATACCACATATAAATTATCAAACACAAAAGACTACACAAAACCAACGAGACCAGTAGACAACTGGTGACGATTTTGGACGGCCATTTGCCACACAAGTAATAAATGGTGTGGTTATCCTGGATTACGTGCGCACATGCCTCTCACTTCTCCGATTACCCAGAGGTCTCGAAGAACGTACAATTCTGGTGCAGAACAACCTCCTCACTGTTAGATGACAACATACAAATAAGACCGTAAAACGTAGGGACCAAAGCAACACAGATGAATATGTAAATGGATATAAAAACAGGGAGTACTTAATATAGTGCGTGCTCTGCTGGCTGTAGCGAACTCATGTATGTTATTATCCGAGGAGTCTGACTGACATTCAGAGAGGACAGATGGTCGGGACCCTGTCTTTTTTATAGAGGTTTGGACAGGGCCCGTCATGGTATCCCGTCGTCACAGTCAGTCAGAGTGCAAGTCTCAAGAATGCACTGGTAAAAGAATGGAGATTGGTCAAGTACCAAGCCTAGTGTCCATCTGGCGACATTAGGATCATATCCACGGTATATAAGGGGTTTGATGATTCTGACGCATTTTCGATGGTTATGCTGTCTGTATACCTTTGATTCTTCTAATTTTGATTGTACTCTATGTTATCCGAAATGAAAGTAACCGGATGTGACAGTTCTACCGAATTGAAGCGGCGGGTGTTGCATGCAAGCAGGAGATGTTTACTCTTCCTGGACACCTGGTCTCACTCCCATATCGGGAGTTCGCTTCTTTTTATATGGTGGATGTTTTTGTTTGCTTGCTTTGGTTCCTGTTTTATCCTGATTTTGTATGCCTTCGGTTTCTGATTTTCTGAATCATCGATTTTGTGCTGTATACAGGGATATATTCATTATCCATATTTGTCATTTGTAAGGAATTTTTGTGTGCAATATAGTACTGGGAGATCCAATTTAGAAATAGAGGTATTGATATACTAAACCGTCTGCTACTTGCGTGGCAGATGGCCTTCCCAAATCACCCATTGGTCTCGTCGGTTTATGTGTAGTCATTTGTGTTTGATGTTTCTATGTGATTTGGTGTTCTATGGAACGCCATGGCTGTCTTATGATGAGATATTTCAATATATGGTATGGTTTAATCAATATATGCGGTGGTAAGTACATTATATGCGGTGGTAAGTACATTATATGCCGTGGTAAGTACATTATATGCGGTGGTAAGTACAATATATGCGGTGGTTAGTACATTATATGCGGTGCTAAGTACATTATACGAGGTGCTAAGAACATTATATGCGGTGGTAAGTACATTATATGGAGTGGTAAATACATTATATGCGGTGCTAATTACATTATATGAGGTGCTAAGAACATTATATGCGGTGGTAAGTACCTTATATGGAGTGGTTATTACATTATATGCGGTGTTAGATACATTATATGGGGTGGTATGTACATTATATGCGGTGTTAGATACTTTATATGGGGTGGTATGTACATTACATGGGGTGGTTAGTACATTATATGCGGTGCTAAGTACCTTATATGGGGTGGTATGTTCATTACATGGGGTGGTTAGTACATTATATGCGGTGCTAAGTACATTATATGCAGTGCTAAGTACATTATATGCGGTGCTAAGAACATTATATGGGGTGGTTAGTACATTATATGCGGTGCTAATTTCGTTATGTGGTGATTTCGTTATGATAAACATTCTGATGACCAAGATTAAACATTTCTGAGACTCGGATCGCAGCTACGTTAAGGCACTCCTCGATTTTACGTTTTTGTGGCCTTTAAACACAAATATTTATCTGAGAATACTATGTTGTTTAATTGAGGTATATTTCATTGTATTTTATTTCAAAAGTGAAAAGATTAAATCTTTGGCAATCAGTGAAATCTATTCTACAATTTCATCACTTTCATGCAAGGGTGCGGTGGCGTAGTGGTGAAGACGCAGGACTGTTGTTACCAAGGTCGCGCGTTCGATCCTGGCCACGGGTAAATTTTATTTTTCAAAATTTTTACAAAGTTCTTGCTTTTTTTAAAATGATATCAATAGGCATTGGTTCCGTATATTGTATATGCTTTTACATATTAGAAGAGCTTTGTACAGTACAGATAAATTATGTGATATTAGTCAAGAGTAGATTAATTCTGTAACACTACGTTGCTAATATATAAATTATAATTTTTATTTTAGCTTGTGATATTCAATTTACGTGGTCTAAGAGAGAGAGAGAAAAAAAAACAGGGTGACGTGAAAATTCTATATCATTGGTTATTTTCTTATTCTAATAATTAGAATTAAAAAATGATATAGAATTTTCACGTCACCCTGTTTTAAGAATATCAATGTAATCGGCAATCTCTGAAATCCAGAAACTGAAAAAAGAAAAAAAAAACGGTTGTATTCCTTTCTTCTCGGCCACTTATGTAGCTTTCTGTCGCGAAATACACACGGTGTAGATATAGACAAATTTATTTCCTTCCAAACGGTTAAATATTTGATCGGAACACACTATGAATAGATCGTTCCATGATATAAAAAGAAAAAGATGGCAATCATAACCTACTTTTGATATCGCTCTAGAGATAAATTTTAAAATAGTCATCCATCCCTTTTTTTTTTTTTCGTTTTTGCCTGTGGACATTGTTTCCCCCCTCGCTTCAGAACCCCACTTGTCCAGAAAATGTGTTTTATTGATATACACCTTTGGTGAATGTGGCATTGTAAAGCGAGGGGGGGGGCGCTGTTGTGTAAAAGCGTTTCCGTTTTCCATTGTTTTCTGTGTAAAAATGCTTATTTTGACCAAAATACCGGTCTTTTCTTCCAGCCCCCCCCCCCCCCCCCTGATAGAGCTGGGAAAAATGTTGAATCCTTTTGTGTTTATGTGTCCTTTTGGGTTAATGATAAACCGAGTCTCAAAAATCTTTAATCTTGGTCATCAGAATGTTTATCATAACGAAATCACCACATAACGAACTAAGCACCGCATATAATGTACTCACCACCCCATATAATGTTCTTAGCACCGCATATAATGTACTAAGCACCCCATGTAATGAACATACCACCCAATATGAAGTACTTAGCACCGCATATAATGTACTTAGCACCCCATATAATGTACGTACCACCCCATATGATGTTTTTAACACCGCATATAATGTACTAAGCACTCCATATAATGAACTTAGCACTCCATATAATGTACTTATCACCGCATATAATGTTCTTAGCACAGCATATAATGTACTTACCACCGCATATAATGTTCTAAGCACCGCATATAATGTACTTATCACCGCATATAATGTTCTTAGCACCGCATATAATGTACGTACCACCACATATAATGTTCTTAACACCGCATATAATGTACTAAGCACTCCATATAATGTACTTAGCACCGCATATAATGTACTTATCACCGCATATAATGTACTTACCACTGCATATATTGATTAAACCATCCAATATATTGAAATATCTCATCATAAGACAGCGATGGCGTTCCATAGTGTTCCTTGTACATTTTGTATATCTTTCTGTGCGTGTCTACTCTGTGTTTTGTATGGGCGTTTTGTGGTTTTGAAGTGGGTGCTGCAACCGGGTGTTGTTGGAAATACACTCCTTTCTGAGAGATAATATAATTTTTGATAGTAATTGCACAGCACAGCCGAAAACATCTTTTAAAACTCGACTCACGGAGAAGATAGATAAATTATTATATTTATCATTATGATAGCTACTGAAACACTCTCTTTTACGTGTGATTTTCTATAAAAAAAATAAGCTATGAATTTTCGTTGGTTTACAGTTGTAAGACATCTAGACTGTGTATTTCAAAAGAAGATCGTTTCCTATGGTTCATAGAAACGCATGTAACAGTTGATACTTTTATATGCATTATATATCCATCCGAAAACTCTGCTCTTACGAGTTAAAGTGATATTAGAACATCTGTGATAATAGTATATAGCATTAGCTTTTTAAAAATGAAATTTTTCATCCTGTAACCACAGAAAAAAAAAACCCTGATTTTAGAGGAAATCGACATTTTTGTCAATTTAGGTTGCACTCCATAGTATTGGTCATTGAAAATTGAGCGTTTTGAATGAAAGGCATGCAATAGTTGACGTTATATTAATAATTTTATATTGCTCATACAATACAAAGCTACATATCAATAAAAAGTACTCTTATTACTGATTACTTCTATTATTCTTGATTTCATCTGAACAAATCCTGTCAGTCAGACATGCTGCTCAAAGTTATAGCAGTACATTTAGAAGATGACATGGAAATGGGGCATGACCCCTCAAAGTGACTCAAATTTGACATCCTTCTCAAATGATTTTCTTAATAAACTGTATGTCTATTTGTTGTGTATTTCTTATTCTATAATATGTGCAATTTATTTGAATTTTCACCTGATGCAATTCGAGAAATATGACGTCAAAGTTTTCTTACCTAAATACAGCATTCATTTCTTTGCCCAAGGCTAGTCACATGACCTCTTACTTTCACATCCGGTCATACTATACATATGAGGTATACAATGGAAACAATGTGCTTTTCTCTAGACAACAAGCTAGTTCTTTCTTCCAAATATCAAAAATCAAAGTTATTTCAATAATAAAGCTCACATAATGAAGCTGGACCCCATCTGTCCCCTATTTAAAAAATCATCCCTAGCCAAATTCCAAATGCGACACAGCGGATACTATGTAGTGTAACCTTACCCAATAAATTTTCGGGATCGACTGTATTCTTCGTGGGTCTCAGTAAATGACGTCAGAAGTTGAACACGACAAAGTGATTGCCTGTACAAGCACATGTGTATACGCATGTGATTACCGTTTCAAGAATAAAACAATCAATATCTTAAACATAGTTTTTTATTTATTGAGCAAAAAATAAATAAATAAATGAAATAAATAAAGGGCGCACCATTTCTTAACATGCTCATGGCTGGCGATCACCTGTAGATTCAGGACAGAAGTTTGACATAATTTATATTCTGATTTTAAAAATCTACATATGGATTTATTGATCTAGCACTTGCCGAATATAAGATCGTTGTTTGCGGGGGTAACCCCCCCCCCAACATACACCCACACACACCCTCACCCTCTCCCATACACGCACACACACACACACCCTCACCCTCCCTCACACACACATACACACACACACACCCTCTCTCACACACACACACACACACACACCCTCACACACACACACACCCTCACCCCCCCCCCCCCACACACACACACATTTGTCCTTTTTGAGTCGTTGAGAGAGAGAGAGAGAGAGAGAGAGAGAGAGAGAGAGAGAGAGAGAGAGAGAGAAAGATCAATGATCATCCAATCTTTTCTATCATCAATTGCCTCTCATGTAAACGTATTTCAAAAATGTTTTCAGATGCTTCGTTCTTTTATTATAATGTTATTCCATTAAAAACCGCTAACTGTGACCATAACTTTATGATTTAAATGAAAGAATAATTTCGAATCGTTTTTCGTTGTTAATCCCTAAAATTGTGACCATATATATTAATAGAATACAATTTGATCCTTATTTTAATCAAAATAGATTCCGTGACATCGACTTGGAGCCCCAGAATAATATTAAAATTTACTGAGTGTTTTACCCACTGGGGAGCTCGTGAAATAAGGTCTACCCTTTATCCCTTGCAGGGAATGCAGGTGAATATTGAAATAATTATTTATGAAGATGAATTCCAAAAAATATATGTAAAAATAAATTAATAACATTTTGTTTTAGTCATTATACCCCTTACCCCCTTCCTACGCTTCTCCGAAAGATTGTTTTCAATGTTCGCTGTGATCCGCCCTCCCTATTTTAGATTCCTGAATCCGTCTATGCCAAAGATATCTCCATCTGTCATTTGTCATTTAAGTGAATGTATACGACAATATGAATATAGGTAATACTATGTTGTTCACATTACCTAACAAGATGACCACTAAGTATTCTGATAGACTGGCACATTTTTTAATCCTCTTCAAATTCAACCGCTGCATGCATAGGACTTGAGCAAATGCTAAATGTTACATTGTATTCAAGGTTATCTACCAATTTTTATTCCACAAGACTATGTTGTAAAGAGAACAATATAGCAATGCTGCTATGCATCCTTGTCTCTGGATTTAAAGGTGTGTCAATTTCTGGAATCCCATGAACAGCATAGCAAACAAAACACTCTATGTATGATCACCTGTATCCCATAGGGATACAACAAACACTGCTTATTCTCAAGGTCAAGAGTCAAATGTCATTGTCACTGTGGACCTAGCTTTTGGAATTTTCATATTCTAATGTCAAGGTTACTGATAAACTCCAGTTTAAAAACCTGTTAAATAGCAAAGAACACAAAACAATAACACCCACAAATGCTCCTGATACAGAGAGGATAAACCCTATTTTGATTTTGAAGGTGAAAGGTAAACTGTCATAATAATTGTGGACTTGGAAATTTAATGGTTTAAATTAGTGCATCATATGTACATTTCATCAAATACTAGTAGTGTATCGTCAGTGATGCATAAGGCTCAAAGAGGGGAAATCCAAATAGATAGTAACTATAGAGCAACATTCTAAAATTGATCTGAAAATGTTCAGCTAAGGACGGAAAATTGCTAGCAGAGAGATACCCCTTACCTTTTTTTTTAAAGTACAATGAAACCAGACGAACGATATGGGGGACTCACAGTCCACAAGTAGGGATATTAAGCTTTTGATTGTAATTTTCGATATTGAGATATATTTATCTTCCGAAATGGGAGTAACCGGATTTGACAATTCTACCGAATTGAAGCGGCAGGTGTTGCATGCAAGCAGATGCTGACTCTTCCTGGGCACCTTGTCTCGCTCACATATCGGGAGTTCACTTCTTTTCATACATGTATGGTGGAGTTTTTTGTTTATTTTTGGTTCCTGTTTTATCTAATTTTGTATGCCTTTGGTTTATGATTTTCTGAATCATTAATTTTGTGCTGTATATAGGGATATGCACATTATTCATATTTGTCCTATATAAAAATCGACGAAATATCAGTTATTCAGTCTCTTAGTCGATAATTATTATAATATGAACGTCTTCAAATTCAACAGCATCATTTAAGAACAGATGACTTTGTGCACAGCATGGAACAGACATGCACGTTTCGGGTACTTACATTACTTCGGGTATTACACAACCTGTCTTTTATGGTGATATGATAAACAAAATTAGAAGGATCAAAGGTAGGCAGATAACCATCGAAAATGCATCATAGTCATCAAACGCCTTTTATACCTTGGATATGATCCTAATGTCACCAGATGGACACTAGGCTTGGTATTTGACCAATCTTTAGTCTTATACCAGCGCAGCTTCAGACTTGCACTCTGACTGACTATGACGACGGGACTCCTTGATGGGCCCTGTCCAAACCTCTTTAGAGAAGACAGGACCCCGACATCCTGTCTTCTCTGAATGTCAGTCAGACTCCTCGGGTTATTACATACATGAGCTCGCTACAGCCAGCAGAGCGCGCACTGTATAACACACGCCCTCTTAATATATCAATTTACATATTCTTCTGTGTTGCTGGGGCCTCTACGTTTTGCAGTCTTGTTTGTGTGACGTCATCTTACAGTGAGGAGGTTGTTTTATACCACAATTGTACGTTCTTCGAGACCTTTGGGTAATTGGAGAAGTGAGAGGGTTGTGCGCACGTATCCAGGATTAGCACACCATTTGCTACTTGCCTGGCAAATGGCCGTCCAAAGTCTGCACCGGTTGCCCATTGGTCTCGTTGGGTTATGTGTAATCTTTTGTGTTTGATGTTTACATGTCGTATGTCTCTTTTTCGTCTCATACTATTCTAGTCTTTTGTGTTTTTGCATCGGGTGTTTGATTGAACTTGGCTACATGTATGTCTCCTGTATATTAAATGTCTTCAAATTGAATAGCATCATGTAAGAACAGATGACCTTGCAGCATGTGTGAAACATGCGCGTTTCGGGTAATTAAGTAAGGGTTTTACTACCTCCGAGGGCGTGACCCGAGGAGTAGTTGAATTACCCACTTAGTTGATTATTGTTGTACGGCAATTGTTAGGCCATCAAACAATTATCACCAATGATTGGATAATTCTTCATTGCTAGCTTAAGAAAACTATACACATTGTAGTCAGTCAACGACTCAGTCAATCATCGTTACTTCATTCATTAATCGAGTCATTACTACCCAATGAAAAATGCACGGAAAAGAGTAAATTTCCGTCTATATAATGTAGGCCTTTCAACAATTTCCACTGGAAAATTTGCGAAAGCCGGAATAAACAATACATATATATATTCCGAAGTCATACAAGGCGCCTGGGGAGTCGACGTCGGTGTCTCTTGATTGCATGTAACACCCGCCGTAGCAGTTGCATGAAAATTTGTCCTTTGGTGGATTTTCGATGTACATATTGATGTACATATCAGGTAAATATGTTTTGTTTGGTGATGTTGCCAACCATTCAATCGCAACCAAGACTGTCACTGTTCATTCTGGAAACATTTAAAGGGATCTCATGTGTTTTTATATGATCCCTGTAGCGACAGAAGAACTGCCTCAATGAAGATTTCAGCCTTGTATAACTTGACCATGAACGAGAGGCTTACTTGCATTATAAGCCGTCTAGTTCTAACGATGAAATCGTCATAATTGGAACATGCTTTGTGTTATATAACAATGATTTAGTGCACCAAATGCGGATTTCAACACATATGATATATGAAGGTTTAAAGAGAGGCTTAATCCAAAGTGTAAATAAATGAAGTGCGATTGACATTCTAAAAAATGATCTAAATGCCAAAGCCTCAGCCAAGGAGAGAGCTTATCCTTCAGTTTAAAATAATTTTACACACTAGATCGGTATTTCTGTTGGTAAACTGTAAGTCCACGAGGATTTCAATCCTCTAGTTTCACCATTTTTCGACACAAGTCTTAAATTATTGTGGGTTTGTTCCGCTGGGCCAGTATAGGGTGTTCATCATAGAACTCCTTCCCTTTTCCTTGAAATATATATTTGTAAGTTCTCCGTCACATTTTTGATAGACTTAAGAGTATCTCCACGAAGGCATAACTCTGCCCTTGTCTAGTTCTTTGGCAAACATGTAAGGTCATATTTAGAATTTCACTCTTCATATATCAATATTTTGACTGTATTTTTAATTTCGGTATCAAGATTTAAAGCTTGATACAAAAATGTCTCAACGTTAAGTAATGATGAGACATTTTTATTGAAATGCGCATATGGTGCACTGAATTTATATGGCCCCGTAATCTGAGATTATAGGGGTCATATAGATTTTGGCGTGTCCATTTGTCTGTCCGTTATTCTGTTCGCCTGAAAAACTTTAACCTTGGCCATGACTATTAAATGATTAGTGTAAAAGCCTTTCTGATAGCACGAAACTTGTTGACCTTGTGACATCCGCCTTGAAATATGGACTACTTTTTACATTACAACTGTCATACTGGCAAATGTGCTGACGAGGACATTCGAGTTTTACAAATATAAGGGTTTTTTATATTTACAATAGAAAATAAATGTCTCAATATTGATAATTTCAACCACTAGCTATGTGAATACAGCCTACACAAAATAAGGAGCGTCTCATTTTAAAAGTATATATTTTGGATGGCGCCAGGAAAATTCGCTTTGACTTTATTCAACCTGATTGACATAAGATACTACTGACGAGAATCCAATTGTTTAGTAATATAAAATTGGTACTATAAAACATACATTTCGATATTGATAATTTGTATCTCTGCTGGTGGGTTGTTAGTCCCCGAGGATATCAGTCCGGCCCATAATTTCACAGTGTATCTCGACAGTACAATATGCATGGGCGCTACGGAAATACATTTGGCTGTGTTTGAAAATCACTTTGGCTTTAAATACGACTTGTGAGGATGTACTATCAGAAACATGTCTGGTGCATGAATATTGGTTTGAAATTTTGATCAATGATCTTACGAGTTGGAACACTTTCCTACGTAGCAGAGTGGAGAATGGGTAAAGTAACACTATCAATTGATCATTATAATGCGGTCAAACATAAATTTGAAGAAAAAAATAGTTTATTTCCATGAATCTTGAAAATAAAGATTTAAAATGTGTTAAAAATTATTAAATTTTGTAAGCAGTAGGGCAATTGTAATGTACATACCTTTCTATCTTGAAATAAGTATCTCGCCGAAGTGATACACGCAAGTAGCTTCGTCTTTATCATTTGACGTCCCGGCCTGTGTTTATGTAGAATGGATGAATTTCCAAATATATCGTGATACAGCAAGAAAACACGAATTTTGGCGATATTTTTACAGTGACACAACAGTAGAAAATATGACATACATCAAGACAGCACGAGAAGATATGGCGTCACCATGAAAAATGTTCTAATGTCTGGTGTCTAAACGCATACAACTTTAGAGCGGTCTCAAATTGAAATTAGTTGGTCAAAGAACTCCTTATGAAACTGCTTATTGATCATTTGATAATACCCGTAAAGGAGGAAAATGAAAAGCGGGTCTAGAGGGGTAAGGGGACCCCTTCAAACAGTGTTTGCAAAAATACTTCTTTTTTTCAAAATAAGAGGTTTAATTTTAAGCCCCACTACACACACATCGATAGGCTAGACCACCCTGAATAAAAATTCTAGAAGCGCCCAAGAAAATAGAAGGATTAAAGAGATCCATTTTAAACATTGTCTTCACTTTTTGCAAAAATATGTTACTTTTATAGATGTATTCTTGAATGCCAATGCCATTCACTATTTCAAACTCCACTACAATATCACTGCCACATACTTTACTCCATGTTTACTTTGTTATTTAATTTTGAAAAGCAAATTCATTTGGTAATTTCAGTTTTTATTTATGTTTAACGGTTTCGATGGACGAAGGAGATTTCGAAGAGGTTTTTACACCCGCCCTAAAACACTTAAACACACAGACTGGACAAACACAACAAGGGACACCAATGGGGCAAGAGTACTAAATAAAAGAAGTCATGACAACAGTTAAAACAGAAGACTACGCACAAACCTGCTAGATAAATGATGGACAAGCGGTGCCGAATTAGGATTCTACTCTGCTTTCTGAGAAAATGGTATGGTTTTCTATATGTAAATGCAGTATGGCAGAAGTCATGGAACATTCATCCTGTTGGAGATCCCCTCATTTCAATCCGAATATGAAAACCTAGAGATGTCTAAGAGACCGAATAACTGATTGGTACTTCTTTGATGTTAATATTTATCTAAACGTCGTACAATCATTTAATGCTGTGTATACTAAAAAGAGGTTTCATTAATGGATAAATGCTAATGGATATCTAAGTGTTGTGTTCTGTTCTGTGACTTTTCTACCAAATTCTGAGATCTACCGATTGTGTGAAATGAATTCTACAGAATTGAAGTGGTGGGTGTTGCATACAAGCAGGAGATGCTCACTCAATCTAGGCACATGATCTCACTCATTCGCAGGTTCACTTCTCTTCATATGGTAGATTTAAAAAAATAAAATTCTGTCCCTTTTCCGTAGTTCTGGTTTTATCCTGGTTTTGTATGCCCTTGGTAAGATGATTTTTCGACTACCGATTTAGTACTTATTGATAAGGATATTTTTTCCATATTTGTCATTACATACATCTAGATATAGACTGCTACTGATAATTTAATCGTATTTCATATAATTGTTTCTGAGGATAGCCCCTTCATTCCGATCTTGATTGAAAAGTCAAAATTTCCGAGTCAACATCTTTATGTGTCATTCTTCATAATGACGTCACTGTTAAGGTCGTTCGGTACAGGCGTCTTATCGAAGTTACGTTTTCCGTAAAACGAGAACATTTTGATATAATTTCCAAATAAATTTGTTTACACCAATCTATGCATTTTGATTGGTTAATATGATCGTCAGAAAAATGGCGAAATACACTTCATACCCAATGAACACGATAAAATACCGGAAGAGCCGGAACTACTTCCATCAAAATCATTTAGTATGTTGCTAAGATCGGCTTTCGAATGATAATTATGCAAAGAAAAAAATGTTATTAATAGTAGCCCTTAGATATAAATACGAGATCAGAATTAATGAAAATTTTATGACAATTTCGATGATGTACCGGTACAGTATACGTGGTTTTTACAGCGTAGTTCGGTTGCTATGCTCCTGTTTTTGAAGTTTCTTAGACCATTTCCTATCCTTAAAATTTCATGAAAGACAGACAAATCAGTAAATGACGAGAAAAACAGAAACTTCAGTTATTTTCTTCAAAATTACATTCCCGTCGTAACAGAAGAAAGTACCTGCGTTTGAAATTTTCCAATGACTGACGACTGTCAACGACAACTTGCAATAGTTTTGATTGAGAACTTCAAAAGGACCGAAGATCACTGTTTCAAATGATTTCTATGAGGTACAATCGTTCTGAACCTATGAAGTATTGAAACTAGAAACTTTTCTAATGATATCTTTTCGGCGAGATGAAGAATTTAGGAGAAAATATTGACAGCGAATAGAAAATTAAGAGATCAAAAGACGGCGACCGGTACCTACCTCGGCCTCGATCAGGATACAGTATCGTCATGAATTTTCACAATTAACTTGTCACTTATGAAATAACTAAATCCTAGGAAGGTATTCTGATACCAATAGATCATAATCATGCCGTTTTCTGCAAGGATTAGATCTATAAGTACAGAGAATCTGTCTGTATAAACTCCCAGCTCCTGCGTGTACATGCCATGTCGGCGACCTTGAACTTGAACTGCAGAACGCGTCATCAAAATGTTACGTCATATCATCGGATGATGTAATGGATTGATAAAATGGGGCTCCAGATGGGGAACGAATATTTTTGACACATTTGCTGCCTTTAACTAGCAACGTACTCATTATATCTATTTCGTCTGGGAACTAGTTCGCCTACGGGCCCTACAGAGTTGATATTTTCATACGCAATGTTTTAAATTACTAATTTCTTGGGTATATTTGTGAAATTTGGGATAAATTTGGGTTTGGAAATTATAAGAATTGACTGTTCAATTTAGACAGTTTATTGGAGTATGAAGTTTGGTTTGTCGCATCACAAATTTTGCGTAAAACCGCTTCGCTACGCTACGCGGTTTTACACAATTTGTGATGCGACAAACCAAACTTCATACGCCAATAAACTATCAAAATTGAACAGTCAATTCTTATATGATTTACACATATTCTAAAAGCTAACTTTAAATACATTATGTTGTGCTAATTACATCCATTTATGAAGTTTGCTTTCCTTAGTAATAACGTCACAAAGTGTTGTAGAACGCTACCTACATGGCATATATTTGCGCCGTTCGTATGCGCTAAACTGCATAATAACAACGACAAATTAGACAAAATATACAACGGATGTTGACAAAATGCCCTAAAATGGATTTCTGGGTGAATAAACTCTTTAATCGTGAGTTTATAACAACATTTTCTTGTAATATGTAAAATAAACGTTGCAATTCATATTTTAACGACTTTTTTCGACTCTTGTTTTTGATTTTCCTTATGCAATTTTCATTCTAATGATTTCTAAATTTTGAAGCGATGTACTTTATAAGTGCGCTGCAATGTGACCCATTAAAAGGTGAACATGAAAAATTCTATAAATATTGAAGTTTTCAAAAAATCTGAATAAAATCCAAGACAACTGAGACGATGAGGGCTGACGATTTTTTGGGAGGGGGGGGGGGTCACTCCCACCCCTGTAACGGCCAGTTAAGCGAAGGGGTGGTGTGCTTGCTTCTATCAACGATTCTTAAAGAATTTAATGCTGGTGGTTATGGAAGTTGCCCACCCGGTCTCAAAATATTTTTATCCGGTTTCTTCGGTTTCCTTCTGCTCTATGGGCCCTCCAACAACAAAACACAAAAAACAAAGATTCTGAACCAACGTTATACTTCATTTCAAATGGCTGTGTAACTTTTTCGTTATAATGTAACAAATATTTAATCTTTTCACACGGGTATAATAAACCGGTTCGGAATAATAAAACGTTCTTTCAAATATTACTTCTATATCACAATTTTGATTTTGTTTTTTTTTTGGGGGGGGGGGGGGTTGTTGTTGTTTTTAATTTTTGTTCTTGCAAAAACTGTTTTCTTATTTTGATGTGAAAGGAGTAGAGACGGGAAGGGCCAAAATCGGCCTTGTGGCAAAATTTATTCATACTGTTTTTATTTCACATACGAATACCTATATCATTGAAAACCAGTGCTAACTTTTACGGAAAAGCTATATTCACCTTGAAATTAAGCCGAGAAAAGGGTATAGAAAGCGGATAACGTCACTTTAGCCGTGACATTGTAACGCCATATTCTAAAGTTATATTGTGTTTATGACTACATTTTTCAAGCTGCCGAACGCATTATAGTTATTCATTCAAAACAATTATATACATGTATGTGCAATTTCCTCCTTTAAAACATTTCTAGACTGACATGTTAAAAGTTATAATTTAGCACGGTATTACTATATTATCACGCCTCAGACAAAATTGTCGCAATCTTATCGGGCAAATTTTTGATAACGTGACGCCGTGAAAAAAAAAGAAATCCGTGGACGAGTAATGCATGCAGTTATGGGTCGGAGGGGGTCGTTACATAGTAAGTTAGTGACCTGATACGGCTTCGCCTCGCCCGATACGGGTTTTCTTTTCACACCATGCATTTTTCAGCATCATTTCAATAACTTACTATATAACTTATAAAATCTACCACACAAATACATGTATACATAATCATTCATTTTTCTGTATCATATTCGGGTTTTTCCAACCTCAATATTTCTTTAAAAAAATATGATGTGCTTTTTTTCTATTTACAAGTTTCCAATGTCTAAATTTACAAGTTTCCAATGTCTATCGATGATCATTTTCATACAATAAAAGGGTCATGACGGTCATAAAACGTTCATCTTTAATCAGGAAGAAAATCTGATGTTCTAACTAATTATGTATACATTTATAGTTGATTGATAGTAAATAATTAGAAAAGAGTAAATTCTCCTGAAAACCTCATTTAATTGAAAAGAAAACAAAAAACCAAAACTTCAATTCTGAATCATATATTCAATCATAAAGATACATAAAGTGCAAAAGCACGCAGTGACGCTGTCGAAATCTGCGCTTATACAAGAATCAAATACAATTGCCGTTTCTACATCACACAATATAATAGTATGACACTTTTAAACACACAAATACTAACTTGTGTACATTCAGTTCATCACAAAATCATACTTTCATAAATTCAGTACTAGTTAAGTTCAGTCATTGAAATCAAAATAATACTCTGAATAAAAAGCATAAATTATTAGTGGTAGGACACCCAATCCCGTAGTGCACGTTATTACAATAAACATCAAAGAAGTACTTATCAGATATTCAGTAATGAATAAAGAAAAAAAAATTCACGTCTTGCCTGACTAGCGTTTGCGCGTCGAATGAATGAGAACGAGACTTGACACTCACTTCTCGAACACTCTTGGCGGGAAAACATACTACGCCCTCTACAATTAAAAACCGCCAGGAGAAAGTAATTTCATTCTAATTCATTTCATTCAAACGATTGAAATTTCATTTCTCCTGAAAACCTCATTTAATTGAAAAGAAAACAAAAAACCAAAACTTCAATTCTGAATCATATATTCAATCATAAAGATACATAAAGTGCAAAAGCACGCGGTGACGCTGTCGAAAAACAAAGAACGGGAAAAATTAAAGGCCTAGATGTTTGGATACTGATAACCTGTCATCAAGAGAATCTTTGATATAGCCATCTTTGGCATTTTCCGACCTCCACCACCCATGGCGTTTAAACAACCTATCAGGGATACCATGATTTGCTGCTGCTGAAGCCCCTCCCGAACGGAGACTGTGTAACCCATAACTACGAATGTCTGACACAAATGGCTTAATTAAAGGCCTCTATGAATAATTCTCTCATTCTACTATATGACATTGGCTTGTTACCTTGTCTAAATTTGTAACCATGTTCACATTTAGTGACATTTTGAAACAAAAAAGTATCAAAATCAGAAATTTTGGCATAAGAAATATAGCGATCAAGATTTAAAATAGGGCATAATTTGGAATCACATCTAGATATTACTAACCAATTGCCGTCTCTATATACATCAGTTTTACTTTGTTCGATGAAAATTCTCATATGCGTAGTAAAAATTCAACATCGCCTAATTTCAAATGTAACAGTTCTGATGCCCGAAGGAAACCAGAATAGGATAATAAACAAGCAGAAATTATTTTTTGATTGTACAAATTTCCTTCAACAAAAAGACTATTAAATATTTTGTCCAAAAGATCAGGAGTAATCGGTTCTTTCTTGAACACTGGAACACTGAGACGTCTCTTCGCTCCTTCCAGGACATTTCGTACCAAGATTGAATCGGTCGGCGATTGAACACTTATCATATTATGCGCCCACTTTATTCCATAAAATGCAGTGACAACGGGACTGGGTGAACTACACTGTTGTACCAAACACGAAAGATAGAGAGATACGTGAAAAGCCTTGGCCGGTAAAATTTCTTCGGTAGAAATGCCATTTGAACTCGCCCATGATTTCCAACGCATGAATGCTCGATAGTAGCCTTTAATCGTATTGGTTGACCTGCATTGTGCGATCAAATCAGTGACCAAATGAACTTTATCTACCAAGGCCTCAGGTAACTCCAATATGTCATGCTTGAATGCCTGTAAGAAGAGATGTAAAATATAAACAAAAATTAGAATATGAGTAATAACAGATATAACAAATACATCACTAACTAAACGCATCTAAACGCTCAACCGGCAGTCCAGTCTCAGAGCTAACATTCTAAACGGTAAATCTGATTTACCAAAAATGCCAGTGCATTTTCCTGGAATATAAAATTCCTTTCTTATAGGAAGCTCAATTACTCCCACAATTTCTTTGATAAAACCTTGTCCATTTGGATATAAAAAGGCCAAAAACTGGCCGATTTCCAAAAAGGTACAATAAGAGTTCCGTATACATAACATTGTTTCATATATTTCAAAACCCTAGTTACGATGCTAGGAGGGGGAACAAACCACCCATTAACACCATACCAATCTGCAGTAAAAGCATAAATACCTATGGCATTAGGTGTCCAAAACCTGGAGTAAAATGTAGATAGCTTATTGTTACGATCATTTGCGAAAAAATCGACTTTATGAGGTCCCCACATATAATTAAGAATATCAAAAATGACGTCAGAAACACTCCAATCGTCAAAATCAACTATCCTGCTCAACATGTCTGCTCTTTCGTTTTGATCCCTGGGAACCCACTCCATGTCAAGTGTGATTCCGAAAGATAAGCGAAATTCAAAAATGTCTAAAGAAATGTTTAGTAGCTCTGATTTCATGCTTCCCTTAGAAACTATGCTAACTACATTTCTATTGTCTGAATACCACTTAATGTGTTTAGCACGTAAAAAATGAGACAAAGATTGTAGAACTCTAAACACAGCAGCAAGTTCTCTCCAAGTGGAACTACGGGTACTTTCACTATCTGTCCACATTCCGTGAGCAGTGCTCAGTGGCGCATCTACAATATACCCTCCGTAACCAGTGTTACTAGCGTCGGTATACACAATGGAATGAACTGAATAATCAGAAAGGAAAGGTCTAGAATTGATCTTGTCTGTGTTATCTTTCCAAAAATTAATCTGATGAAGACTTTCTTTACTGAGGAAAATGAAAGAATTCCATGACTTTGCTGATAAAATATCTATGGAAATAGATTTTGTCATAATATACACACTATTTCCTAAGACATAAGACATAGAAATAACTTGTCCTACAAAACTTGCAGCCATTCTGACATGAACTTTGACACACTTCTCTATGTAATAACCTAAAAAGGTAACCTGTTGTGATGGATTCCACATGGACTTCTCACCACCTTTTGGAACAAAACCACTTTTAATCAAATCATCTTTGATTTCCGTAGAAATTTTGTGACACATTTCTAAATCATGATGAACTCCCAAACCATCATCTAGATATATTGTGATGAATTTCCCTTCGCTACGCCACTTCTTGACTAGGGGACGAGTAATTTTGGTAAAAATATAACATGCCGAACTCAAACCAAAGGGCAGAACTTTAAATTTGAAATATTTAATTTCATCCTGGAAAATCCAAGAAAACCCCAAGAAGGTAGTATGCGGTTCAAATATATCTAGATGATGATATGCTGAGTGCAAATCAAACTTAAAGCAGAAAGAATTGTTAGTAACAAAATGCATTGCAGTGCGAATATCTTCAAATTTCACTGTCGATTTCTATAAATGTTTGTTAACATGACGTAAATCTAAAATTAGGCGCTTTTAGCCATTTGATTGTACAGAAACTGTCAAAGGATTCACAACATGAGGGATAGTCGAACACTCCACTGCCAAATGCCTGACCAACAAGTCACGGATGGCTTGATCAACGAAAGATACATGGTTCAATGCCGATCTGTTGTTTTTCAGAATAACAGGGGGACGTACAGAGTAAAAAGGGATTTTATAACCGTTAGAAATGGTATCCAAAATGAAATCATGAGCACCTATTTGTTGCCAAAATGATAATGAAGCTTTTAAGCGACCTTTCACAATAATATCTGCCTGACCCTTTTCATATTCATAAAAGTCTTCAGTAAGATTGTATCGTTCATTATGATTGCATTCAAAAGTATACTCATCTTTTATTTCTTCATTCTGGCTTGGTTTTGGTAGCTGAAGCTGTTGAACTCTTTGTGTTGTACGGGCACTCGCTCCTCCAGTGAGACAATGATCCACAAGCGTAGCATGATCCGCCTCTCCGCTGTGACCTGTTAGAGTGTTCGAAACGAAATGCCTGGTGTCCATTGATCCATGGATTGTATTGGGGGCAAGAAAGGGCTGCATGGATACCTGAGGAATTGAAACTAGGCTGAGCAGGGTGAATACGACTCTCGGACTGAGGTTTTTTAACCTTATTCTTTGCCCGTTCCTTGTTCTTGCGAATTGCCCTGACTTCGGCCTTGTGAATTTTGTTTTCATCGTCAGAGTCGCTGGCAACAGGGTTGCTTTCGTATTGTCTAACGGTTTCCCAACCGCCCTCGTTTGTATCTGCGATTTTGATCAGTTTATTACGTTTCTTGATTTTTTCAGAGACAGAATCTGCCAGCTCTTTCGCGTAATCGAACTTTGAATTGGAAACAGCCCAAGAAAACTGCGTAACGTCTTCTAACAGTTCAGAATGAAACAAATACTGTATTTTGTTACCCTCAAACTTCCATTTATGTTGAGTGTCCGTCTTCAATTTTTTAACAACCTGGGAAGACCCGTGCACCTCCTGCTTCAACTCGCTGAGCTCAGTTAAAAGTTTACAGTTTAAATTACGCAAGGAATCACCTTGGGCTTTCACTACATCTAGGATGTCTCTTAAAGAAATATCGTCGGATTCAGCCATTAGTGGACCAAAGCGCAGAGAAGACAAGAAAAATTTACGTCTTGCCTGACTAGCGTTTGCGCGTCGAATGAATGAGAACGAGACTTGACACTCACTTCTCGAACACTCTTGGCGGGAAAACATACTACGCCCTCTACAATTAAAAACCGCCAGGAGAAAGTAATTTCATTCTAATTCATTTCATTCAAACGATTGAAATTTCATTTATCCGTTTGTAAAAGATCAATCGAAGAAAATTAGATTGAACAATTAAAAATATCATTTTCCAATGCTACTAATCGAGGGACTTATATCCCTCGATTAGTAGCATTGGAAAATGATATTTTTAATTGTTAAACTGAGTATCAATTTACCCTGAAATCGCCCTATGAATAAAACCCAAAGAAATAGTCAATACTCTGCGCATTGATCTATTGGGTGCTCCAAAGGACCAAAACAATAAGAAAGCGTAAGAGTTTTTCTTTCATAAAAAGCTTGTTATTTTGGCGAGTCTATCATTTATGCTGGCGTCACACTGTCCCGATTTAAGCAGCCGATGGCCACACGATAAAGGATTGTGATCGTAATATCATCGGGCTATTCGTAAGGCCATCTTGAACAATCGTATGACCGCCGGCTTGATTTGTCAAAATTCGGAAACAACTTCGGGAGTGCTGTCAAAATCTTTGGCATGCCAAAAACTTTCCGATGGCACTCCCGAAGGACCATCTTTGAAACAGGTCATTGTAATAATCTTGCCCTTCGTAAGACCATCGAGAAGGCATCTTGCGTATTCGTAACATCTTCGTTTCTCCTTCGAATTACCATCGGGACATTCGGGGAAATTTTGCCATACGAAGGCATCACGAACGTGCCAAGAACCTCCCGAAAGAGTTAGGAGGGCTATACGACTTCGTGACAACCTCGTAATTTCATCGAAATGACATCGTAATGTCATCGTACACTAGTACGATGACGTTAAGATGGGATCCCGATAAAAAGATGTCAGACACAAATATTAAACAAAACATTTCAAATACATAATATTCAAAGCAATTTTTCTAAGTTAATCCAAATCTATCAAAATAAAATCTTTTCTGTCTTCTCCAAATTTGCAAGTTCAATTTGCAAGTTCAAAATAAATTCATTAAAAAGCAAAATGACGTGCCTTGATGTTACGATGAGGAAAAAGAAGGCAGAAGCATTATTTCTTTAAATTCATCTAAGAGAGAATGTACTCAGTATTTTATGTTATTACTGGTAATACTAGTATCTTGTTGTGACATATATCCATTTTCATCTTTCTTACATTGAATCATCACGTCTTCCACTTGTTTCCACCAATGATGTTTATAAATTAAATTCGTACGGAAGCCCGTACGTGACAGGTATGAATTATAATTTATCTGGCGGCCGCCACTTAATTTATCTTTATTCATTTATTAATCGAAATGAAAAACGGCTCAAATGGATCTATTTAGATCCCGACTTAGCTATAATAGCTCACATTCCCGTCTCCTCTGATTTTTGCAGTGGATATGTGCCTTAAATAAAATTTCAGAATAATACATGTCATTGACAACAATTAAAAAAAATTGTATGTTTGTGTGTTTTCGCCTATAACTACCTGGAGGGTGTCTTTCTTTGAAACATCAGGATGGAAAACGAATTTTTAATACCACGGCCTAATCCCTAACCACAGTGAACACTAAAGCGTAGAGGTGAGGTAAAAGCAGTGGTAAAGGAAGAAGTAAAATAAATGCAACTGCTCTATTAATACGCGTCAACTGCTACGCAAAGGTAACTTATAACTGAACCCGTTGTCTATTTGTCCGTCTGGTAGTCACACTTTCACATAAAGAACTGTAATGATATGCCTTGTAAATCAAACTTTCAAAGATGGTCGAGCATGATAAGAATCAACATTCATATATCTTGGCTAACCATGCTACATAGACAGTGCGATTCAGATATTCGATAACATATATTTGAGTTACTATCTGTTGGGTACTTTTCTGAGACAGAAATAATAAAAGGCGGAGGAGGAAACCATTGTGTGCTAATGATTAAACAAGAATGTTTAAACATTCAAAACGTGATGCATTCCTGGTTATAATCCGATGCATCGCATTCTAGATACGACGTCGTGAAGCAATCTAATAGCCTTCGTTAATACATCGTAAGCCTTCGTATGACCTCCGAACATGTTTAAAGATAAAATTCGTCCCGTCGTGTCGTCATCGGGAGCGGTTCGGATACAATCGTGTAGTCATCTTTTAACATCGTGTAATAATCTTTTAGCATCGTAAAAACATCGGTTGCTGAGCGGATCTTAACCATATTCGGGAGTAACTTCGCACGAAATTGAAAATTTCATATTCGTGTGTCCATCGGATATCATAATCGGGACAGTGTGAGGCCTACATTAGTTGAAAGGGAACGGGTCCCTGGACCCTCACTTTATCCGCTACTGATTCAGACAGTCATTGGTTTTCAGTTTCAGCAATGGGCATATTTTGTCTTGGTATGGCCATTGTACTGTACAGTCGGTTTAAATACGGAGGCTTAATCCTCAAGTAAAGTTGTACATATATGTACTTAGAGAAATGTTATTATTACAGTACAACGTATGAATTTTCAAACAGTGCAACAAAATTTGAATTTATATTTTAAAAATGTAAAATGAAAACGTCATTCCAAGTTTTATCTCTATTTAGCGTCCATAATTTTACAAAATCCTTAACTTCAGCGGTATATACATGCATGAAGAAATTCCCGAAGAAAAGAAACAAACACACAGTGAAGACCGTCAAAATTGATATTATCAATAATGGTAGTACTTATAGCCAAACTGTGACAGTTGTCACCTAATTCTATAGCTAGTACATGAACTTGAAAAAAAAAAATTTTTAAACATTCAATGCCTCTTTAAAAAATAATTACTTCATATTCTTATCAAGTATGTTGTACTTCAATGTGCTCAAAACGTAAGCACACCTGGGCGTGGACAAACAAATGAAAAATGAGATTCATTCCATTTCGAACTAGCACACGATTTTCATTCGATCTATCACAGGAAGCTAAGATCCGTCCCCCTTCCTTTGAAATAAATTCTAGATCCGCGCGTACATTTTTGGGCCGGATTGCAAAGCAATTCCGGTCTATAGATTGACAATGTCCGTCTGTCTGTCCGTCCGTCTGCCGTCAACATTTTGGTTAAATTTCTGGTTGAAGCAAAATATCAGGAACTGTATACAACAGAAACTTTATATTATACATGTGAGTTGCACAATTGACAAGACCTTTCAATTTTTGTCGTAACATTTGACCTAGTGACCTCGACCTTTGACGTACGTACATTGTAGTTGAATTATGGTTAAGTTTGTGGTTGAAGCAAAATCTCAGGAACTATATAGATGTACACAGTTACAGGTTGCCTCTGACTGGCCTTTCAATTTATGCCCGGCCCGTAATATTTGACCTAGTGACCATGACCCAGTTAGTGACAAAAACTTACCATACCGTCTTTAGTGGTGTTTTATTTGGACATAAAATAGAACATTGACGACTCGCAATCTATATAATATATTGCAAATACTATTTTGAAAGTTAAATTGGGGTCCCTGTAAAGTGCGAAACGAAACAAAAACGAAACGAAACGAAACGAAACAAATCGAAACGAAACGAAACAAATCGAAACGAAACGAAACAAATCGAAACGAAACGAAACAAAACGAAACGAAACGAAACAGATCGAAACGAAACGAAACAAAATATAAAACTTAAAGAAAATGAGGAAAAGAGGAAAAATCGCCGAGAACGAATATTTCAAGACATGTAATATTGCCTTAATCCAAGAGTTCTACATTTGTAACTAGTGTCGAGAGGGTTTCTTGAAAGAGTCAAAGTTGACAATTAAAAAAAGTAAATGTCAAATGCCATTCATGTATTTAAGAGGAAGAAAAGGTAGGGGATAGAAAACCACGCTATGACACCGTAATGAGATCATAAACGGGTTGGGGCACATTAATTGTTCTCATTTTTCTGATAAAATTTTCAAATACACATAACGGAACAGTTCCGTTTCCTTTGCGCTAGACTCCTCCCTGCTGAATAATATTTTTCCGTCTATGACGAGGTTATTCATCCCATTCACTCTCCTTTCAAATGCAATTTTGCATATACCGTATATATTATGTCTTAATCGTCAACTTTGATTCTTTAAGAAACCCTCCAGCCACAAGAACTAACGGTTGAAGGCAATAATGAGGGGGTGGACAGGGACAAAGGGAGGGGAGAGAAAGGGGCGGGAGGAGGGAAGAAGGGGGCGAGAGGAGGGGCAGATGATTGGGAGGGTAACAGTAACCCAAATAAAATTTAGGAAATTACTTTTAATATAAATAATCTTGTTCTTATGCGTTCATGTACATAACATATACCTTAAATTTTTTCCCGATCGCTTCGCTCGCTGCAATTTTCAATTCATTTTTCAAATACTGCAGGCTCGCTTCGCTCACCTTAGTTTTTCATCTAAACAGGTCAATTTCCTTTTTCAAGGTTTATAAAAGGAAATAACCAAATTACTTCACTTTTGCACCAATTTACACTTTAAAGTTTAAACATTTGTCTTGACCGCCCAAGACCTCCTCCCCCCAAGGGGAGGGGGCGGCAGGAGGAGAATGGTACCCCCTGACCCTTCAATAAGATCAGTCTTGTCTTGAAATATTCGTTCTCGGCGATTTTTCCTCTTTTTCTCATTTTCTTCAAGTTTTATGTTTTGTTTCGTTTCATTTCGATCTGTTTCGTTTCGTTTCGATCTGTTTCGTTTCGTTTCGTTTCGATCTGTTTCGTTTCGTTTCGATTTGTTTCGTTTCGTTTCGATTTGTTTCGTTTCGTTTCGATTTGTTTCGTTTCGTTTCATTTCGTTTTTGTTTCGTTTCGCACTTTACAGGTACCCGTTAAATTTTTTATAAGTTGCCCTTCATGATCCGTCTTTAATAATCATGAAAAGGAAAATGACATACAATTTTTATTTGTTTGGACCCCTGTTCATTCATTTAGTCTGACCATTTTCAAACAAATTGAATTAGAAAAAATATGATTCAATGTTGTATAAAAGCACGTGTACCCGGAGAAATGAATCATAACGAATTTATCGTAAGTTCTCCTTTTTATGGGCGATCCTGTGGGAAATAATTTACTTTCTGATTTAATTAGAATTTTACTATGTAAAATCATCGATTAAAATGTTTCTATCGCCGAATATTACATATATTGCATCTATTTAAATCAGTTTCCCTTTGACAGCTGTCAAGTTTGCCGATGACTCTTCGGCCGTCTGAAAGCCATGTCCCCCCCCCCCCCCCCCCCCCCCCCCGACAAAGCCGGAATATAAAAAACAACGAAGGTTCCTTCAAAATTCACATCATTGATCCCCTTTTTATTTAATTTCCACGTATTTCAGGAGAGGATCTTTGATTTCTCCGTACTGGGGGAACCAAAACATTTATTTAATTGTCAAAATGAAATTTAATTTTTGGGCTAGATGACTTTCCTTTGGGACAGAATCGTAAAGAAGGATAATTCAAAATGGAAAAATCAGTACTTTTTTCGAGAAAGTTAGAGGAGGTGCGCCCCCCCTATTGAATCCACCACTGCACTTTTGCATGTATGTGTCTATAACTATTATTTGCAAATGTTGTGAAAAATTGAAACCACCAATATCTATAAAGTGATAGGATTTTTTTTATATTTCATGTGTATATGGGCATTGTGGATAACAAAGAGATATTTAAGAAATGACTGTCTTACTTTGGGTGATCATGGTAGTATAATTCTGGTTGGTCACGTGCAAATTCCGTGAATCGCGAAGCGATTCTCGGAAAATTTGCACGTGTCCAACCAGAATTATACTACCATGAACACCAAAAGTAAGACAGTCATTACTTATATTTCCATTTGTACTAAATATCAGTCAACCCATTTAGCATTTATAATGAGCGAGTTGAATCTTATAACGTCAAAAGTATACGAACGTTGGTAATTTCTCCGTACTTTCAAAACTAAAGCGTGACGTCACAATAGGCAACCAAAATTATACATATAGTTTATAAATCCCTTTGCCTAACGGGCGCTAAAAATGGGGATTCTTATGCAATGGAAATATTATCAAATATTCATATACGTACGCGCATTCATCATCTGATGACAGTCAAGCCTTGGACGACATCCCTTTCCAAATGTATCGGGTGGAAAGGAGAAGGATGACTTAAGAACATAAGGAAATCAAAACTTTAAGAAAATTCTATTAAAAAATGATAAACAAGCGCTACAATATTGCATGAACAACATGACGTCATATATGACGTCATTTAAGGTACATTGCGGCGTTACGGCACGAAAATTTTGCGAGAAGACATAGCCTGAAAATTTGTCTACATGAAATTTAAGATTTGATCAATCTTTGATATAATTTTCATGTAATTATTCCACGAAGTTTTTCGAAATTTTAAGCCTCAAAGACGGCATTGACGTTCTAATTCGGAAATATGCGTTTTCTGAACTAAAATAATTTTAATCTAGAAAATTTACCAAGGAGGGTGAAAAGGGAGATCGAAAATATTGTTGCCATGTTGAGTATTGTATTTCTACTGATTATTATGTATGTTGGGGGAAATTTGCAATTTTTATCGCCATTTTGCAACATATTATTCAAAAATGCGCACTCATTCAAAAGGCAAAACACGGCTTGCTTCATTTCCACTTTCTCCATTAAGTTGTGGAGATCCTTAAAGCCCTTCTTACACGTAAAAGTAGAGAATGAGCTGAATTCGAATATATAAAAACATCGATAGGTCTTCTCGGCAGATTTTTTGCAATTTAAGATTGAAAATTTGTTTTGCGTGTCTTCGGCGTCAATTTTACTCGCAACGTCAAAGTCACAGCGTGTTCAGATCGCATGTGTCAACATGACGTCAAGGAGTATGCAGAATATTTGATTCTCTGTAACGGTCTTCTTTAAAACATCCAGAAACCAAATTTTATTTTTTCTAAGTTAATTAAGCAACAATAACATGGGCCGTACTCGGACTAGACCTTACTTCTTAATTTATTTTTATCTTAATTTATCTTAAATTTATTCTCCGTACATGACATTTTTTCTTCAAATATTTGAAAACATCATATGGAACAGACGGACGGACATGCTCATTACTACCGGTATTTAATCCGATATGTTTTGGCGGGGTATACAATAAAAATACCCTCTTGTTTATATATACGTGTACTTTATGATATCGGAAAAGGGTTGGGGAGGGGCGGGCCATGTAAAATATACATTGTGATTTTCATTTCACGCTCGTTTTAAAATCATTACGTTCAGTCGCCTCGATTGTCGTTATATATATATTATCAAAATGAAATCCATTTCAATCTCCGAGTTCAGGAATTCCTCAAGAAGGCAGTACGGTATCTTTTTTTCCGATTACAAAAAAAAAATCCAAACAAACAACTTGCACATATGTATCATGATTACATTTTTGATTCACCTAGGGGCTTAACCAAAGCCCCTAGGTGAATCAAAAATGTAATCATGACCTTGACTCCGGAGTATAATCTACTTGTAAAAATCTTTGGTTTTCCATATATTCTTATCAGGTTGCGAAGCAAATCCGGTCTATGAAATCGCGAAGTCCGCGTCTTTCTGTCCGTCCGCCAGCCCTCCGTCCGTTTTTTGTGCTTCAACATTTTTGGGGAGGCTGTTACGTTATATGAGGGGGTGGACAGGGAAGGGAGAGAGGGAGGGAAGGGAGGGAGAGAGGGGGAAGGGTGCTGGAGGAGGGGGCCGGAGGGTGGAGGTAAGGGAAGGGTGAAAAGGAGGGAAGGGAGCGGGAGGGGATGTAAGGGGTGGGAGGGGGAGATAGGTACCCCCTGTCCGCCCCCCTTATATTCTGCCGAATGAAAACTGATTGAATCAGCTTATAAAACAGACCATACTGAGACAAATCTAACGCATCAATATGATCTTGAGATAGAATATACATATATGTTTTCGTCAACAGCGGGAGAAAAAATATAAGGAGCATTGAGAAGGAACCGTACATGAAGAATGGACCCTGCGTGCCAATATTTTTTGTCCTATCTTTGAACTAGTGACCTTGACCTTGACGTTCTTTCAAAACTTGCATCTTCATTTAATTTGTTGAAGGGATATGAGTCATACATTTCTCACCGGATTTCCTTCTGACATGATCTTTCAATGAAAACCTGGACCTTTGACCTAGTCTCACAGACCTTGAAGTTTGACCTTTTCAAAATCTTTAAACTTTAATTGATACAGCTTCAATATTTCATCTTTAGATTCTCAGCCCGTCCTCCTTTTCTGTCGGATACGCCAATTGTGCACAGAAACAAGCAACAAGGAGAGCGAGAGAAAGAGTGATCAAAAGTAAAGCCTTCATCAGATCCTATAGAAATTTGGAATTAATTCATTGTACTTTGTGTAAATAAGTGTTGAAAAAAAAATATGCCATAATTTGCGCCCTATCGATAAATGTTGCGCAACGTAGCGTGACGTTACGATCTAGTAAGGTTTATGACGTCATAGCGTATATGTGCACATAAAAAAATTCGAGGGTGAAACCTGCGTACACATTTGATTGTGATGAAAGCTTACCCGCGAGCGTTAACGCCATTTTGCCTGCGTTACGCTTGCAGATTATGCTGATGATACGATGTAAAATGTTTATATCTGCGGCAGCGTCGCCGGTAGATTTCTTTGTGCAAATAGCTTTCTTTTAAACCACTGAAGGCATTTTAGTTAACAGACTTACCGGCGAAGCTGCCGCTCTATGAAAAAATCAAAGAAATTCGTAATATTTTTTGCAAAATTATGGAAATTTCAGGAACCGTGCTGGGTTTTAACATTTACCTCTTTGCTTTTGATATCCGTTCATCGCTTTTTCGCGCGTTTTTCGAAAGAAGGAATCTTCCCAAATGAAATCAATATACCACTGATGCAAGATATCGTGTTTCATTTTGATCGAAATTACCAGGCCATTATACCGACTTTGTGGCTCTACTCCTTTAGGGGAGTAAAGTGACATGTTTTATAGAAATATGTTATACAATGATTAAACAATGTACAAAAAATTCACATTTCTGTCAGAGCGTCGATTATAGTTTTTTTACGTTACGGAAAAAGTCAATAAAAAAGTAAGTATCTCAAACTAGTACGTTATCTGTGTTGAATTTCACATGTAAACAAAAAGAAGATTGAGGGGTTTAAAATATGCAAGAACGGCAAAGACATTTCCTAAAGACTAATAGGCAGCAAGATAATCAGACGGATTGGGATTGACGAGCAGACAACGTGCATCCAGAATTGCAGATTTATAGCTCTATTGATAAAAGTTGTTCGAAAATTCGTGTACTTTTCTTTTCTTTTCGTAAAGTCCTTTCCTACAAATAAATAAATATTTTTCCTGCATTCTGCGTACATTTTTTTACAAGCTATATACTTAATCACTATTGTTTGCTTTTATCAAAGGGACCCAAGTCAGAATCTAAAGTCCATTTGTTGGTTCTCTCTAATGTATCATTTTGAGATAGAGTAAACTCACTCCGCTTTTACACAGAGATGCGGCCGTCTGTCCGAGCAGCAAATTTTTTATTCAATTTTTGTATTCTTTGATCTGCAAGAAATAGCCTGTCATCTGTCATTATTTTGTAATTCAACCTTTTTTATTTTTTCGTAATGAACCCTCAAAATAATGAGAATGACGTTGTCATAATACATTTGTTTTCTCGTAAAGCTGACGTTGCGAAAGGTTAGGGCTAATTTTTTTAACACACTCGATTTCAGACATAAATTAAGTAGTCGGGGAGCCAGTGGGGACCCCCATGCACCCCCTTGAGTACTTTTTTTCACGGGTACCATAATGTTCCTTAGGGTCTACAAAATCGGTTTTCAGGATGTACTCAAAAATAAACTCATTTAGGCTATGTGTTTTTCGACCGTTTCCATGGCAACCCCCTGCTAAAGTCATGAAAGCACTATTGGTTAAGGAAAATAGCCATATCTTGGCCAAATGTTGAGCTAAACATCTGTAACTGGTATCAATATAACGAGGAAAGGTTGTTCTATTAATCAAGTGATCATATGCAAATTAACTAATTTGCACATTCCTGAATATTCATGAAATGAAATAAAAATGCTTGAAAAATATATAAAAATCGACCCTTTCCATTTTGTTTAATCTCCTAAACTCTATGGTTTTATCTATGATTGTTATTAGATTATATAATAAATACAAAGTCTTCTCTCTCCTATGACATAACATTTGGTTCAATATTTTAGTTCAATGGCTTCTAAATTGATGTTTTTTACAGAAAAATAGCTATTTAAAGTAAGATAAGCTGATTTTTGTATACTAATTATACGATATTTACTACTTATAAAATCGAATATCTGAACCTGTTTTCTAGTGTATTTTCATGTTTTTCTCATGTAATAAATGTTTACAAAACATGATATACGTACTTTTCGTAATTTTAGGGCAAAAACCGCATTTTTCAGTAAAAAACAACAGATATCTGGATATTATCTATAAAAGGCAAACAGTTCCTTTAATCCATAAATGAAACGTATATGTTGATGTAATTTCATGGTTCTAAGAACAATTTTTGTATTAGAAGCAAAAATACTACTTTTTTCTGCTATTTTGGGTAAAAATGTCGGTTTTTCATACTAAAATTACAGATTTCTGAGAAGTATTCCAAACATAATTTATATTTGTTGTAATATAGGATATGAAACTAAATGTATTTGTACATATCATAAGCTGATAAAATTAGAAAAATAAAAACGTAAGAAATATAGAAATTCATACCATAACCACAGAACAACATTGCAAAAACACTCAATGAATCGTGAATAACACGGTATGACCACCCAATAAAGTAACAGAGCAACTCAATAAAAACCAATAACATAGTAAAGCCACTCAAATTATGGCCTTTTAACCCTACATTATATATACACAACTTAATAATAAAGTATTATCACTTGATAACATAGCAAAACCACTGAATAACATAGTCGTTTGATCCTTTATTACATACGAAACACTTAATTATACAGTGTAAACACTCAATGACACAGCAAACCCCTCAATAAAGTGGTTGTTAGACCCTTTACTATATCAAAATCACTTAATAATGCAGCATAACTAACCAATGGTTTGAACATTTGCTATAACCAAAAATTTAAATAATACCGCATAGCTACCCAATAACGTAGCATTACCACAAAATAGCGTGATGATTTGATCCTTATCTTAGCAAAACCCCTCAATAACACAGCATAGCTACCCAAAAACTTGGCATTACCGCTCAATAACGTGATTGTTTGATCTTTAAATATAACAAAACCACTCAATAACATAGTATAGCCACCAGATAAGTTAGCATTCTTACTCCATAACGTGATGATTTGACACTTTATTATTACAAAACCACTTTATATCACACGATAACCACCAAATAACTTCTCAATATCGTGGTTGTTTGCCCTTTTTTTATAATGAAACCACCCAAGAACAAAGCATAAGTACCCAATAACATTACAAAACCACCAAATAACGTGATGGTTTGACCCTTTATTGTAACAAATCACTGATTAGCATGTCTGTTTGATCCTTTATATTGCTAAAATCCACATTAAAAGCAGTCCTGGTTCTATAGAGAGAACGAGGAAAGATTGTTACTGAGTGGTAATGCTAAGTTATTGGGTGATTATGCAGTGTTATTATGTGGTTTTGAAACAATAAAGTGTCAAACCATCACGTTTTTGAGTGGTATTGCTATGTTATTGGATGCTTATGCTGTGTAATTGAGAGGTTTTGATATAATTAAAGGTCAAACGACCACCTTATTAAGTAGTTATGCTAAGTTATTGGGCGGATTTGTTATAATAAGGTGTCAAATCATCAAGCTATTGATTAGTAATGCTATGTTTTGGGGTAGTTATTCTGTGTTATTAAGTGGTTGTTATAATGAAGGATCAAATTATCACGTTATTATGTAGTAAAGCTAAGTAATAAGGTGGATATGCTGTGTTATTTCAAATGTAAGTGGTTTTGTTATAACAAAGGGTCAAATCATCACGTTATTGGGTTGTTTTTTATGTTATTGGTTGGTTATGCTGTATTATTAAGTGATTTTCATATAGTTAAGAGTCAAACAGTGTCTTTATTGAGTGGTTTTGCTATGTCATTTGAGTGTTTACACTGTATTGAGATGTGTTTTCTATGTTATAAAGGGTCAATTTACTTACTTGTTATTGAGTGGTTTTGCTATGTTATTGTGTGGTTATACTGAATTATTAAGTGGTAAGGGTTGAAAGTGGCTTTGCTATATTATGGGTTGGTTATACTGTATTTTTGAATTGTAAATCATATTTAGAATATTTCTCAGAAATCTGTAAATTTAGTATGAAAAACTGACATTTTAACCCAATATAGCAGAAAAAAGTTACATTTTTTACTTCTAACACAAAAACCGATCTTAGAACCATGAAATTACATCAGTATATACGTTTCATTTATAGATTACAGGAACTGTTTGCCTTTTATAGATAATATCCAGATATCTGCTGTTTTTTACTGAAAAATGCGGTTTTTGCTCCAAAATTACCAAAAATACGTATCTCATGTTTTGTAAACATTTATTACATGAGAAAAACATGAAAATACACTCGAAAACAAGTTCAGATATTCGATTTTATAAGTAGAAATATCTTATAATTAGTATACAAAAATCAGCTTATCTGACTTCAATTTTTCTGTAAAAAACATCAATTTAGAAGCCATTGAACTAAAATATTGAGCCAAATGTTATGTCATTGGAGAGAGAAGACTTTGTACGTATTTATTATATAGTCTAATAACGATCAAAGATCAAACTATAGAGTTTAGTAGCAAACAAAATGAAAAGGGTAGATTTTTTTATATTTTTCAAGTATTTTTGTTTCAATTCATGAATATTCATGAATATGCAAATTAGTTATTTTGCATATGATCACTTGATTAATAGAACAACCTTTCCTCGTTATATTGATACCAGTTACAGATGTTTAGCTCAACATTTGGCCACGATATGGCTATTTTACTGAACCAATAGTGCTTTCGTGACTTTAGCAGGGGGTTGCCATGGAAACGGTTGAAAAATACATAGCCTAAATGAGTTTATTTTTTAGTACATCCTGAAAACCGATTCTGTAGACCCTAAGGAACATTATGGTACCCGTGAAAAAAAGTACTCAAGGGGGTGCATGGGGGTCCCCACTGGCTCCCCGACTAAAGGTACTGTTGATATAGAAACATTTTTAGATTAAGGAGAGCTTACTCTCTAACTCATTTGCTCATATATTTTCATCCGAAAATTTTTTCTCAATAACATTTACCGTTAAATTTAGATGTATCATAAATTTTCGATATGATTTGCGCTTTTCTTGACACGAAACTGCAGATAAAGTGATGTAACTTGAAAATAATATCATTATAAACATAAAGAAATTTACACTTTCATTGTAAAAGCAAAATATAAGTGCCTATTGAACTTTTTGTGCGATGCCCAATGAAATGTATGTTAGTAACGCCGCTTAGTAGACAATTTACGCATCGCGCAAAAATAAGCCGTTTTACAAATCTGACGGCTTCTAAAAATTAATTTAAATTTGCCCATAATCAAACGCAATTTCTGGTATAAACATTCAGAAAAGATCGTTCTGACTCCGTAGATACCAATTTCATTTCGATCTGTTCTGAAATAAAAGAATTACGCGACTTTGAGTTTTGGAAACCTCAAAGGTATGTATATGCTGGCTAGAGTTACGTTCCGTTGGTGTACCGGACTACTTTAAAAGACGCAATTTTGTTGAGATGTAACAATTTAAAAGTGCGCAAAAGCTGCCTGCCACGGACTTTTTTTTTGTAAATTTGTCATCCATTATGAATTTTTGCAAGTGGTCTATTAATGACCTTGTGTTCATTGACCTCAGCCTGCGGCCTCGGTGAATATAACATATCCTTCGGGTTGCTATACTGCTATATTTACATCATACCAGGTAATTAATTGTAAAACATCAACTTTTTTCAAATCTAGAGAAAAATTATTGGAACTTTTTATTCAGTTTCCTATGCCCATTGTAGATTTCGACAACGTGCGGTTTATTTGGTTTAAAAGACTCTAATATTCCTGTATATAAAATATAGTTTTAAGATAATATTATTGACTAATATTTCACACTTATTGGTTGTATCCGCGCTGGTAAATGAGGCGTTACATTGGATTTCTTGCAATTACTAGTCTCGTTGGTTTATGTATAGTCATTTGTGTTTGATTTTTATCTGAGATTTAGCGTTCCTTGTACCATTGCGTCTCTTTCTGTGCGTGTCTTCTTTGTGTTTTTACAGTTGGTGTTTTTGGGGGTGGTGTTGGTGCTGCAACTAGGTGTTGTTGGAGATCCCTTTCTTTCTTCTTTAGTAAACCTGACAGAAGCGCTGGTTTACATTAACAACCAAATCGTCTTCTGATCTTTTTATATCCCTCTGAAGTGTACTGTATGGAGTAATTGTAGGAATGAAATATCATAGATATATACGTACAGTATATTCATATTTATATGATATTGGTGTTGATAAACGTAGCATGATTATAGGAGGGATTGTCAGTTGAACCAGGAAGAAATACCGTTTATCTTTATATTTAAATATTTTATCGAGATAGTACTTTTATCTAATATCTACAATCGTATTCAAAATCAACGATATTTGTGTACTAGCTCGTATTACATAGTAATTCGATTGGAGCTCATTAAATTTTGTCTCTCTTGTATAGTTATGTCACGATCTGAAACCGTTTGCCTTTGCCTTGTCGGCGCTAGCATGATCATGATCATTTTATCGCTAATCTCTAGTTTTGGATCATGGGTTTGGGCAGATTATCCGAAAATGGAAACATCTATCGGAATGAGGGAAAATATGGCACGCATGGAGATCAAAATTAACGATCTGGAAAGCAGATTGAAACATATGTTTGATAGAGATCCTTATTCCTACAAGAAATGTGAAGAAGTTGAAAATAAATGCAGTAAAGGATTAGAACGTTTTGAGAAAACAATGGAGGAACTAAGGTGGAAAATGGAAAGACTATTGAGGATATGCGAAGAAATATTGGAACAGAAGAAGAAATAAATTAGGAAAATTCGAGGAAACTGTCGAAAACCTCGATAAAATGAAATATAAAATAAACATGCCTATCGTTACCTCTGATATGGTGTATTTAACAGGTTTCTGCAAACTTTGTTCATAACTACCATATAATGATCAGTTATATGATTTAAATTTACATCTTGGAAGATGCAATTAGCTTTTCTGTTGTGATTTGTATCCATGCAGCGTGAGAGAGAAATGTATAAGACAAAGGAGGGAATCTCCTACAACACCAGGTTGCAGCACCCACAACAAAACACCAAAACACCCTATGCAAAAACACAGAGCAGACAAGCACAGAAAGAGACACAAAGGGACAAGGAACGTCAACGCACAACACAGAAGGACTGCAAATAAACCAACGAGATCAATGGGCAACCGTTGTCGACTTAGGACGGCCATCAGCCACGAACATAGCAGAAGGTGTTCCTCTAAAGTTTTCTTCTTTAGCAGAACACCTGTTTTAGTGGGTATGGACAGAATGTTATTCGCAATATTAGATTTTATGTATTGTATTTGTAATATTGTCAAAATATTCATATTTAAATGTGTTTATTTCAAACAATTTAATTCATTTGATAATTTGATTTGATTCATGTTTAGAGTTGATGTTACGTATTTGTTTCCGACATGTATATACGTTTTGTTTGTTTTCGTGTTTTAATTTGCCGCCGAATAATCGTGGATATTTCCCATTCACTCCACTAATTATCGATCAATCTTTTGAATTATTCATATATCTTGTCCAGTTTGGTCAGCTGTTGATTAACTAGTCAGCCCGATTTGGGATACCGTAAAAGCGGTGGTCACAACCCGCCGTACGCGCACGTACGTGCTGTCTACGTGCAAAACGTAGGCATACCTCGGGTATCCGTACGATGTCCGTGCGTTGTCAGTACGTGTACCGTACGACCTCCTTGCGAATTTTTGAACACGCAGACAGGACGTAGCAGTTTAAGTGCATACAGAATGTTTGCTGCGTCCTGTTTGCGTGCTATCTACGACTTCTACAAGAAGTACGACACGCACGTTGTAAGTACGTTGCAAGTACGTACAACGCACCTCCGTGCGTTAGTAGCATGTGTAAATTATATATCCTTACAATTACGTAGAAGACGGAAAAAATGCGGTGTAGATGTAAGCAAATTGCACGCAAGTCGTAAGTACGTGCAACGCACTTACTTTAAGGCTCACCCGAGCTGTCATCTGTCGCCCGTCGTCCGTCGCTGTCGTCTGGCGTAAACTTTTAACATTTTCGACATCTCCTCTGCATTCGCTGCACGGAATTTCAAGAAATCTTACAGGAAGCAAGTACGCATAGTCCTCTACCGAGTTTGTGTTTTTCGTGCCGATCAATCAACAAATATTGTCGCCAAGGTCTATGATTAGCTGACATATTTTCGACATCTCATCTGCAACCGCTGCACAGAATTTAACGAAACCTTACAGGTAGCAAGTACTCGTGGTCCTCTACCAAGTTTATGTTTTTCGTGCCGATCGGTCACCTAATATGGAACCGTGATCTCTGATTGGCTGACGCATATTTTACTTTTCTCTGCAACCACAGCACGGAATTTAATGAAACCTTACAGGTAGCAAGTACTCACAGTCCTCTACCATGTTTGTGTTTTTCGTGGCGATTGGTCAACAAATATGGCTGCCCAGGGCTCTGATTGGATGACACATTTTCGACTTTTCCTCTGAAACCACTGCACAGAATTTAACGAAACCTAAGTGGAAGCAAGTACTCAAGGTCCTCTAACAAATAGTCCACTATCATTCTTTTTTTTGTTTTTGAAACTCAGATGAGGGATGTGGCCACCTTTGGTCTCTTGTTTGCGCAACATATATAAATGATGCATATAACAACTCCTATAACCCTGCGTGCGTCGTGCGTTGACGCACTTCTTCCGTGCTCTTACCAATCCTTCCTTGCGTCTTCAGAAAAACGCAAATGAGTTAAAGAAGATTGATTATTTTTCTCACTCACTTCATATTATCATCATTATAATGATCTTTAAATCTAGAATCGTTACCAAAACCTACACAAATCTAATGATGTCGTGACGTTACTTTCTATGACGTCATAATAGGAGTACGTAGCCTCCACAAACACGCACGTCCAAACAGCACGCACGGCGAGTTGTGACCAGGCCTAACATATATACCTTCTTCTCACTTCCAACGTTGACTTGAATGAATGAAGAAGCTTATATAAATATTTCTCACTCACTTACGTCGTGAGACAAAAGAAAAAACGTAGACGTAGCAGTTTGAGATTTCCTTGTCTCACACTCCACGTGACTCCTATTATGACGTCATAGAAAGTAACGTCACGACATCATTAGATTTGTGTAGGTTTTGGTATCGATTCTAGATTTAAAAATCATTATAATGATGATAAAATGAAGTGAGTGAGAAAAATAATCAATCACAACGTTGAGACTGAGACAGGGGAATCTCATCCTCGTGCAAAAGATTTGCTACATCCACGACTCGGCAAGCCTCGTCGTGGATTGCAAATCCTTTACACTCGGATGAGATTCCCCTGTCTCAGTCTCAACGTCGTGATAGATTCTATTAATATATCATAACGATTCAACCATGACTAAATTCTAAGTTCTTTAACTTTTACTAATATTCTTTAATTTATTCTCCGTAAGTATTAATATCTTATCATGATTTGAATCTTAATGGTTAAATACCCGAAACGTGCATGTCTGGTCCATGCTGTAAATTCATCTGCTCTCAAATAATGCTAAGGAATTTGAAGACGATTAACATTTGAAAGAGATTGATATTTTTCAAATTTTCGTATATCTTTTAAGTAATTCATTTTTTGGGAATTCGATATTTCTTGAAATGTGAAGTTGTCAGCATTTCCGGGCGAAGATACCAAATTCCAGAAATACCAATGAAAAGGAAGGAAAAATGATGATACACTCTTATCTTCACAATGATAACTTTCTCGCACAGTTTTATAAACACAACCTTCAAGAGATTCATTTTAAACATTATCTTCACTCTTCGCCAAAATATGAATTATATAAATTTCTTAATAATTCTAGGGCATTATTGATGAAATTTCTTACAGTCGGATATTGATATCCTGTCTTCGAGTCTTGATGGAGATCCCCTCTCTTTCTTTCAATATATATATGATCTCAAATGATTTTCTATTTCTATTTTTTAAACGATTTATTTAGCTGTTCTTAAATGATGCTATTGAATTTGAAGAGGTTTTACATGTGTGCCATTTGGTGAGTTTCACTGCTGATGGCTGGAGGTTCCCGAAGCCATATGTAGCCAAGTTCCATCAACTTCGGTTGATCGTTTCTTCAACGTGTTCTCTGACTGACTGTGGCGACTGGACTTCATGGCGGGCCCTGTCCAAACCCTGTACCAAATATACGGATTTTGTTCTGAGAGCTTGGCGTCTTGTAGATAAGCTTCTCAGTCAGGGATATGTTTGTGACCGACTAATATCGTCACTGAGGAAGTTCTACCGTCGATATGGGGAACTCGTCATGCACTATGATGTCCCACTCTCCAGAATGGTGGATGATATTTTGTCATAGATCATTTGAACCATCCAACCAAAGTTTGTACTCTATGTCTTCCGAAATGAAAGTAACCGGATGTAACAGTTCTACCGAATTGAAGTGGCGGGTGTTGTATGCAAGCAGGAGATGCTTACTCTTCCTGGGCACCTGGTCTCACTCCCATATCGGGAGTTCGCTTCTTTTCATGTGGTGGAGGTTTTTGTTTGTTTGCTTTGGTTCCTGTTTTGTCCTGATTTTGTATGCCTTCGGTTTCTGATTTTCTGAATTATCGATTTTGTGCTGTATACAGGATATGGTCATTATTCATATTTGTCACTCTTTAGAGAAGACAGGGCCCCGACCACCTGTCCTCTCTGAATGTCAGTCGGACTCTTCGGGTGATAACATACATGAGCTCGCGGCGACAGAGCACGGATTGTATTACGTACGCCCTCTATTTATATCCATTTACATATTCATCTGTGTTGCTTAAGCCCCTGCGTTTTGCGGTCTTGTTTGTGTGTAGTCATCTGACAGTGAGGAGGTTGTTTTACACCACAATTGTACGTTCTTCGAGACCTCTGGGTAATCGGAAAAGCTGGAGGGTTGTGCGCACGTAATCCAGGATAACTATACATTCAGCTATTTCCGTGGCAGATGGCCGTCCTAAGTCGGCACCGGTTGCCCATTGGTTTTGTTGGTTTATGTGTAATCCTTTTTGTTTAATGTTTCTGTATTGTGCGTTGACGCTCCTTGTCCCCTATGCGTCTCTTTCTGTGCTTTCCTGCTTTGTGTTTTTGCATTGAGTGTTTTGGTGTTTTGCTGTGTGTGCTACAACCTGGTGCTGTTGGAGATTCCCTCCTTTTTTTCAACGCATTTGAAAATTTGTTACAAAATCTCTTGAAATTTCTAAAACGTGGGTCCTGTTACATCATATTCCATCCATCCTGCTACGTCTTTCGATATTTTTGGACATAATATCTTTCACACTTTTGTGCCATATCACATTGCTTAGACTGAGTATCACTGACGAGGGTTAATACCCGAAACGTGTATGTCTGCTCCATACTGCAAATTTAGCTGTTCTTAAATGAGGCTACTGAATATGAAGACGTTTAACATTGGCACCACTTTGTGGGTGTCACTGCTGTTGGACAAGGAGTACCCGAGGGCACATGTAGCCGAGTTCGTTGAACTTCGGTTGATCGATTCTTCAACGCATCCGAAAATTTCTGTTATCAAATTTTTTGTAAATTTCTAAAACGTGGATCCGGTAGCATCATTTTCCACCCATCCTGCTACGTCTTTCTGTACATTTTTGATTGGGAATGGGAGTAACCGGATGTAACAATTCTACCGAATTGAAGCGGCGGATGTTGCATGCAAGAAGGAAATACTCACTCTTCCTGGGCACCTGGTCTCGCTCCCATATCGGGAGTTCGCTTCTTTTTATGTGGTAGAGGTTTTTGTTTGTTTGTTCTGGTTCCTGTTTTATCCTGATTATGTATGCCATCGGTTTTTGATTTTCGACTTTGTGCTGTATGTAAGGATGTGATATTTATTCATATTTGTCATATATAAAAACCGACCAAATAACCATCAGTTATTCAGTCTCTAAGTCGATAAGTTAAGACAAAATCATTATGATATTAACGTCTTCAAATTCAACAGCATCATTTAAGAAGAGATGGCTATGCAGCATGGACCAGACTCAATCTAAACAATATAATACATTTTTTTGACCAAAGAGCATGAAAGTTATGTCCAAATATGTACCGAAAGACGTAGCAGGAAGGTTGGGATATATGATGCTACAGAATCTACGTTTAAGAAATTTCAAAGAAATTTGATAACAGAAATTTTCGAATGCGTTGAAGAGACGATCAACTGGAGTTGATTGAACTTGGCTACATGTCTCCTGGTCCACCAGCAGTGACACTCACCAAGTGGTACAAATTTATCTTAAACGTCTTCAAATTGAATAGCATCATTTAAGAACAGATGACCTTGTAGCATGGACGAAACATGCACGTTTCGGATACTTAAGTAAGGGTTATTCTACTGCCTCCGAGGGCGTGACCCGAGGAGCAGTTGAATAACCCACTTAGTTAATCATTGTTGCACGGCAATTGTAGGGCCATCAAACAATAATCACCAATGATTGGATAATTCTTCATTGCTAGCTTAAGAAAACTATACACATGGTAGTCAGTCAACGACTCAGTCAATCATTCAATCGTTACTTCATTCATTAATCGAGCCATTACTACCCAATGAAAAATGCACGGAAAGGTGTAAATTTCCGTCTATATAATGAGTTAAAGAAGATCCTGACAATAATCTCAACAGCACTCACAATAGAGCACAATATTAAACATTGACGGACCCCTAGCAAGCTAGAGGTGGGACCAGGTGCCCGGAAGGAGTAACCATCCCCTGTTGGCTAGCCGCTGTCGATGTTTATGAAGCATGGAAATGAAAATAAATAAAATTCATGCACTGTCTGACGTTATGTCTGTATTGAAAGTGCTATGGCGACAATGTCAGGGAAGTATATTCAAAACACTTACTGTCAAACCCCTCGCGGGGAACTTTTTTACGAGCTCCACACGGCAAAGGGCATAAGTGTGACACAAATGAGTTAAAGAAGATCCTGACGATAATCTCAACAGCAATCACAATAGAGCACAAAATTAAACATCGACGGACCCCTAGCAAGCTAGAGGTGGGACCAGGTGCCCGGAAGGAGTAAGCACCCCCTGTTGGCTAGCCGCACCCGCCGTCGATGTTTATGAAGCATGGAAATGAAAATATATAAAATTTATGCACTGTCTGTATTGAAAGTGCTATGGCGACAATGTAGACATTTCAACAATTTCCACTGGAAATTTGCGAAAGCCGTAATAAACAATATTCCGATTTCATACAAGGCGTCTTGGGAGTCGACGTCAGTGTCTCTTGATTGCATGTAACACCCACCGTAACAGTTGCATGAAAATTTGTCAAATTTGGTGGATTTTCGATGTACATATTGATGTACATATCAGGTAAATATGTTATGTTTGGTGATGTTGCCAACCATTCAATCGCAACCAAGACTGTCACTGTTCATTCTGGAAACATTTAAAGGGATCTCGTGTGTTTTATATGATCCCTGTAGCGACAGAAGAACTTCCTCAATGAAGATTTCAGCCTTGTATAACTTGACCATGAACGAGAGGCTTACTTGCATTATAAGCCGTCTAGTTCTAACGATGAAATCGTCATAATTGGAACATGCTTTGTGTTATATAACAATGATTTAGTGCACCAAATGCGGATTTCAACACATATGATATATGAAGGTTTAAAGAGAGGCTTAATCCAAAGTGTAAATAAATGAAGTGCGATTGACATTCTAAAAAATGATCTAAATGCCAAAGCCTCAGCCAAGGAGAGAGCTTATCCTTCAGTTTAAAATAATTTTACACACTAGATCGGTATCTCTGTTGGTAAACTGTAAGTCCACGAGGATTTCAATCCTCTAGTTTCACCATTTTTCGACACAAGACTTAAAATAATGGGGGTTTGTTCCGCTGGGCCAGTATGGGGTGTTCATGATAGAACTCTTTCCCTTTTCCTTGAAATATATTTGTAAGTTCTCCGTCACATTTTTGATAGACTTAAAAGTATCTCCACGAAGGCATTACTCTGCCCTTGTCTAGTTCTTTGGCAAACATGTAAGGTCATATTTAGAATTTCACTCTTCATATATCAATATTTTGACTGTATTTTTAATTTCGGTATCAAGATTTAAAGCTTGATACAAAAATGCCTCAACATTAAATAATGATGAGACATTTTTATTGAAATGAGCATATGGTGCACTGAATTTATATGGCCCCGTAATCTGAGATTATAGCGGTCATATAGATTTTGGCGTGTCCATTTGTCTGTCCGTTATTCTGTTCGTCTGAAAAACTTTAACCTTGGCCATGACTATTAAATGATTAGTGTAAAAGCCTTTCTGATAGCACGAAACTTGTTGACCTTGTGACATCCGCCTTGAAGTATGGACTACTTTTTACATTACAACTGTCATACTGGCAAATGTGCTGACGGGGACATTCGAGTTTTACAAATATAAGGGTTTTTTATATTTACAATAGAATATAAATGTCTCAATATTGATAATTTCAACCACTAGCTAGGAGCGTCTCATTTTAACCCTCTAGTGCCCACACCTATTTATACTTGACGGAGACATGAATCATGATTTTTTCCATGTTGGTATGTTACCCAAATGTAAGATCAAAACCGAAGAAATTTTTCAAAAATTCCTTCTCTAACAATTTTTGGGTATATATCATATATGATACATCGGGCATTAGTGGCATTTCTAAATCTTCAATTTTTTTTCTTATCCTTTTATTTATTCAAAAATTTAAACGAATAATAAAGTTTCCCATCTTAATGTGCATAGAATGAAATATGAACAATATACAAAGTTGATAGATGAAATACATTTTTTGATAAATTTCATTTTCCCATGATTTTTATGTCTCAGCTGCCGAATGTATCATATATGATACAGTCATTTTCAGGATATAATTTCTTGTAGAGAAATCCAAAATGGAGACAACTCCTTTTGAAGGCTTATACCCTGGTGTGAGGTTAAGCAATAAATGCTGACTGAGTTATCATTCTTTTCAAAACAAGTGAAGTACAGACAAGCAAACTTGATGTATCATATTTGATACGTGAGGCACTAGAGGGTTAAAAGTATATATAGTGGATGGCGCCAGGAAAATTCGCTTTGACTTTATTCAACCTGATTGACCTAAGGTACTACTGACGAGAATTCAAAAATACTTCTTTTTTTTCAAAATAAGAGGTTTAATTCTAAGCCCCACTACACACACATCGATAGGCTAGACCACCCTTGAATAAAAAATTCTAGAAACGCCCATGAAAATAGAAGGAAAATATGATTACATGCTTACATCTCCGCAATGGTAACTTTATGACATTTACACAGTTTTATAAATACAGACCTTAAAGAGATCCATTTTAAACATTGTCTTCACTTTTTGCAAAAATATGTTACATTTGTAGATGTATTCTTGAATGCCAATGTCATTCACTATTTCAAACTCCAGACAGCTTATTTACGCTACTCGCCACTACAATATCACTGCCACATACTTACTCCATGTTTACTTGGTAATTTAATTTTGAAATACAAATTCATTTGGTAATTTCAGTTTTCATTTATATTATTTAACGGTTTCGATGGACGAAGGAGATCTCTAACAGGTTTCAACACCCGCCCCAAAACACTTAAACACACAGACTGGACAAACACAACAAGGGACACCAATGGGGCAAGAGTACTAAATAAAAGAAGTCATGACAACAGTTAAAACAGAAGACTACGCACAAACCTGCTAGATAAATAGACAAGCGGTGCCGAATTAGGATTCTAATCTGCCTTATGAGAAAATGGTGTGGTTTTCTATATGTAAATGCAGTATGGCAGAAGTCACGGAACATGCATCATGTTGGAGATCCCCTCATTTCTTTCCGAATATGAAAACCTAAAATGTCTAAGAGACCGAATAACTGATTGGTACTTCTTTGATGTTAATTAATATTTATCTAAACGTCGTACAATTATTTAATGCTGTGTAAAAAGAGTTTTCATTAATGGATAAATGCTAATTGATAGTTATATATCTAGGGGTTGTGTTCTGTTTTGTCGATAGAAATAAACGTTTTACGTGTGGTTTCTATCGAAATAAACAGAAATTTTCTGAACTAGGAGGCTTTAGTTCAGCTTCTTAGTCGAGGATACATTTGTGACCGACTAACATCTTCTCTGAGGAAATTCTATGGTCGATATGGAGAAATTGTAGCACACTATGACGCCCCCTTGTCCAGAGTCATAGACCTTTTATGACATTATATACCAACTAATACATTTGTCTTCCTTTGTGGTAGTTACCAATTGTGACCTTTCTACCGAATTGTGAGATCTACCGATTGTGACCTTTCTACCGAATTGAAGTGATGTTAACGATAAAGGAGAAAACCAAGGCCGGGAACCAGTCTATGATGGATGCTGCATGCAAGCAGAAGATGCTCACTCTTCCTAGGCACCTGATCTCACTCATTCGCAGGAAGTTCACTTCTCTTCATATGGTAGATTTTTTAAAAATTTTTTGGTATTGTTCATCATAATGACGTCACTGTTAAAGGATGCAGTTCTATCGAGACGTAACAATGAAAAAGTGCGCGAAAGCTGCCTGCCACGGACATTTTTTTTGTGTGTAAATTTGTCATCCATTGTGGATTTTGGCAAGTGGTCTATTAATGACCTTGTGTTCATTGACCTCAGCCAGCGGCCTCGGTGAATATAATATATCTTTCGGGTAACTGTACTGCTATATTTACATCATACAAGGTAATTAATTGTATAATATCAACTTTTTTCAAATCTAGAGAGAAAATATTGGAACTTTTTATCGAGTTTCCTATGCCCATTGTAGATTTCGATAACGTGCAGTTTATTTGGTTTAAAAGACCCACGTATTTTCGATATAAAATATAGTTTTAAGATAACATTATAGAATAAAATATTTCACACTCATTGGTTGTATCCGTGGTGGTCAGTGAGGCGTAACATTGGATTTCTTGCAATTACTAGTCTCGTTATTGGTCTCGTTGGTTTATGTATAGTCATTTGTGTTTGATGTATCTCTGGGATTTGGCGTTCCTTGTACCATTGCGTCTCTTTCTGTGCGTGTCTTCTTTGTCTTCTTTGTGTTTTTACAGTTCGTTTTTTTTTTGGGGGGGGGATGTTGGTGCTACAACAAGGTATTGTTGGAGATCCCTTCCTTTCTTCCTTAGTAAACCTGACAGAAGCACCGGTTTACATTAACAACCAAAGCGTCTTCTGATCTTCAGATATATACGTACAGTATATTCATATTTATATGATATTGGTGTTGATAAACGTAGCATGATAATAGGAGGGGTTGTCAGATGAACCAGGAAGAAATACCGTTCATCTTTATTTAAATATTACACTTAAACAAACGAGACCAATGGGCAACCGTTGTCGACTTAGGACGGCCATCAGCCACGAAAATTGCAGAGGGTGTTCCCCTAAAGATTTCGTATTTAGGGGATCACATGATTTAGTGGGTATGGATAGAATGTTATTCGCCATATTGGATTTTATGTATTGTATTTGTAATATTGTCTTCATTTGATAATTTGATTTCATTCATGTTTCGAGTTGATGTTTCGTATTTGTTTCCGACATGTATATATGTTTTGCTTGTTTTCGTGTTTTAATTTGCCGCCGAATAATCGTGGAGATTTCCCATTCACTACACTAATTATCGCTCAATCTATTTGAACTATTCATATATCTTGTCCAGTTTGATCAGCTGTTAATTAACTAGTAAGCCCGATTTGGGATACCTTTTTCCTGCCGTAAAAGCGGTGGTCACAACCCGCCGTACGCGCACGTACGTGCTGTCTACGTGCAAAACGTAGGCATACCTCGGGTGTCCGTGTGTTGTTAGTACGTGTCCCGTACGACCTACTTGCGAATTTTGGAACACGCAGACAGGTCGTGGCAGTATTAGTGCATACAGAACTTTTACTGCGTCCTGTTTGCGCGCTATCTACGAATTCACCAAGAAGTACGTCACGCACGTTGTAAGTACGTTGCAAGAACGTGCAACGCACCTTCGACGCAAGGAATTGAGGACTCCGTGCGTTAGCAGGACGCGTAAATAATAAATCCTTATAATAACGTAGAAGACGGGAAAAGTGCGATGTAGATGTAAGCAAGTTGCACGCAAGTCGTAATTACGTGCAACGCACTTATTTTAAAGCTCACCTGAGCAAAGCTCAAGTGAGCTAGTGTCATAGCGCGTCGTCCATCGTCCGTCCGTCTGTCCGTCGTCCGTCCGTCGTCTGTCGTCCTCGTCTGTCGTCCGTCGTCCGTCGTCCGTCGTCTGTCGTCGTCCGGCGTAAACTTTTAACATTTTCGACATCTCCTCTGCAACCGCTGCAAGTTCACGAAAACTTACCGGAAGCAAGTACGCATAGTCCTCTACCCAGTTTGTACTTTTCGTGCCGATCAATTAACAAATATTGCCGCAAAGGGCTGTGATTGGCTGACACATTTTCGACATCTCCTCTGCAACCGCTGCACAGAATTTAACGAAACCTTACTGGAAGTAAGTACTCAAGGTCCACTACCAAGTTTGTGTTTTTCGTACCGATCGGTGGACAAATTTGACAGCCAAGGACTCTATTTGGTTGACACATTTTTTGCTTCTCTGCATTCGCTGCAAAGAATTTTATGAAACGTTACAGGAAGCAAATACTCATAGTCTTCTACCAAGTTTGTATTTTTAGTGCCGATCGGTCACCAAGTATGGCCACCGAGGGCTCTGATTGACTGACGCATATTTTACTTCTTCTCTGCAATCGCTGCACGGAATTTCATGACACCTTACAGGTAGCAAGTACTCACAGTCCTCTACCAAGTTTGTGTTTTTCGTGCTTATCGGTCAACAACTATGGCTACTGAGGGCTCTGATTGGCTGACACATTTTTTGACTTTTCTTCTGCAACCACTGCAGAATTTCATGAAACCTTATAGGAAGCAAGAACTCAAGGTCCTCTACCAAGTTTGTGTTTTTGTTTTTCGTGCCGATCGGTCAACAAATATAGCTGCCCAGGGCTCTGAATGGATGACACATTTTCGACTTCTTCTCTGAAACCGCTGCACAGAATCGAACGAAACCTTACTGGAAGCAAGTACTCAAGGTCCTCTAAAAATTGTCCATTATCATTCTTTTGTTTGAAACTCAGGTGAGGGATGTGGCCCCCTTGGGCTTTTTGCTTGCGCAACATATATATGATGCATGTAACAACTCATATAACCCTGCGTTCGACGTCGTGCGTTGACACACGTCTTCCGTACTCTTGCCAATTCCTTCCTTGCGTCTTCAGAAAAACGCAACGCACATAGCCTCCACAAACACGCACGTCCAAAAAGCACGCACGGCGAGTTGTGACCAGGCTTAACATATATACACCCTTCTCATTTCCAACGTTGACTTGAATGAATGAAGATGCTTATATAAATATATATATATTAAAACGATTCAACCAAGTTCTTTAACTTTAAGAGGGTATGAGCGTGAACAAATCAAACGTAAACCGTATAGATTTCGTAAAGAAAACAAAGTCTGAAAACTTATTGAACTAATGGTTGAATATACTTCTGGATTAAAGAGCAATGCATTTCGAATGACGAGCAATATATATCATCGATTACATCTAAAATACGCTTCTATCATGACATCGTTTTACCCTTGGCACATAGTTTACGACATCAACGGGAGTTTATTTGACGTCATACTGTATTATGACGTTGCAATATTTTTCCGCGAATTATCATGAAAGCGCTTTGTGCTTGTTCTTTAGAAGTCCTGTAAATTCAGTTTGTCTTATATTATTTCACGCCATGACAACTTTACGGAGAGGAATAATTTGATTGCGATTGAATTGAGTAACAGTTTAATACTTCAAATTTATTCTTGCATAAAAAAAGACACAAATAAATTCAAAAGAATAATTATATTTTATAGTTCAAGTTGACAATGCGGCGTTACTGACCACGCAATTTACCTCAAATATTGAAAACGTGTAAAACTAATATATCTTGAAAGTACTTTTCTTTCATTTACAAAACGTATGCGTTATCATGATTTAGTCAGAATTTATATCACGAGGCCTATTGATTAGTAGTTGTAATAATTAAGTGAGCATGACGACCGACTGTCAAATCATCAAAAGGACCAAAGATCACGTACATCATGTACATGTACGTTGTAAAATAGATGGATCCGAAGGACTCCGTAAACACACTTCCCATTGTACGCCCTGTTGAAAAGGGAATTATTCTGTCTCAATTTTACTAATCTATGATATAACGACATTCATTGAAGAGAGCATGTGCAAGAAATCAATGCGGAAGACAGGGTGTGCGTTTACTACCTTTCCTATCATACTGACACCCCCCCCTCCCCCCCCCCCTCCCCCTTCTAATCCCAGCACTTAGTAAAACTAGTGAAACTAGAAATGTGCCTCAGCTAACTTTAGATAAATTGTTTCAAAGCAAACTTATCAAGAGATTAAGAGATCCTTCGTATCTTTGTTCTACTAAATTTGCTTCATTTTTTTCAAATCTGGTACAATATGTACGAATGTCAAAACTACATGTACATGTATAAATAGATACGTGTAGATGCCGCAAAATCAATTTTGAGAGAAATGATATACAGAAGAAGCATACAGATAGGAATCTAGAACATCAATTTTTTCTCATTCACTGAGATTAACAGTATACAATATCGCCGAGCATTACCTAAAGTGAGCGTCACGATGAGCGCTACGTCACGTTACGTTGTCGGTGCTTAAAAGCGCTAAGTGTTGGGAAAATGAATAAGAAATTGATCAGAATATGACACAAATTTTAAGTCTGAAGTCCAGATTATAAGAAATCTCAGATAAAATGTATAGATATATAACAACTTTCCATTTTCAATCATAAACAACGTATTTATCATATCCAGAGGCTTGGTCAGAGGAATTCTAAGCTAAATATCTTTAAAACGGCTACACTCTTTTTTCTATAAATTATTTTTTTATCTTTAGCATGTATCACTAGATGAAAAAAGAAACATTTTATCAAAATTCTATTATGTCAACAACGTCGAAAATTAATGTTTTTAAACTTTTCATACAATTTTTACTGTCAAAAATGGGATGAAATAAATGTCCTTCTCCAGCATGGTTACCATGGCAACAAAAATATTTTTTCCGAAAATGATAAATTTACTTCATTTGCTACGTCAATGGATAAAAATTTACTTCGTACTGTGTTATGTTGATTTTTAAAATAAAGTCCAAAGTTGGGACATTGCTTTAGAAAAAAAATGTGCAGAGTTACCTCCCTTTTTTGTCGGTATATAGGGGACAGACGGCTACACTCTTTTTTTCATGAAATATTGCAATCGATGAAGGAAGGGATATTCTTTTGTATGTATACAATTATTTTCAATTTCTATTATTCCCTGAAAATGCGGTTCACACTCATACCTCCTTAACTAATATTCTTAAATTTAACCATTCCATATTACTTTTGATTTATTCTCCATAAGTATAACTATAATACTATTTCATCATAATTTGAATCTGAATGGTTAAATACCCGAAACGTGCATGTCTTGTCCATGCTGTAAATTTATCTGCTCTAAAATTATGCTAATGAATTTGAAGACATTTAACATTTGGAAGAAATTGATATTTTTCATATTTTCGTATATCTTTTAAATAATTCATTTTTCGGGAATTCTATATTTCTTGAATTGTGAAGTTGTCAGGATTTCCGGGCGAAGATACAAAATTCCAGAAACACAAATGAAAAGGAAGGAAAAATGATTATACACTCACATCTTCACAATGATAACTTTCTCGCACAATTTTATAAACACAACCCTCAAAGAGATTCATTTTAAACATTACATTCACTTTTAGTCAAAATATGAATAATATGAATTTCTTAATAATTCTAGGGCATTACTGATGAAAATTCTTATATACGGACCCAGTTAACACAAAACATTTTCGAAACATTTTCAAAAGGTTTCAAAAAGGTTCTGCTGTAACATTTCTAGCAAAACGTTCTAAGAACATTTTAAAAACGTTTTGCGATAGTAGCGAAATGTTTTTATTACGTTTTAACAACATTTAGAAGTGATGGAAGAATCAAACTATTTGAAGATATTTTCAAAATGTTACAATAACGTTGTTGAAAGATTTATATAAAATGTAACGAGAATACATTTATACAACAAAACATAGAAATGTTTTTAAAATTTTGTAAGAACATTTTGAATTTTATTGAAATAAAAGTTCTGACTCTATTCATTATTAAAACATGTTTAAAACATTTTAAAAACGTTTTAAGTATTTCTAACATTTGATTGGCTAGATTCAAATCGCAATATTAATCGATATTGCTCCATTTATAGCGATCTTTAGTTTGATTTTCAAAAAGACCATCTGTAACATTGACTTTCATAATTGTTATTATGTACATTGTTGATAGTTCCAGAAAAATAAAGACAAGATATAATTCAGAAGGATCAATCTGGATAACCATGTTAATGTAGGGAAAATATAGAATTGTTTATCAAACACATTTCTACTACAAAACATATAGTTTATGTATAAGGTAACCTTCATTTGAATGTTTTATAAAATGAGTTTGAAACATTGTAGAAACACTGTAGAAATGTTTTTGAAACATTTATTATTAAAACGTTTTAAAAACATTGTTAAAATATAGATATAAAACATTGATTTGAAATTTGTAAAAAATCATTGCTAAACGTTTTTAAAACATTGATTAAATGTTTATAAATGATTGTTTAAATGATGTTTTCCACAAGTAACAAAAAGGGTGTTTTAAGCATTATAAAAGTGTTTTATGATGTAAAATTGTAAAACACTGTTAAACGTTTCAATAACGTTTTGAAAACATTTTAAAAGGCGAGTTTAATTATTCTGATTTTTTTCCACAGAACTTAATATGCAAAACTTATAATGGTTTTCTTATAAATCGCTGTTAATTAAAACTTTGGTTCTTGCCATGTAAGTATGAGAAAAACACACAGTTGCATGCATAACGCGTTCTAGAGGGGCGGTTTTATTGTGCAGAGATTGAGATAAGAGGGTAAATTGTTGATCCAGGATATAGGTCAGCATCACACACAGCAGGATACTGGCCACTTAACCATGGTAACACGGATTTTAAACCAAAGACAAGAAGTGGGTGACTAATCATTTGCTACGTACACTGTTCATCCCCATAGTCATGGATTATATTTTATTGGAAAAATCTATTCTAATTGTGATATACTCATCAAATTTTATCATCGAAGTGCGGGACAATATATATGGTAAGTACTCAAATATATTTCAGGAATAAAACTTCTTTGTATATATGTAAATCATGTAAATGTGTATGTAAATTTATTCACAGTAAAATACATTTCTAACTGTTTTTGTTCCCTGTAAAATAAATCAGGTAAATTATATATTTTCGATATCAAAATACATGTGAAATACTTCCATGAAATAAATTATTAATGTTCAAATATATATTTTTTTCAAAATGATTACTTTATTTGCATTTTTTTTTCTTTTTCAGAAAGAGCGAAGACATTAGAGAGGACGCAGTGAACCCGCAGAAAATGTGTCGATTAATGAAATATTTATTTATAAATAAATGGCTTTTTCATGAATCATTTTTATCCATGAATAACATTTTGAAAACATTCCAAGAACATTTTTTAAAAAACATTTTCATAATGTTTTACTACTGATGCAGAGAAACATTTTCGAAAAATTTTTTTCTTGGGTGGGGGGGGGGTATTGTCACTGACGCTGGGAAACCCAAAATAATTCGAAATGTACCTATAATGTTCCTGAAGAACGTTTTGTGAGAATGTTTTAAAACGTTTCAGAATAATGTTCCCCAAAAATGTTTTATAACGTTTTTAAAACCATCCAAAATAATGTTATTTTTGAAAATCGTTTTCACAACCAAATGGAAACATTTTGAAAACGTTATAGAAATGTTACATATTGATATCCTGTCTTCGAGTCTTGATGGATATCCCCTCTCTTTCTTTCAATATATATATGATCTCAAATGATTTTCTATATATAGGATCTCAAATGAATTTTCATTTCATACGATGTATTATGAAACGAGTTGTGTATTTATATCCCCGAGCCTTGGCGAGGGGATATAAAACGCACAACGAGTTTCATAATACATCGTATGAAATGAAAATTCATTTGAGATTCTTTTTATCACATGATATTGCCTAAAAATGTGTATTTCTGACGTGAAATCAACATTTCCGAGAACTATAGAGGCGAACTACGCCGTGATCTAGAGGTCGTCTGCTATGCCATGAGAAGTAGTGTCCCCATCGTATAGACATTCTGTGCGTAAGAGAAAAGTATTTCAATTTTGAATAGTATTTTAATGCAAGAATTAATTCAACAACATTTTTAATAATTGATATTGACTCCGGGTCTGAATTTAATAGTTGACCGATATTTGAAAGGTCACATTTGTCAAGGTTTGTGTGATTAGGTTCCAAACTTGACCAATCGCATTCAAGCAGAGCGATATGTAACGTGTTATCATATCGTATATTTATGAAACTGCATAACGGCTGTATCATGTGATAATTCTATTTATTAAACGATTTATTTAGCTGTTCTTAAATGATGTTATTGAATTTGAAGAGGTTTTACATGTGTGCCATTTGGTGAGTTTCACTGCTGATGGCTTGGGGTTTCCGAAGCGACATGTAGCCAAGTTCCATCAACTTCGGTTGATCGTTTCTTAAACGCATTCGAAAATTTCTGTTATCAAACTTTCTTGAAATTTCTAAAACGTGTAGCATCATATTCTACCAATCCTGCTACTTCTTTCTGTATATTTTTTTGACATAATACTCTTCTTGGGCACCTGGTCTCACTCTCATATCGGGAGTCCGCTTCTTTTCATGTGGTGGAGGTTTTTCTTTGTTTGCTTTGGTTTCTGCTTTGTCCTGATTTTGTATGCCTACGGTTTCTGATTTTCTGAATTATCGATTTTGTTCTGTATACAGGGATATGGTCATTATCTATATTTGTCAATTTCACTCTTTTGTGCCATATTACATTGCTTAGATTGAGTATCACTGACGAGGGTTAATACCCAAAACGTGCATGTCTGACCCATGCTGCAAATTTAGCTGCTCTGAAATGATGCTATTAAATATGAAGACGTTTAACATTGGCACCACTTGGTGGATGTCACTGCTGTTGGACAAGGAGTACCAGAGGGCACATGTAGCCGAGTTCGTTGAACTTCGGTTGATCGTTTCTTCAACGCATTCGAAATTTTCTGTTTTCAAAATTTCTTGAAATTTCCCAAATGTGGGTCCTCACAGTAGCATCATATCCTAATAATTTCCAAATATGTTTGTTTACATGAATCTACGCATTTTGATTGGTCCAAAATACACGTTCTTACCCTAATGAACACGAAAAAATACCGGATGAGCCGGAACTGCTTTAATCAAAATCATTCAATGTTGCTAAGATCGACTTTTGAATGATACAAATGCAAAAACACATGTTTTTGTTAACAGTAGTCCTTAGATATAAAATTGATATCAGAATTAATGAAAATTGTATGACAATTTTGAAGATGTACCGGCCGTGTACGCGGTTTTTAGCGTTTTTCAGTTGCTATGCACCAGTTTTTAAAGCTCCTTAGCCGAATCCATTCCCTGCCCTTAATTTTGATGATAGACTGAAAACGCAGTAAAATCACGAGAGAAACAGAATCTCCCATCTATTTTCTTCAAAATTACAATCCTATCATACAGTACTGTAACAGTTTTTGGGTCGAGCATCGCGCTTTTGAAATTTCCTAGTGGCAGACGACTGTCAACGTGCAAAACTTTTGAATGAAAAGGACCGAAGATCACTGTTTTAAACAATTTCTGAGATACACTCGTTCTGATCCTATGGATTATTGAAAGTAGAAAATTTTTCTAGTCATGTATTTATACCGAGATGATGAATTTAGAACAAATAATTATTAGCGAACAGAAAATGAGAGATCAAAACTGATCTGAAAAAAAGAGGGCGACCTACCTCGGCCTTGATCAGGATACAGTATCGTCATGAACTTTCAAAATGTAATTGTCACTTATGAAATAACTAAATCCTAGGAAGATGCCGTTTTCTTCAAGTATTAGATCTATAAATATACAGAGAATCTGTCAGTATAAACTCCCAGCTCCAGCTTGTACAATCCAAACACAACTGCCATGTCGGCGACCTTGAACTGCAAAACGCGTCATCAAGCTGCTACGTCATATCATCTGATGACGTAATGAATTGGTAAAATGGGGCTCCAGTTTGAGAACAAATACTTTTGACACATTTGTGGCTTTTAACTATAGCTATGTATACATAATTTCTATTTCGTTTGGGAACTAGTTCGCCTTCGGGCGCTACGGAGTTGATATTTTCATACGCAATGTACTAAATAATTAATTTCTTGAGTATATTTGTGTAAAATTTGGGATAAATTAAGGTCTAGAAATTATAAGAATTGACTGTTCAATTTTGACAGTTTACTGGAGTATGAACTTTGGTTTGTCGCATCACAAATTTTGCGTAAAACCGCTTCGCTACGCTACGCGGTTTTACGCAATTTGTGATGCGACAAACCAAAGTTCATACTCCAGTAAACTGTCAAAATTGAACAGTCAATTCTTAACTCATCCTGCTACGTCTTTCGGTACTTTTTGGACATAATAACTTTACACTATTTTTTTTTGTCATTTAACATTGTTTAGATTGAGTTTTACTAAATAGGGTTTAGTGCCCGAAACAAGCATGTCTGGTCCATGATGCAACTTAAGCATTCCTTAAATGGTGCTATTGAATTTGAAGACGTTTAACATATATATCCCCTCGCCAAGGCTCTGGGATGTAGAAATCTCACAACTCGTCTCATAAGTACCGTATGAAGTAGAAAATCATCCAGCGCCAACTAGAATCAAAAAGCAAAGCGTCTTTTGATAATTTATATCTATCTGAAGGATACTGCTTGGATGAATATGAAAGATATGATAACATATTTTGTATTGATAAAAGTATCATGATTCAGGTAGCTAGGGGTTGTCTGCATTTGAACCTGGAATAATTACGTCCATCGTTATCTAGAAATGAGATGTAATCTCGGGATAATACCTTATCTGATATCTAGATACCTAGCCATATATATAAATGTATAAACAATCTTTGAAATTAGATCGTAATTCATATTTTGCGTCTCTTGTTAAGAGGGTATGATCGTGAAACCGTATCGATGTCGTAAAGAAAACAAAATCTGAAAACTTAATGAACTAATGGTCGAATATACCTCTAGATTAAAGAGCAATGCATTTCGATTGACAAGCAATACATACAGTTGCGCAACCGGTGAGTGCACATTTTCTATCCTATCGTATGGGGCAGCTATCCTATCGTATCGGTCAATTTCTAAGGTGTATCGTAACGGTTTCTATCGGATTTCCTATTCTATCGGGCTCTATGGGTTCCTATCGGTCTCTATGGGACCCTATCGGGCGCTATGGGTTCCTATCGGCTTCTATTGGGCGCTATCGGATTCTATCGGGCACTATGGGTTCCTATCGGGCACTAGGATTTATATCTTATTGTGCTATTAGTAAGGACGTCTGATTATATCTTTTATTTATAAGATTATTTCTGTTTCTCTAAAAAAGATCAATAATAATGATAAAGGAGCTGTTAAGATAAGGCGTAAAATCTGCCCTGAAAAGTCGAAATTTCAAAATGCAAAATTTAAGAATTTTTTTCGGTAGAAATGTCAAGTAACGTAGTCCACTTATGAATCTGCTATCAGATGGGATAATTTCTTCAAAATAAGACTGATATTTGGGTCAAAACAAGCGTTTTTTTTACGCAGAAATCAATGGAAAACGGAAAAGTTTTATACAACATCGCCCCCCCTCGCTTTACAATGCAACTTTGACCAAAGGTGTATATCAATAAAACACATTTTCTGACCAAGTGGGGTTCTGAAGCGAGGGGGGGAACAATGTCCAACAGGCAAAAAACGAAAAAAGGGGGGATGGATGACTATTTTTAAATGTGTCTTTTGAGCGATAAAATAGGTTATGATTGAATTTTTTTCATTTTATATCGTGAAACAATATATTCAGAGTGTGATCTGATCGAATATTTAACCGTTTGGAAGGAAATAAACAAGAAAGTTGTCTATTTCTACACAGTGTGTATTTCGCGCCAGAAACGTACATAAGTGGCTGAGAGGAACGAAATAAAACCGTTTTTCAGTTTCCGGATTGAAGAATTTGCCGATTATATTGATATAATAACATCAAAGTTAATTTCTCTTATCCAATTTAGACTTGATAAGGTAACAGAAGTATAATAAACATAAAAAATGTGTAAAATAATGCATTTTTTGTCCATTTTTGTTCGATATTCGACGTTTTCCTTCATCTGTACCCCTACCTCTCTAACTCGTAATCGTAACATCTTTCGCCAAATTCATTTACATAAAATACCTCTTAAAATCTTAAAATACTCTATATTTTTATCCTAACTGACTTTTATCTAAATTGGAATGACAACGCACGAGAAATAATCGAGTGATTTCAGGGCTAAATCCGGCCCTTATCTTAACAGCTCCTTATAAAAAAAGAAAAAAATATTACTAGTGAATAAACACCTCCTCCACTGAGTGGCGCCGTATTGGAATGTTGTTAATTATTTAATTGAGAGGTACGTCGACGGGGAATTTTTATCAAATTAATTTTATAAGATATATAATGTGGATTAAAAATACTTCCTATGTTCGGACCTTCTGAACATACATATATATTCAATACTATAAGAAAAGATGATTCGTCCCGGGCACCTGGTCCCACCTCTGGCTTGCTATGGGTCCATCGATGCTCAATTTTGTGCTCTATTGTGAGTTCTATTGAAATTATAGTCAGGATCTTGTGAGATTCAAAATGTTCAAAAGTAGTATTTTTCAATGTTTGAGATTTTAATTCTTTGAAGGCGCTGGTAGATTTCAATCATTGAACTACTGAGGTCCACGAAGGGAGAATTTGCGTGAATAATACGTATATAAAAGAAAAACCTATAAAATAAATAAACAAAATTAAAAAAAAAAACCAACCGGATATTCTTTAACGTTATCAAAGTGACTTAATTAGGGACTTGAAAAAAATAATTATCACCCACATTCTCTCTAATTTATTCTATTAACATGATATCGATATGGTATATGGTCATTAATACATGCATGTATAGAATAAATAAAATTAAAATAAATGAGTAAATAAATAAACCAATTTACCAGATACCTTTACAACTAATTTTAGTATTATAAATCGAGTTTATGTTTGGATAATAAATTAATCAAACACTCATCATTAAATTATATGATTTGCTATTTGATTAATCCCCTATATTTACATATGCCCATTCATTTGTATAGAATTTACACTGTAATTATAGGGGTATAACCGCGGTGGCTTGGTTTGAAGTATGACGTCATAGTAAATTGGCTTGATTTGAACTTTGACGGTACGTAGTAACAGAGCCTTAGCAACGGAGTTTTATTCGTATTTCAACGTTATTATAGTGTGAAAAACTGGAATGTAAATATATATAATAACTGTCTTTTGGAATGTGATTATACTGTGATAACCTACAATGGATCCAGGAATTATGTTTCTCATAATGCGCTAACGCGCATTATGGAACATAATTAGGGGTTACCATGTGTGTGTTTTACAAAAACTGACAGGGTATCGGCGAATCCCCTGTCAGAAATTGAGTTTTACCGCGAGGCGTAAGCCGAGTGGTAAAACGGATATTTCTGACAGGGGATTCGCCGATACCCTGTCAGTTTTTGTTAAACATCAGTATGGTAACCCTATTCTAATGCTTTTGTCAGTAAGAAGCTAGAAAACGTCTGCTTTTAACGACGTCGCCATAGCAACGTATGAAGTCATATCAAAAACTGCAGTGAAACGTGAATCCCCTTGCAGTTTTTTAATCGCTTAGCCAATCAGAATGCGAATTCCTGGATCCATTGTAGGTTACCACAGTATAATCACATTCCAAAAGACAGTTATTCTATAAAGAACCGATAGCAACCCATGGAACCGATAGAAGCCGATATGATCCCATAGAAGCCGATATGATCCCATAGAAACCGATAGGATCCCATAGAAACCGATAGAATCCTATACAAACCGATAGAAACCGATATAATACGATAGGATAGGATATATGATCGATATGGGGAACTCATACACTGTGATGTCCCACTCTCCAGAATGGTGGATGATATTCTGTCATAGACCATTTGAACCATCCAACAAAAGATTGTACTCTATGACTTCCGAAATGGAAGTAAACGGATGTGACAGTTCTACCGAATTGAAGCGGCGATACGACAGGATAGGATAGAGTGCTCTATTGGGCCTATCGTATGGGGCAAATTCTATCGGTTATCCTATCCTAAGGGGCACGTATTTTATCGTATCGGTAAACTGCGTGCACTTACCGCTTGCGCAACTGTATCCTTGTTTACATCTAAAATAAGCTTCTTTCACGACATTGTTTTAACCTTGGCATATAGTTTACTTCATCAACGGGAGTTTATTTGACGTCATACTTAATTATGACGTTGCAATATTTTTCCGCGAATTATTATGAAAGAAAGGAGGGGATCTCCAACAACACCTAGTTGCAGCACCAACAGCAACTCCCAAAACACCCACTATAAAACACAAAGAAGACACGCACAGAAAGAGACGCAGTGGTACAAGGAACGTCAAATCACAGAAAAACATAAAACACAAATGACTTTACATAAACCAACGCGCTTTGTGCTTGTTCTTTAGAAGTTCCGGTAATTCAGTTCGTCTTATATTATTTCACGCCATGGTAACTTTACGGAACGGAATAAGTTGAGTGCGATTTGATTGAGGAAATTAATACTTCAAATTTATTTTTGCACAAAAAAGACAAATAAATCAAAATAATAATTATGTTTCATAGTAAAAGTTGACGATGCAGCGTAACTGACAATGCGCCTTACCACAAATATAAAAAAAATATTTTTTCTTGGAAGTATTTTTCTTTCATTTACAAAAGGTATGTATTATAATGATTTAGCTAGAAATATTACGCGGCCTATTGATAAGTAGATGTAATAAGTGAGCATGACGACCGTCTGTCAAATAATCAAAAGGATTAAAGATCACGTACATAAATGGATCCTAATTACTCCATAAACACACTTCACAGAATACGCCCTGGTGAAAAGGGAATTATTCTGATCTAATTTTACTACTCTATGATAAAACGCATGTAAATGAAAAACATTCCATGACTGAAGAGAACATGTGCAGGAGATCAATGAGGAGGACAGTGTGTGCGTTTACTGCCTTTACTATCATCCCGACCCGCTCCCACTCAACCCCCCCCCCCCCCAATTCCAGCACTTAGAAATGTGCCACAACTAACTTAAGATATATCATTTCAAAGCATACTTAATATCAAGAGATTAAGAGATCCTTCGTTTCGTTGTTCTACCAAAGTTGCTTCATTTTTTTGAATTCTGGTACAATATGTACGAATGTCAAAACTACATTTACATGAATAGATATAGATACGTGGAGATGCCGCAAAATCAATTTTGAGCAAAATGATATACACAAGAAGCATACAGACAGGGATCTAAAACATCAAGTTTTTCTCATTGACTGAAATTAAAAGTATGCAATATCGATAATAACAAATATATATATTCAAAAAAAATTAAGAGTAAAGTCATGAAAATATTAATTAAAATTGGAATCCCGCATTCTTGAATATCCATATATTAGGGAGAAATGTGGCGGTGAGCAAATACGTGGAGGACAACTTCTTGGAATTGACATTGAGCTTGAAACAAACCAGGGGGGAATCACTTGTGTAAATTTTTAAGAAAATGCAATAGAATCATGGACTAAAAATATATAATAGATTGTTCACATAAACTGCGCTTTTTTATGAAAAGTGCTTATCCGTACGAGTGGGGAAATTGAAAACGTTTTAGCGTATAAAGAACGGACACTTAAAGTAGGTACATTTTTTGCGCAAGCTCAGAATTGTATATTTTTACATTCGGTAATTCCTAAAGATCTATCTCACAGATTGATGTAAAAATCTCAATGGCTGTATCTCTAGATTTCGAGAGTATTGACAGTAAATAAAAAAGTAAATTCAAAAAGGCAAAAATCTACGGCGAGACTGATGTGTTCATACGACAAAAAATTTTGTCTCGTACTGGCAGAAATAAAAATAATGGGATAAAATTTTAGGGGAAATCTTACTGATTCATATCGTTATTATTTGGGGGGGGGTTGCAAATATAGTGCCAAATAAGAACAAAATTGAATTTTCAAGGTAGAATATGTCACAAAAATGGCGTCCTCTTCACAGCGACGCGATAGCGACGAATATCGCTACGCTGGCGCATGGCGCTCCTACTGCTACTGGAACATTCTCTTTTACACGTCGTGCTTTTCTATGAATAGAAGCAATGAATTTTCATTGGTCTACAGTAGTAAGACATCTAGTATTTATTTCAAAAGAAGATCGTTTTCTGTAGTTCATAGAACCGCTGGTAACAATTGATACTTTTTATATATATGATTTATCCATCCGAAGACTCTGCCCTTACCCACCCACCAACCCACCAATATGTTTTGTGATTTGTGATATACATTATCATTATATGTATATGCATGTGATTTTGTAAATTATGAAAAAAGAATCATTAAATGAGACACAGCAGAGCGCTTCACATCCTACCGGTATATCATGTGTAATAGTTGATTTATGTTCGTTTTCAAGAGTGGGAACGGATTAGAACATAAAAGTGTAAGAAATTATATTAGTTCGAGGACTATGACTGAACATATTGGGGTTGAGTTGAACCAGGAAGAAATTATATGCATCTTTATCTTAAATACCATACCTTTATCTAATATCAAACTCAATTTTATTCACAAATAATATTTAAGTACTGTTCGTGCAATACACTGTTTTATCATATAAACTATATAAACTTTTTTTCTTGTTTCTTCGAACGTAATGACCGGAGATGATGAATTCTGGCCTGGCTGTCGCTTTGGCTTCTTTGTCGCTGTCATGATAATGGTGGTATCATGGTTTTGCATAAGTTTCGCGGCATGGGTTGTAAAGGATAATCCAAAAACGGAAATTTCAATCGGAATCTTGGAACACATGACACGAGTGGAAGAGAAAATAAACTATCTTGATAGCAGATTGAATAAGATGTTAGAAAAAAATCCCAATAACATCTTGTCATTTCAAGAATCTGATAATAAAAACAACAACGAATTGAGGCATATTGAAACGGAAAAGAAAGTTCAAATGGAGGGCATGAGGGCATTGAAGGAACAGATAATCAGGATGTTTGAGGAAGAAAAGAAGAAAATTGAATCGAGGAAATCAGGAGATCTGTGATAGATACATTAAATTACATACATTTGCTACCGGTTTTCAGATACGCAATTTTGACTATTAATTCTTATGGTTGTTTCCCTATTTTGCAATGGAATTAAAGAAAAGAGTGCAATTATGTTGTGTAACTGTCATAATTTTCAAAATCTATGTGATCATATGTTCATGTACATTATCATTTTGTAACGCGTAAATGTTCAAATGATAACAAACGCTTTATATTTCTTAAGTATTAACTAGTGTCAATACGTCTCTAGTTTATTGTGTAATTTATCTTTATTTCAAAGCAAATGAATGTCACTATGATTCATTAGTTACGATACTTTGACGTAATGTCTGATGGCATGTTGAGTTTTTATTGAACTTATGAATTATGTTCCACGCAGGAGTATTTCTAATATAATGAAAGTATTGAAAAAAATGTGTAGTTTGACTCATGATTTATGTTTTGGTGTGTTTTCTATTAATTGTTTGGTCACTTAGTGTGGTTGTTTTTTTTTTTTTGTGTCTTGATGTCCCTATTATTTTGTTGAAGGTCTTTACATGATGTTCGTTGTGTTTGTTATGCATCCTGTTGGTGTTTTCCGCTGTGGTTAGTGAGCGAAGTCTTGCCGGAGATATCTTTAACATCCATCATTGCATTATTGTAGCTTTCAATCCAGTACGTCAATAATGAAGGACAAAGCTTAATGCAAATGAACTTTCTTTCATCCCAACTCTGCTACCAAATAGTATGACCCTCTAGAAGACGAATTCAGTGCGCCAGACATGCATGTTTTGAATACTAAATCCTTATTAGTTGCATGAAAGCATTAACATAAGAGTATTCAGATTGAACACACAAGCGATTTGATTATAAAACAGATACTAGTATAAAATGTTGTCAATGAACTCATTTAAGAAATAATTGTCTTACTATTGGTATTCATGGGTGTATCACTCTGGTTAGTCAAGCGCAAATTTCCTGAATCGCAAAGCGATTTTCCGAATAGTTGCACGTGTGCTAACCAGAATTTTACACCCATGAACACCAAAATTAAGACAGTCATTACGTATACTTACATTCGTTCTGAAAATAAGACATCATTTCTTTGCATAACCATCGATTATACAGCTTGTTATAGGACCAAAAGTATTCTAACGTTGGTATATTCTCCCTTCGTTCCAAACGTGAACGTGAATGAGTTAAAAAAGATCCTGACGATAATCTCAACAACACTCACAATAGATCACCAAATTGAGCATCGACGGACCCCTAGCAAGATAGAGGTGGGACCAGGTGCCGGGGAGGAGTCACAGTAGGCAACCCGATTTATTGGAATATAATTCTAGTTGCATAATGGGCGTTCAACATGGGAAATATACAAGTAATGCAAATATTGAATCATAAATATTGCAGTTTCGAGTTCAGTAGCAAACGCTTTCAAACTCTTTAAAGGCACTTCCATGAACACATGCCATAATGCCATTGTCATGTCTAATTTCCTGCTTTGCAGGTTTCCAAAGTTAACAGCAAATGTATATAAAGTTCAATTCTTCATAGCAGTAGTTAACACATATAATTTAAGAAATATTTTGTTAACGGGTTTATTAAAGGAGAAACCCCAAGATTAGTCCGACTTTTGAACAGGTTTTTTTTCTAACTGACAAAAATATACAAAATTTTGTAAATGTTTGTTGATCTCTTTACAATCTCGTTTTCAGACGCATTAATTCATGATAAGAAAATTACGTCATAAACAGCAAAACTCTCACAGTGATCCATGCCATAAGGAAAACTCGTGTTGGACTTTTCGTCTCAATTTAAGGTAGAGTATCCTACTGTCATAATTGCTGGTAGTTTTTTGCCTGGATGCCCTATTTTTTCTCTTCAGAATATTGTTTAGGTAATCAAACTAATATGGTTTTTGGAAAAGAAACTTTTATAGTTACGTTTTATCACCTATAAAAGGGATTTTTCTTAATTTTCCCATAGGGTCCAAAGTTAAAGTTCAAACGGCTTAAGTTCTCGGTATAATAATTAAACCACGAATCATATTTTGTTTTATATCAGGTCTTACATAAGCATTGAATATATGGAATGAAAACATTGTAAAAGTTGTTATTTTGGAAATATGAACATCTGAGACCTGAGGGTTGTTCTACCTTAAGTGTCTTGTCCAATACGAGATTTCTGTACGGTATGGGCTCGTACAATATTTTACCATAATGACTCAACAATGTTCAATAACCTTATGATATTGCTCAAATATCATATTTTTGGAATTTCTGCAGTCGAACACTATTGGATCCAATGCAAGAAAATGAAGAGATCACTCATAATTTTTAATCTCGACTCTCTGATAAAAAGATATTACATACTAGTAAATATTATGACTGGATATGAGAATAGAGGGGTCGAGTTGAACCGGGAATCAGTTATATGCTCCTTTATCTAAAGATTATCGTGAAAGCTTAACATTATCTTATATCAACGCAATTGTATTCACATATTATCTTTAATAGGTACTGTTAGTGCAATACACTGTTTTAAAATATTAAGTATTTTTGCTTCATGAAAAGAAAAGGGAAGGATCTCCAGCATGACCGCCCTGCACTCACCCTGCGAAACAAATCCACGAGAAAGTGAATGATAACATTCAAACAAAACCACAAATTGCAAAAGACACAACAATTTTCACTAAAGCATCACACAAAACAATCGAAACAGACGTACAGATACATCAAACATTAATGACAACACATAAAAGGAAGTAGACAAATGTGCACCCGGCGCCGACTTTGGACGGCCATCTGCAATTAGCTAATGGTGTAGTTATCCGGATAACGTGCACACAACACTCTCATTTATCCGGATACACAGAGGTCTCTATAAACGCACAATTGTTGTATAAACATAAAACTTCTCACTGTAAGGTGACATCACAAACAATATTGTTAAACGCCGCGGCCTCTTGTAACACAGATTTCATGTAAATGGATCTAATCTAATATATGACATGCGCATAGTAACAGTCTGTGCTTTGCTGGCTGAAGCGAGCTCAAGATCAATTACCCGAGAATTCTTGAACATGGCCTGTCATGGAGTTCAGTCATCACGGTTGGCCAGTGTGCAACATTGGGAAAGACATTGGCACAAAACTGTAGATTGGTCCAGTACCATGCCATGATGAAAGTAATGATGAAAGAAATGTTCCTACGATGATGATGAATTCGAAACTTGCTGTTGCTTTTGCTGTATTTTTGCTGTATTTTTGCTTTAATAGTAATGAAAATATCATGGTCTGGTTTCGTGTCATTGGGTTTAAAAGATAATCCGAAAATATATTTACCTATCGAAAATTGTGTAGAATATGACACAAGTGGAGGATACAATTTAATATCTGGAAAGTTGACAGAAAAAGATGTTTGAAAGAAATCCTGATATCGAGAGAAACATTATCAATGAATTGACGCATTTAAAGGTAACGATTCAAGAGGAAATGAAGTTTCAAATGGAAAGTATGAGGAGAAGAAGAAATCAGTAATGGTGGATAAACTTGACTGTTTGGAAAGCAAACCGAGACAAATGTCTGAACGAAACCCTAATCTCACCTCCCCATATCAAGACATGGATAGACAAAGTAGAAACGGTTTAAGGCACCTTGAGACAACAATTCGTGATGAAATGAAGTTCCAAATGGAAAGTATGAGGACATTGGAAAAAAGGATAGATAGGATATTTGAGGAGGAGAGGAAGAAAAGTGATACGAAAAATTCGGAGGAATTGTAATATACATGATGGAGGAAAAGTCCTGATCTGATTATGGTTTCAGATAACCAATTTTGGTTTTTTATGTCTTTTGATGTTATCCAGACACCAGTGAACGATTACAATTCATCCATCTATTTTAAAGAAGCATGCATTAACACTGTAGCATATCTCGTGATATGCAAATAATCTCTAGCCAGGGAATTTCCCTCGATTTAACAAGGTAAATACTGTCTGAATCTACCTTATATGAATCTATTTCAGGTCTATCATATGAGCATCAATATCATTTATACGATGGAAATCTTTTCTGGTCAAGAATAGAGGTGTATTCAGAGTACACTTCAACAGATTTTTTTTATTTTGTTTACATGTTATGATATGGTGCACGTAAATAAACAAAATTTTCTGTTGAGTTGTTCTCTGAATATAACTCTATACTTGACCAAAATAGATTACCATCATATAAATGATAATGATACTCGTATGATAGGCCCAACATCACAATTGTTAGACAGTATTAACCTTGTTTGATCGAACGGGATTCCCAGGCTAGAGATTATTCTCCTGTCATGTGATACGCTACTGTGATTAACACAGGATGGGGTTCTTTTTCGAAATCATATGTGACATCTATGGAGAGTTAACTCAATATCAAAATATTTTTCCATCAAAATCTTGAAAAGCTGTACAATGTGCTGTGCTGAATTGCAAAATGCATGCGTACAAATAGTTTATCATTATTTCATTACTTATTAAGTGATACTTGAACTGAAGCTATCTTGTAAGTTTCGCGTCTCTTGTTTACTTTGCAATATATGTCTGACGGAAGTTTATTTCCATGTATATTTATTTTTGGTTATTTCGTACAATTATTTCAGAGCGAATGACTGTATGTTTCTTTCATTAGTGTCGTTTTTCATACTTTGACATGATGTTTGATGTGAAATAAAGTGTGTGTGAATATCTCTTAAAATTATGAGTCATGCACCACGCAGGCGCATTTCTGATATAATTCGGCGTGTCTAGCTGTTCCTTGAGACCGGAAAAAAAGGGAGAGTTGTGCTACTGTCATCCGGACTTTTGTTTATCTTTTTTCTGTTTCGTTTGTGTCACTTGCTGTACTTGTCTACTCTGTGATTTCACATAAGGTGTTTTTTGTGCTTTGCTGTTGGTGCTGCAACGTAGACAGAGTCTGGTTGGAAATCCCCTTCCTTCTTGCTGTTTGATGTATAGGTCTTTCGTCTTATTTTCAGAGAGGGTGCATCCTTCTTGAGTTTTCCGCTGTGGTCAGTGCAGTGAAGTCTTGCTAGAGATATCTTAAAACCTCCTTTGCAAGCATGTAGTATTTAATGCAGACTGTCAATAATATGGCGCAATGCTGAATTGTAAATATCTAAATATATGTCCTTTTGTATAATTTCGGTGCACCGTTATGCGCTTTCCAAAAAGATATGTCTCATCAGCGATGTTCAATGCCGAAAAAGAGGAAATCCATGTAATATGAAATTAGGAAAAATACCTGCCAATAAAAACCTTCTGAGGACAGAATTATGCAAGCAGTTTGGATTGAGTAACAACAGGATGACTGATGGGGGTTAAATACCAGAAACGTGCATGTCTGTAAATTAATCTGCTTTTGAATGATGCTAATAAATTTGAAGACGTTTAAAATTTTTACCCTTTGGTGAGTGTCACTGCTGGTGGACCAAGCGTCCCCGAGGGCACATGTAGCCAAGTTCGATCAATTTCGGTTGGTTGTTTCTTCAAACGCATTCGAAAATTTCTGTTTACAAAAATTTCTCAAATTTCTGAAACCTGGGTCCTGTAGCATCGTATCCAATGCAACTTGCTACGTGTGTTTTGGTATATTTTTGACATAATTATCACCCATTTAGGTCATATTTCATTGTTTGGATTGAGTATCACTGACGAGGGTTAAGTACCCGAAAACTGCATGTCTGGTCCATGCTGTTAATTAATATGCTTTTGAATGACGCTATTGAATTTGAAGACGTTTAACATTATTATCATAATATTCTTAAGGCGTAAAATTTGCAAATTCATTTCAAGTCGGTCATGCGAATGTTTAACGTCTTTAAATTCAATAGAATCATTTAAAAGCAAATAAATTTGCAGAATGGACCAGACATCCACATTTCGGGTACTTAACCCTCGTCAGTGATCCTCATTGTAAACAATGTAATATGGCCAAAAAATGTGAAAATTATTATGTTAAAAAAGGTACCAAAAGACGTAGCAGGATGGATGGGATATGATGCTACATGTACAGGACCCACGTTTAAGAAATTTAAAGAAATTTGGTAACAGAAATTTTCGAACACGTTGAAGAGACAGTCGATTAACCGAAGTTGATCGAACTTGGCTACATGGCGAGGATTCTTCGGGTACTAAATAATCAGCTAGAAGAGATATCATCTTAGTGGTTTTTTGTGAATGTCAATATTGAAATATATTTTCTATTGAAAATTTCAGTGCATAAAGGCAAACGAATATTATGTGTCCCTACTCTGCTGCCATAGGGAATAACCCTCGGGAAAATATAAATGCCAAATATAGTGCTCCAGACGAGTATTTGGATATTTGAATAGGTAATAGTATTTTTACTCGAGACCTCTAGATGCACAGTGTTTTAGAAATCCCATTACCCGTTACCCGTGGTAATCGAAAAACGAGTTCGGATAACCAAAATATTGTATTGTCTTTACCCATTGGAAAAAGAAAGTTCATTGGTGATTACAATGCGTGTGTTTGACAAAACTGACAAGGAATCAGCGAATCCCTTGTCAGAAATTGAGTTTTACCGTTCTGATTGGCTTAAATTCTCTTTTTAGATCGTTTCGGAAAACGGAATCTTAAGCAGTGCAACGGAGAAGATGCCTTTGGTTTCCAACGATGTACTTACATAGACATAAGAATTTGAATGCCTATTGATTATCATTTTTAGATTCTGGTACTGTGTTAGACTTTCATTCAGTATCTTTTAGAAAATGTCAATGTATGACATGACGTTCTAACTTGCTTTAATTTGATATTTCTTCTTTAGTATTAACATAGAGTTGGTGGTAACAGTGAAGATGTCAACACATAAGTCTTAATTTCCCATAATACATGTATTTTTTATACAAAAAAATATTAATATAAAAGATTAAAGTAGTCTTCTTCGATTGAAAGGAATAATGAACTGAAACTACGTACGAATTCATCTACATATTATTATATAGTTTGTTTCTATTTCCACTCTCATTGGCCGAGACCTATCATGTGACGAGTCATTGTCACATCATATTGACCTGTGAGCGGCGATTTCATTAAATATCACTACCGCGAAAACTCTTGCTTCCGGTTTACCATGAAATATCGAAAACGCGCGAAAATTATATCTGTGACGTCATTAACGTCATTTCGTAAACAGCAGCAAGGACCCTGAAGCTGAGCTCAAATTCTTGAATTTTGAGCCTATCTACGGATTTTGACTCTGAAATAGTCTTCATTTGACTAGTTGAATGAATTCCATTACGTTCAGGATAATTCAGCGACAGAAAATGCTGATAATACGTCTTGAAACATTTTCAAAGAAAAGTCGATGTCGGCTATTTCGAAACGGTACCTTTATAAATACTGATTAAGTCCACTATATAATAAAACAATTGTGGACTTTTCACTCGGTGAATATGGTGTGATATTTTCTGAATTTGAAAATATTGACCTCGGCTATCGCCTCGGTCAATATTTTCAAATTCAGAAAATATCACACCATATTCACCTCGTAAAAAGTCCATAATTGTATAATATTTCATAAGAAAATCAAACACACACATATGTTTTTTACAAACATCAAGTACTTAACATAAGTCAAGGTGATAGATGAGAGTGTACGTTTAATTTTATGCTGATCAGCATGATTCGTATTTTTCCCATTGTAAAACACAGTGCTAGAGTTCATAAAACACGCCACTGATAGTATATCTGTAGCACAAGTTACAATACAGCTGCATGTTTGAAAATGAGTACAATTCAAGTTGATTGTCAATTATGCACCCGATTCATCTAACCTCCAATATGACCAAAATATATACAGAAAAACTCCTATTGCTAGTATAACCACCAATCCAATAGATAGAAACACGTGCGCAACCGGATCTTGCTTCAGCTCTGATACTTTGCGCAAGTGCTGCTCGAACTTCCGCTTGGCCTCCGGATCTTCTTTCTCATTCAGTCCACAAAGTAATCCCATTGTCTTAGTGCCACACGAGCTGTTTTCTATCGAAGCTGAATGAGAAGGGAAAAAAGGATCGAAATTAATTGACAAAGGTTATTTGATAATTTAAAAATATATTCAATTTATTTAAAACCATCAGTCAGTGAAAGTCAAACCCATTATCAGAAGCCAGGAATCGTCATCAATTGGTATATTAAAAAACTAATGAAAACAACTATTTATACATTCTGCATAAGTGATTCCCCGTGGAATACCACAGCACGTGCCGGGAAGAGCGAGCATCTCCTCTTGAGCAATGGCAATGGGATTCGAATATTCGAAAAGAATATCTTAGTCATTCTTCATTATGCAGATATCACTGTCAGTCCATAGAATATTGCACGTGGCATAATTTATAGCTTTGTTTATTTTCTGTCTCGGCTGCAGGAAAGTAAAAGAAATGAAAAAACATTGCCATCTTACACGTACCGTTATCGTTTTCCTTCATGTATGGATCGCGGAACTTTTTCATTTCGATATCGTTTCCGCTGTTACTGACTATTGGAGCATCTTTGGATTTATCGTGGTCAAGCTTGATGTTTACTTCCACAGAATCCACAGTGTAGCCTGGATTTGTCTTGCCGGAACATTCAGAGTTATCTGCCCCTACTTTTTCTAGCTCCTCTTGAGATTTGTACGGTAGATGGCGTGTCCACCAAGTTGTTCTGTATAGCTTTAAAGGATAAAAACTAAGTTGTATTCCTATAAATTGACATTAATACTGTCAAAAATGTATGATAGTCATAGGAGGAAATCCTCATCAAGATGGCATTGTGGTGATCAAGGAAACAAGAACAAATGAGGTTTTATACGATGAAGACTTGAGTTGTATTCTTACAAAGATTGGCCGCACTGTATATAAGGCATACTAATCAATGTACCAGGAAAGCAGTAACAAAAGAAACCGAAAAAGGTAAGGAGGAGATACCTAACATAACGAAGTGGCAGTGATAACAGCGGAACACACTCGTATGACTACAAGATAAGGAGGGGGAGATCCCCAACATGATGACGTTAAGTTGATCACAGCGGTATACACAAATATGATTACAAGATAAGGGGGTGATCCCCGACATGACGTTGTTGTGATCACAGCGGAACACACTCGTATTTGACGAGAAGATGGAGGACAATACGCACAACGCACCAAGTGAACAAACAGACGGATACAAAAAGAACAATTACATCATTGAACATGAGGAAAAACGGAATATATATATGAATTATCTCTACAGATTTTCCTTTCAAAAACGAAATTCGTTGAAGGTGGCGCTTCTAAACGAATCTAATGAGCACCGTACAAATTTGAAAATCCCATGTTGAAAGTTTTTTTCGTTGATTCTTTAAATGATTTTAAGACAAATTACATATTCGATAAATGCTCAATGAGCATATCCTTACCTGTTTTTCAGAAGGTTTTTCGGTAAAAATACTGATGATGATGGCGCTTGATGCCGTTAACAAGGTGATGAATAAAGAGAAGTACATATAATGGAAATTTTTCAGGATGTCCGGTCTTGGATCGGGCCTTAGACAATCCCCGGTGTCATGGTAATAAAATACAAGTCCCATACGTATTAATCCTGTCAGGAGCGCTAGCATCAGTGACCAAAACGCCCCCTGTGGAAAGAAGAGCTTTGCTTAATGAAGAATGTTTGAAAAGCAGCTACCTACCGAATAGTGAAACAAAAGAAGAATGATGCAATCTCGCAGAATCTCATCTTTAAATAGAAAATGCTTTTAACTGCTCTTTAAAATGAAATGACATTTTTGATAAGATTCAAATATTGTTTTGTGTTCAAATTTATTTCAATGATTTTATATATAATAAACCATAAACCGCTAAAGGCGGTAGTGCCGGATTGCGAGGTGTTTGTATTAGATGACGTATACTTTTTGTTTAGAGAGAAATGTGAAAGGTCATTAATACTATTGGGAAATGAAAAAACATGGTCATGAGGATTCTACATGTGAAATATCAAAGCCCTACCCTATATAGTTCAAAAGTAAGTCAAATGTCACGGTCAAGGTCACTTAGTTAAAAGTCATGATATCAAATGAAAACTCTGGTCATGAAAAATCTATATATGCAATATCAAAACCCTACCTCTTATGGTTCAAAAGTAGGTCAAAGATCAATGCCAAGGTCACTGGGTCAAAAGTCATGAAATCCAATGAAACGTCTGTTCACAAGAATTCTGCATGTGAAATATAAGAGCCATATCCTCTATAGATCATGAGATATAGCCCAGTTTTAATGTTTCTAAAGTAGGTCAAACTCCAAGGTCACAAGGTCAAAATATTTGGTATCCATGGAAAGGTCTTGTCACAAGGAATACATATGTGAAATATGAAAGCCCTATCACTAGCCATTCAGAAGTTACGGCCAACGTTTTTCAGAAGTAGGACAAAAATCCATGGTCAAGGTCATAATGTCAAATATTTTGGTATACATCGAAAGGTCTCATCACAAAAAATACACATGTGAAATTTGAAAGCCCTATCACTTACCATTCAAAGTTATGACCAAGGTTAAAGTTTACAACAGAAGGTCAAATTCCAAGGTCAAGGTCACTAGGTCAAATTTTGTTGCTGAGTTTTATTTGTCTCATCATGGTCTATCACCATGTCAAGTTTCAAGTTGCCGCTCCAAGCAGTTTTCTCCCAACGCAACACCTTAACCAAAATGTTTACGCAATGGCTGACTGACTGACGGACAGACGGACTTTACCATTTCATAGACCGGATTTAGCGTCGCAATCCGGCCAAAAATAATCAAAAATATTCTCATACTAACCTTTGTATCTCATCTCTTATTTTTTTCATTTTGAATTTTCTTGTTCTGATATCATTTCTTACCGTTTCGTTGACCCTTGGTACGAGTATAGCCAACAAGAATATAGCAGCAAAGGGCGGGGCCAAGTAGTCTGTGATTTCCTGGATGTAGATAAAAACTTGACCTCCCTGTGTCTCCTTGACAACCGGCACCCAAGCAATAGCCACACCTATCATAACCACTATAAATATCCTGGCAAAATATAACCAAGGTAACAAATTAAGGTCAAGGTCAGCGACAAGAGCCCGAAATTCGTGCTTATGAAAATCCTATTTCTCTTGTTCAAGTTATTAAATACGGTGTCATAATATATTTTGGTTTCTTTATTTCATAAATTTTATTTTCATGAATATCAAAAGAGACATTTAAAATCAAATGACTCTGAACTGATTTTCAACTTCTGTGAATGGATATTCAAATTATGTGACAGCATAATTGAATTATGAACCCTGATATTTATTTATTTTTTGTGAACTGATATTCAAACCTACATACCTGCCAACTATCATCCTTTCCCTCTCACTCGGCTTTTTCCGTATTCTTTCGTAAATATCGATTGTAAATAATGTAGAAGCGCTATTAAAGATGGAGTCAAGGTCGCTCATGAGAGCTGCAATCATAACTGCCATCATTAATCCTCGTAATCCTGGAAACCCAAAAAAAAAGATTTCATGAATAAACAATATTTCCAATCAACAAGCAAATTATTATTGCAATTATGACTAACATATTACTCATCTAAAAGTATCGGTGCAACATGAACGCTTTAAACTTTTGTCTCCGATGTCACACGGTCACAGTTCAAATCTTAGATATTAGATATAGGTAGATTTTGTGTAAATTGTTTATAAGACTTACCTTACGCAAAACCCAAAATCAGAATCCGAAATTCACAATCACTAGACTTGAATTGCAGCGGCGGGTGTTGCATGCAAGCAGGAGATGCTTACTGTTCCTGGGCACCTGGTCTCACTCCCATATCGGGAGTTCGCTTCTTTTTATTTGGTGGAGGTTTTTGTTTGTTTGCTTTGGTTCCTGTTTTATCCTGATTTTGTATGCCTTCGGTTTCTGATTATCTGAATTATCGATTTTGTGCTGTATACAGGAATATGGTCATTTTCCATATTTGTTATTACAAATACTGGCAAGACCAAACTAAAGGTTTTTTCACGAGAAAAGAAAAAGCGGAAAAAAACACAGATAATAACATAGCACCATAGACACACGACACACAACACTATATAAAACAATCTCTAGAGTTCTTTGCAAAACGGAATTTACCGAAGGTGGTGCTGGTAATTCTTAGACGCGCTGTACCAACTAATTAAGTTTAAACATTTTTAAAAATAACATGTTGTCCATGCTGTAAATTATCTGTTTTAACATTTGTACCACTTGGTGAGTGTATTTTCTTGTGGACCAGGAGTCTCGCAGGGCACATGTATCCAAGTTCAATTAACTTCGGTTGATTGTTTCTTCGACGCATTCAAAATTTCTGTCATCAAATTTTATTGAAATTTCTACAACGTGGGTCCTGTAGCATCATATCCAATCCATCCTGCTATATTTTTCGGTACATTTATGGACATGATAACTTTCACACTCTTTGGCCATTTAACATTTTTAGATTGAGGACGACTGACGAGGGTAAAGTATTCGAAACGTGCATGTCTGGTCCATGCTGTAAATTTATCTGTCCTTAAATGATGCTATTGAATTTGAAGACGTTTAACATGAATCAGTTACATACACAAATTATAAGGAACATCGATGAAGGATTGAAAATCTCCAAGATTATTCAATTTTTTCTCGTTGTATGTCTTTAATACCAGGGTGGTCGCACTTCCGTCCCAGCGTCAGAATGGTGAATGATAGTCTGTCTTAGACCATTTAAACCATCCAACCACAGACTATACTTGTATCTTCCGAAATGGAAGTAACCGAATTGAAGCGACGGGGGTTGTTTGTTGACTCTTCCTGGACACCTGATCTCACTCCTAACTGAGAGTTTGCTTTTCATTTGTTGGAGGTTTTTGTTTGCTTGCTTTGGCTCCTGTTTTATCCTTATTTCGTATGCCTTCGATTTGTGTTTTCCTGAATTTTCGATTTTGTACTGTGTATTGAGATATGGTCATTGTCCATATTTGTCAGAAAAAGAAAATTACTAAAATTCATTGTTGGTGGCGCTATCTTGAATATATAAATGAAGAAATAAGACGTACGCTATAATTCGTAAATGCAATTCTCAAAGCATACGTGTCAAAAATTATAATTCCTTGTGGAATCTGTTAATCTATTAATAGAAAATAAAACACAGTGAACACTGAGGACTAACACTCGGACAAAGGGTAAGATACATAGAAAACATTCCCACAACAAAGAATACAAATCGATTTTAAAAAAACGTTCAGCACAGTAGCAAAGTGAAGATGAATGAAGGTGTCCGGAGAAAGGAAGCATCTCCTGCCAGCAAAACCCGTCATTTAGGCGGTGCGGAAAAGGTCATATCCGATGTATTTGATAAAATTGGTGATTTGTGATATTTTCTAGCATGGAAGACAACGAGATGTTAAATCTTCATAACAACGAGATGACAAATATGGATAATGACCATATCCCTGTCTACAGCACAAAATATGGATAATGACCATATCCCTGTCTACAGCACAAAATGACAAATATGGATAATGACCATATCCCTGTCTACAGCACAAAATCGATAACCCAGAAAATCAGAAACCGAAGGCATACAAAATCAGGATAAAACAGGAACCAAAGCAAACAAACAAAAACCTCCACCACATGAAAAGAAGCGAACTCTCGATATGAGAGTGAGACCAGGTGCCCAGGAAGAGTAAACATCTCCTGCTTGCATGCAACACCCGTCGCTTCAATTCGGTAGAAAAGATATAGAGTACAATCTTTGGTTGTATGGTTCAAATGGTCTATGACAGAATATCATCCACCATTCTGGAAAGTGGGACATCATAGTGTATGACGAGTTCCCCATATCGACCGTAGAACTTCCTCAGTGACGATGTAAGTCGGTCACAAACATATCCGCATAAGATGTTAAATCTTCATTACAATGAAAATTTTTGCAGTGACAAAGTAACCGTCTAACATTTTTATCGCCAGACATAAGACCAAGTGCAATGTTTGGATATGTAATTTATTGGTACGTCCAGCTTGATGTGAAATCAGATACAGTGTTGAATCGGAAAAAAAATACCTTTTGTCGAAAGAACTAACATAGTGCATTAAGCTTGAATTCAATTCTTGGATTGGCAATATTGTCTGATACTAGTAATTGCTGGCATACTTACCATCCGACTTGGCGTATGTCTGACATACTTTCCGTCCGATATGGCGTACAGAATGTACTTCTGACATAGATATACGTACCGTCGGGCATAAGGCCTAGTACAATTCTTGGATAGGCAATATTTGTACATCCAGCATACGTCTGACATACTTCATAGCAAATATCCTCGTCTACGCACGCTACCTCATCTACAATGATAATGGAATTTTTTAAAGGTTCGATTAAGTTTCGGCTTGTTTCGAAACAAGCTTTCTCAGTCATTTGAAAGGAATAAATGATTAGGAAGAACAACATGACAATCATTTGTGAATTGCCATATTTGTCTCTCTCGATTAATGTCAAACAGGGCGTAGAGATATGCGCATGTGCACTAACCCGGATATAGAATCCTGCTGATCATTCCCGGCATTACCATCATAAACAGAGGGAGGATTTTTATAAAGCCGGCCATCAGTGTTGCCCCCTTGGCATGGGAGATACTCTTAGCTGCAAGCAACCTCTGGACAATGACCTAGAAAATAAACCTTTAAAGTGACAATGAAATGAAATCAAGGGCATATTCACGAATTTGAGGAAATATGGAATAAACAAAAATGGTTAACTAAGACATCTTTATAAAGGCATTGCCCAAATAAAGACTTTTTATCACCGATTTATTTTTCTTTTTATCATCTTTGACATTAAACTGATCATTACATTAAACTGTTACTATAAATATGCCCGAAACGTGCATATCTGGTCCATGCTGCAAATTCATCTGTTCTTAAAAGATGCTATTGAATTTGAAGACGTTTAACATATTCAATTAATCAAGTAAAGGCCTCATATTTTATCTCCGATGTATCCTCGCAGTTCAGTTTTTTATCATTGTTTTACGTTTATATATCCTAGAACGACACATTATAAAATATCTCTGGCTATGGCAACATTGGGATATAAAATGTCATTTCTACAGCAACAACACACATTACGTCATGGTCGCATATATTTCAGTAACTGACCTGGTCTGCACACCAGTACCATATAGACCCTGGGGTCTGCCCCAGGAGGAACCCCGCCCACGGCATGTAATCGTCATCTGCCTCCCGTAACATACGGAATGCCCCTTTATCTGGCTCGTGACACGTTGCATTAGGTATTCGGTATGTCTCGTTAGTCATCGAGTGAGGATACTTGTCCACCATTCCTTGGTATCCTCCAACTTCCTTAAATGCTACAAGGAGATGTTATTAAGATATAGAATGATAAGTGGATGGGGAGCACAATGTACAATCACCAAAAGGGTTTTGTTTTCGTTATAGAATGTTTGTCAGTCTCACAAATTCATTCAGAAAGCAGTAAAATCAAGATAAGGGCACCTTAGTTAAATCGAACAGGAGATAAAGTTAAAAATGTAATTCAAATATCGAGCAAAAGTGAGGTCAGCATAAAGAGTTATATCATGTGCATGGAAAGAGTAAGTTAATGCCTTGGTGAATCAGCAAAATAGAACACAGAAAATAATTTGTCGACAGCATATTGTTCGTTAAAGTGCTTTTTTAAATGTAAACTGAAATGAATTGGCACATGTAGCCAAGTTCGATCAACTTCGGTTGATCGTCTGTCTTTTTAACGCATTTGAAAATTTCTGTTACAAAATTTCTTGAAATTTCTAAAACGTGGGTCCTTTAGCATCATATCCCATCCATTCTGCTACGTCTTTTGGTACATTTTTGGACAATCATAATAATTCTCATACTTTTTGGCCTTATTACATTGTTTAGACTGAGGATCACTGACGAGGGTTTAGTACCCAAAACGTGCATGTCTGGTCCATGCTGTAAATTTATCAGGTTTTAAATGATGCTATTGAATTTAAAGACGTTTAACATTGTTCCTTACCTAGTGACATGAGTGTAAGTCCTCCACCCACCATAAGGAAAGCTTGTAGTGTATCCGTGTAGATCACCGCAGTCAGTCCCCCTGGTTAAGGGTTGAGATGGTATATGGTATGTACATATATGTTACTTTCCATTTATCAAATTCAATCGATTATGAAACGTTTCATTATAAGTATATAAAAATGGCATTTTGAAATCGAATACATGTTATAAATATATGTTTTCTTTTACAATTATATACCATACCTGTGATTGTAAGTATGCCTGTTATAAGGACGAGAACGAAGATCGACAGATAGAGATCCCAGCGTAAGGACTGTTGGATAAATAAGGCTCCTGTGTACAAATCACCCTGGAAAAGGAATCAAACCAACACAATGCTACCTTACATAACAATTAGTAAGCTGTTCGTTTACGAAAGACTGTGTCTTAGGAGACTTCAGTATATCCAAATTAGAGAGTTGTGCTGACTTAATCATAATAACCATATACATAACATTTGCTATTTATGAATAGTAGATGACTGTCCAAAGTCGAATCTAGATATATGTTGGGTCCTATCTTTTACTTAATGTGCTTTAATTTTATGTTCTCTTTTTCCATTCGTTATCTTGTTCTCTTATTGTAGTTTTCCTCGCTCAGTTTCAACACTCAGTCTTATTATACAAATATGGACTTGGTCGAGGTCATTATGTCATTATAATGACCCGATGATATTTATCATATTGACCGAGGCCGAAGGCCGAGGTCAATATGACAAATCTCATCGGGTCATTATAATGACATAATGACCGAGGCCAAGTCCTTATTTGTTATATTATATAACGAATTGTAAGACTAAATATAATTAAAATAATGATTCAAATCAATATGAACACATCATTTTTAATCAAGAAATTAATGATTAATTGCACTTTTTTGTGAAAAGTGTATCTAAGCTTAAAAAAACCAAAATAACTATCTTCATTTTTATTGTAAATACTGAAATCAGGACAAATACAACTCCGAATCATTATCTTCCGATAGCGGTCATTATCGGAAAATAATGACTCGCGCTCCAGCCAATCAGAATCGACGTTACATCCTGGTTATATAATATTATTTGATAATTTTTTACCTATATCAACCAATATTAACTAATTATTTCCATAGTTATATCTTGAAAATTACTAACCGAACACTTGGTAAAGATGTAGAGTATCAGGGACAATATGGCAAAATAAACTCGCAGTCGCTTCCCGCCAAATCTCTTTGACAGGTACTCCGGCATTGTATATGTCTGGAAGAAACATTAAATCCTACATGAGACCTTATGATGGTCTTTCATAACATTCATTACATAAAAATACACAGGGTGTAAAATGAAAAATAATCCGGTAGGAGTAAGAATTTACGGCTTTCGTTGGGATTGCCAGGATAATGTTGTGTACTTACCCCACATGCTATGTAGACGGGGATGAAGATCCACCCAAGGAGCTGCAGTAGCAGAATTGCCTGGAGGAAACACGTGAAACAGAAGAAAGATTCAAGTAACATTAGGAAACATGTTGAAATATAACCTTTGCAGGGTTTTATTTGGTATGCACAAATCTGCTATCACTGTCGGTGTTTATATAAATGATTTTCGACATGTGATGACTGCATCTGTTTTTCTTACCCTTTGTCACAGGATTGCATCAAGAGACTAGCGCTTCAGATTACTTTGATAATGAAACATCTTTTTAATGAATGCAATCGTAGGGAAAAGGAAGAAGGTTTCATCCCGATTAACGCATAAAGTGCAATCTAATTATAATTCATATGATGTTAAGTTCCTCGATTACTATTGTCAGTCATACGGAGAAAACGTTGGATATTCCAACAGATTTGTCAATGAAAAGATAAACCTTTATAAATTCTGATTTTGTTGATAAGTTTAACTTACATTAAATTCCCAGGCTCCAACACTGATTCCTCTGGCGGCACCAGATCCCGATAGACCAATGAAATGCTCAGATCCAATGTTACTTACAAACAAGGAGGCACCGACCTGTAACCATGGATACAGAAAATATAATTTCTGATTATGATGGCATGACTGAGGCAAGATTTTTATATATCTGTTATTAACCTTGTTACAAAATGTGAAGGCAATGGAGTCTTTTAAGAAATCTTATTGATTGATGTTTTACATGTAATATAGTTCAAACTTTAATAAACGAGCACGAAATTATTTATCGTATGTATGTGACCTACATACAGGTAGCCACCACATGGATCTTCCCGCCAAAAAGTAGCCACTGGCTGTACCTCTATTGGCCCTGCACATCGCCTGTAAAAGTGAACATTGTACTCTGTAAGAACATCTATCATAGATGAAAAGGATAACAAAAAAAATCATCAGTTTATGATTGATAGATAACTTATCGCACATTTTTGTACAATTTTGAAACCCCTAAAGTTATGTTATATACATGTATTCGAGGTTTTTTTTTCCAAAAATCAAATTTATGATAGGTCTTCGTCAAATATTAACATTTCTTATTATCAGTGTATTTTTTACTCACAAAGACTCCTACGGCAATGATGGCGACAAAGTACCCCAATACCACACCCAGATCTGCTCCTGTCAGGGAGGTGGAAGGGTGTTGGTAGGTAGCCTTGAAGGCCTTAGCTCCCTCACTCACCATACTGTCACCTAGGTATCTAAAACTTTAAAGATACATCAATTGAAAGTTGAATATATGACCCGAAACGTGCATGTCTGGTCCATGTTGCCAATTTATCTCTTCTTAAATGATGCTATTCAATTTGAAGACGTTCATATTTATACCACTTGATGAGTGTCACTGCTGGTGGACCAGGAGTCCCCGAGGGCACATGTAGCCAAGTTCGATCAATTTCGGTTGATCGTTTCTTCAGCGCATTCTTACATTTCTGTTATCAAAATTTCTTGAAATCTCTGAAACGTGGGTCCTGTAGAATCATATCCCATCCATTCGCTACGTCTTTCGGTACGCTTTTTCGACTTTCATACTTTTTTGGCATATTACATTGTTTAGATTTGAGGATCACTGACGAGGATTAAGTACCCGAAACGTGCATGTCTGGTCCATGTTGCCAATTTATCTCTTCTTAAATGATGCTATTCAATTTGAAGACATCTACACATATGACTGATAATGATCTGAGTAAGGTTGCATATGGTTCCTAGATCCGCCCCTGTAAGAGTAGTTGAAGCTTTAAAGGCCTTAGTTCCCTAACTCAACATACTGTTACCTAGGGAACTAGCTTTCTACTGAATCTGGAAAGATAAAGACGTGAGTTAAGGAAAGGAGGGGATCTCCAACAACACTAGGTTGCAGCACCCACAGCAAAATCCCAAAACACCCATGCAAAAAACACAGAACAGATACCCACAGAAAGAGACGCAAAAGAGACAAGGAACACCAACTCACAACATAGAAACATAAAAGACTACACATAAACCAACGAGACCAATGGGCAACCGGTGCCGACTTAGGACGGCCATCTGCCAAGTAAATAGCAGACGGTGTGGTTATCCTGGATTACGTGCGCACAACCCTCTCACTTCTCCAGTTACCTAGAGGTCTCGAAGAACGTACAACTGTGGTGTAAAACAACCTCCTCACTGTAAGATGACGTCACACAAACAAGACCGCGAAACGCAGAGGCCCCAGAGACACAGATGAATATGTAAATGGATATAAAAAGAGGGCATGCGTAATACAGTCCGTGCTCCGCCGGCTGTAGCGAGCTCATGTATGTAATCACCCGAGGAGTCCGACTGACATTCAGAGAGGACAGGTGGTCGGGGCCATGTCTTCTCTAAAGAGGTTTGGACAGGGCCCGTCATGGAGTCCCGTCGTCACAGTCAGTCAGAGTGCAAGTCTTAAGAATGCGCTCGTACAAGACTGTATATTGGTCAAGTACCAAGCTTAGTGTCCGTCTGGTGACATTAGGATCATATCCACGGTATAAAACGCGTTTGATGACTCTGACGCATTTTCGATACATATGCTGTCTACCTTTTATCCTTCTTATTTTGTTAATTATGTCACCATAAAATGCAGGTTGTGAAATACCTAAAGTAATATACTCCGTTGCTTTTATGGGTCCGAATTTCAAAAGAAGTTGATCATAATTTTTGTAAAATTTCCAGAAAGTCTTTACTAGTTTGTGGAAGCGAAAACCTTGACCTAAAAGTTTCTTTGTAATTTGTAGATTTCTATTATGAAAATCCAAAACATCAGTACATGCTCTAGCATACCGGATGAGCTGTGAAATATAGATACCGTATGACGGTAATCTAGGGACATCACCGTCAAGCCAGGGGAAATTTACTATATTGAATCCAAAATCATCTCGTTTGTCATATACACTTGTATGAATTTCTCCATTGACTATTTTGATATTTAGGTCCAAAAATGGTGTTCCGTGTCTGTAAAGTTTGCCTTGTTTAGAGTCAATTCTTGTGGATAAATAACATCTTTATACTTTTCAAAAACAGGATTATCGATAGTAAGAATATCATCCAGGTACCTAGAAGTACTAATGAAGCATTTCACATCATCATGTTTTCTTTGCTTTTGAAGATTTTGAATAAATTCCTTTTCATATGTGTATAAAAATAAATCTGCAACAAGAGGCGCACAATTTGTACCCATAGGAATCCCTACAACCTGTTTGTAGAGATTCTCACCAAATCCTACATAAATGTTGTCCAAGAGGAAGGACAAGGCACTACACAGGTCGCTACATGTCCATGATTTGTATTAAGAAAGTGATTATGGTTTGACTACATATATACGGTTTCAACAGGTTATGACTAAATCATTCGAAATAGAACAAAGTAGTTTCATCCTTGTCTGTCTGTCCATTTTTGTATGTCAGACCGAATAAGTTTTTCCATAAATTATTTTAGAACGAAACGCTGAGCCTAAATCTCTTTCTATTCGTTGTAGGTGGTGCAACATTTATCATCCTTAAGGAACGATATTTCTATACGTTTTATTTTTCAAATTCTTAGGCTTGAGGTTGAAGTTCCTCCCCGTGGACAGCCCCCTCCTTCCATGAAACAAATAAGATTTGCCCATGCATACTTTTTGTTTTTGCTTCCAGCTACATGCGTCATTTTAATATCTGCTCTAGATTTTGAACTATGTCCTTGTAGTGAATTCAAAATAGAATCTCTTCTATAATGTCATTGCGTAACTAAATTTTTACGACATTCCCGTATTGTTACCATATGCTACGTATTTGTCGCTTTTAAACTTGTTTCTCAGTTTTATATTCCCCGTATTCGGAGATTCGAAGGCATGCTTTTGGTCTACCTGATCGTCTGCTTAGACGTGTACTTGTCTGCTTATTTGTCCCCAAAAACATAGGGCGAAACTTTATAATGGTAAGTGATAGGACTATCATACTTCACATGTGTATTCCTTGTGACAGGACCTCTTCTATGATGCAAAATTTTTGACCTTGACCTTGAAGTTTAACCTACTTTTGAAAAATATTATGCTTGACAATGACTTTTAAATGGTTGTGATAGAACTTCATATTTTACATGTGAATTCCTTATGACAAGATTGTTCCAATTGTTCCATAAATACCAAAATTTCTGACCTCGTGACCTTGATCTTCGAGTTTAATCTACTTATGAAAATAACCAACCTTGGTCAGAACGTCTGAATGGTATGTGATATTTCTTTCATATTTGATATGTGTATTCTTTGTGACAAGACCTTTCTATACCTTCTGATCTTGACCTCGTAAGATGACCTAAGTTTTACATGAAAAATATTTTCCATACATTGATGTCGACGAGGGCAAACAAACACAATGTCATGTTTTTATTTTCTTTGGTTTCTTTCCAATTCTAAGGGGTCGGATTGTTTGTTTCTTTTTTTTTATTATCATTATTATTATTATTATTATTATTATTATTATTTTTTTTTTTGGTTTGGGGGGATTTTTTTTGCCTTAATGTGTATCACACTTTTTTATTTAAGATGGGAAATTTAGACAATCTACCTCTTAACAAAATAGATGTACATGAAATATGAAATTCGGAAATTAATCGATTGCGTGTTACACTAAATTATCTGTGTATCACTGACGATTCGAGAATGCATTTTCCGTTACATGTACGTCTTGTGCAGAGCATTTCGTGTTGAGCATTTCGCCAAGTCAGCAAGGATCATAGGACTCACAGGAGCACTATAGTGCATTTACTATGTCCATCGTGCGTAGCCAAGATTGAAGCATACACGTGGAAGTGCAACATTTGTCAATATAGGTCATGGGACAGCCCGGTTCATCATGGAACCAGTATGGGTAAAAAAGCCCATTAGTGCACAGGTGGGAGTATAACGGGAATCCCAATATGCACAGTATGGTACTATAGGTAAATAATTATTTGGACGAACGTGACTGTTCTAATATTTGGAAAATAATAGATCTCGTGTGACACCATTGTTGAGAAGGTTTAAAATGTTTAAATTATACAAGCACGGAGTGTTCAATGAATTTGTTATAGGGATGACCTGATTTTCAATGAGGGGCAACAATTTAGGTTGGCATTTTACGAGGCCTTTATGTTTGAAATGTAAAAGGTATTGAGTTATATAATCGTCTGATTAGATTTAGCAAGATTTTTTAAAAAAAATTTCGCAATTTAAGTATTCGCTTATGCACATATACGTATTTTGTCATCGTATCGAGTTGTGTCAGTGATTTTCCCGAAAACGGAACGAATACCGTAAAAATGCGCGCATATGTAATTGCATGAAGTTTATATATTGTTTTCATTTTCGTGCTTAAACATCGACGGCGGGTGCGGCTAGCCAACAGGGGATGCTTACTCCTCCCGGGCACCTGGTCCCACCTCTAGCTTGCTAGAGGTCCGTTGATGCTTAATTTTGTGCTCTAATGTGAGTGCTGTTGAGATTATCGTCAGGATCTTCTTTAACTCATTTGTGTCACACCTATGCCCTTTGCCGTGTGGAGCTCGTAAAAAAGTTCCCCGCGAGGGGTTTGACAGTAAGTGTTTTTAATATATTTCCCTGACATTGTCGCCATAGCACTTTCCATATAGACATAACGTCAGACAGTGCATGAAGTTTATATATTGTTTTCATTTTCGTGCTTAAACATCGACGGCGGGTGCGGCTAGCCAACAGGGGATGCTTACTCCTCCCGAGCACCTGGTCCCACCTCTTAATTTTGTGCTCTATTGTGAGTGCTGTTGAGATTATCGTCAGGATCTTCTTTAACTCATTTGTATGAGGCGGAAGTATCTATCCTGGCAAGTTGATTGCAATCCACTCTTTGATTTTGAGAATATTTCACATATAAAAACATCGAAAACGTTCAAATTGGAAAGTTGCAGATCGGGTGGGAGAGGGGGGTATTGCGGTCCTGACACCCCCTTTCCAGCCTCTAGATCTGCCTATAATTTAATATCTTTCTTTTTCAAAAATTGCTTTTGTCTCGTTGTTTCTTTGTGAAGATTATGTTCATTAAATTTTTGCGAGAGTACTTAAACAAAAAGTTAGATAACGAAAAAAAAAAATGCAGTGACTAGAAATAAAGATGCACTTTATAAACATGACAAATGTAGTAATCATTATTATCCTATAATTGTTTCTAAGGATAGGATAGCACCTTCAGAAAAAAAATAGTCAATTGGGGTCATTCATAAAAGTCAAGGTCATTTTCAGACTAAAAATTCATTTAGAAATAGCTTAGAAATTCATTTTATGTCTATTTAGATTCAAAACTGTATGAAATTTTGTTTATCAAAGGAAAAATGCACATTTATTTCTATATGTAGCAGGTTTTAAGATCTTTATTGCATCGATGAGAAATGGTGTAGCAAAGAAAGGTGGTGCTTCAAACATAACTTCCGGGGGAAATTTTAAAAAAGACAACTGTTTTGCAGGAGTGGGCTTCAAGAAAAAGGTCTTCAAGGTCATATTAGGGCTAAAGGTCAAGGTCATTATGGTCATTTCTGAAATGTCAAACACACTCAGAAAATCAAACCTTTGGTATCAAAATCATTATATTCTGGGAGCATCCATCTGTTTTACTGATTTGTCTTTATTGTATTTGCTTCCAGCTACATGCACCATTTTAGAATATCTGTGCTAGGTTTTTGAACCATGTCCTTGTAGTGATTTCAAAATAGAGTCTCTTCTATTATGTAATTACGTAACTAAAGCTACACGACATCCCCGTATTGTTACCATATTGTTCATATTTGTCCGTTTTTAACATTTTGTCTCAGTACCTTTATGTCCCTGAAATCTGTGATTCAGGGGCATGTACTCGTACTTTTTGTTTGTCTGTTGTATATTTGTCCGAAACTAACATTTAACATTGTTCATAACTTTGTAATTGTAAGTTATAGGGCTTTAATATTTGTTGAAGACTTTGTGTTGATAAAAAATTTCATCTCAAATCTAAAGGTTAGGACCATTTAGCAAAGATGGTGAAAGACTTTTGCTATTCACAGTAATCAGACATAATATACATGTACCGGCAAAACTAATTTTACTGGATGAAATTTTGGATCAACTTTGAAAATTCCTCTAGACAATGTTATACATTTTATTTGCAATTACTTCAAATATTCAGAAAGAGTATATGTTCCCGAATAAATTGAGTATAGGTTTCCATATGTTATCTGCATTCAGTTGCTTATGAAATCTACAAGTAATCGTAAACGTGTACTTGTCGATTTACACGTATTACCGTACGTGTGACGTGAAGCACAGGTACGTCAAACGCAAAGTGTGATGACATCATAAACAACTTGTTGGTGTTTGCGTACACGCACACTTACAAGTTGGGTTTGCTCAACCTCTCTTATATGTCCATAGTGCGTAGCCAAGGTGGAAGCATACTGGGAAGTGCAACATTTGTCAATAAAGGTCCGTCATGGGACAGTCCAGTTCACCATAGAACAAGTATGGGTCAAATTGCCCATGGGTGCACAGGTGGGACCATATTCCTATGTCTGTTGGGGTATTTACATGACGGAAAATGAAACAGGAATCCGAATATTGGCAAATAATTATAGGCAAATAAAGATTGAACGAAAAGTCTGTAAAACATTATTGCGAATTTTCCTATTTGGAGAGTAATTGATATCTTGCATGATGTACATGTGCCATTGTAGTGAGGGTTTGGCAATTATAGATTCGTAAATCTTAATTTATACAAGCACGAATTATTCAATGAACTTATAATAGGGGTGACCTGATTTTCAATGAGGGTCAACAATTCAGGATAGCATTTTATGAGGGTTTTGTATTTCAAATGTAAAAGATTCGATTAGGTAAGATTTTAAATTGTCTTTACCATTTAAAACATTCGTATGTATTTTGTCATCGCATGCATCAGGTGCGAATTCAGGATTCAATTGTGTGTGAGGGGGGGGGGGGGGGGGGTTACTTAATGTAATGTTTCTAGATCATGCATTTTCAGAATCACATCCGAATTGATGATGAATATTTCCACAGATTTTAAGGCGAAAATTATTGCATGTATTCTTAAGAAATTTCTAGATAGAAAACTATAGATTAAGTTCAAGTTGGGAGCTAAATACTACAAAAACTCCAGAGAAAGAGTTTTAATAAGAGTTTGAAATTTTTAAGATTAACGTTTTCGTGCACAGAACGCCTAGATTAGCGATTGTGGAATATTTTTGAGAAATTTCCTAAAACGGAACGAATGCATGCCGTAAAAAATGTTAGATTATGTAGAATTTTCTTTACATCTGGGGAGATGGTGTCTGGCAAATTGATGGTAACACAGTCTGTGATTTTAAGAGCATTGCATATAAAAAAAGTAAAACTTACAATTTGGAAAATTACAGATCAAGGATGAGGGTGTCCTGATATCCCCCCCCTTTCTCGACTCTACATCCGCACAAGGATAAATTTCATTTTCCAATTATTATTCTTACATAGTTGCATGTCGACAATAATTGTTATTATTTGCAAAATTACATGACACATTTGTAAATCATAAATAAAAAGAATGGAAAAAATAAAACATAAAATATAAAATGACGGATAAAACATATGAATGTACTTGACAAATACAGTTTTAGTCAGACATAAGGCATGGTCCATTTGATATTCTGGGGGGGGGGGGGGGGGGGCTTGGGTTTTTTTTTCGAAAAAAATAATTTTGCTCTCAATTTTGATGAAAAAAATAAATTTGCTTATGGTGTGACAGAAAAAAATAATCTTGCTCTTACAAAAAATCTGAATTTGAAGAATTACCATGAAATTTCGCTAAAATTCTTGAAAATTTTCCGGCTCGCTTGGCTCGCCGCAGTTTTCAAAATTGTATAAAAAAAATTTTTGGCTCGCTTCGCTCGCCATAGTTTTCTATATAAACATGATTCACTAATAGCATTTTAACTTCAAATATTTGAAGATATCAAAAGTTATACATGTATGTGAATGAAAAAGGGCTTCCTTAAAAGCTTCAATAATATATTATCAATATTTATGTATTGCTGTTAATACATGTTGCATGTATATCCCATAGAGTCATGTTCTTGTAAGCTTGGAAGGAGAACTTCAGTTATTCACCAATTTACAATTTTTGGTAACATTTAAAAAATTGTCTAGGAGACCTTCCCCTCAGACCCTCTTATACATGTTATATACATGTACCTTATATAAAATATTGATAATTATTTGTTAAAATCTTTAAAGTTTTATCTCTCTGTTTAACAGTGAATTGAATACTAGCATAAAAATAAACTAATATATTAATATTTAGAGTTTTGAGTAAAATTATAAATAATTTCTATTGATAAAACACAAACATTCTTAATATGCGCATCACTTTAAAAAAAAAAATTTCCTTGCTCCAAATTTGCCAGAAAAAAATAATTTTGCTCCGGTCTGGGGCGAAAAAAATAATTTTGCTCCGACAAAAAACCCAAGCCCCCCCCCCCCCCCCTGAATATCAAATGGACCATGCCTAACAAACAACCTTATCTTCCTGTGAGTGATTTATGCTTTTTATGCATTTTACACACATGTATACGAATATGAACATGCAGAATGAATCTTTTCTATGTCATGAATTTATAAAATTTCTGTATACAAACTTACCTGTATTTATTACTCCTATCCTCAAAATTTACATTCACAATGTAGCCTGTTTAACAGTTGTAAAGTTACTGAATATTTTACCCGTGCGAATTTTAAATTAAAGATTGATGCATGATTTTTCGTAGCTCGGTCATGCGAATCGAAAACGCATAAAATGTTTATTTACAAAACTGAAAATGACGAATTCGATGTTTTCCTTTAAAGAAAAAGGGGGGGGGGGGTTGCAGGCAATATCTATATTTTCGCAGTGAAATATAAAATTGATTATCTAGCTTTACAATTCGCAAATTATCTCTTATCAAGTACCCTTCGTTTAATGAACTGATTTTCGAAAAATTAATCGAAAGATTCTTTATAGTTACATTATAGTATCATACGTTACTATGCATTACTTTATATTTAATTTTTTTTTTTTTTTTTTTTTTTTTTTTTTTTTTTTTGCAATTTCATAAAGGTCTCACACAAAGATCAAACAAGCTACTTACAATGAAGGTAATATCTATTCCTTTGATTCTAGATACATGTACTCGCATGTATTATCTCAAAATATTCAAAATTTGAAATCCCCCTCGTTTCATAACAGCATCACCCCCGTTTACCTTTCGCTTGGTTGGTTATACTGTGTTTGTATTTTACTATCACATTAATTCGAAAATTGTTTACTTTACGCTACTCCATGTACTTCACTTTCGTTTATTTGCTTATGAATAATTTCACACAAAACTTGAAGATCTTGATTTTGTATAAATTTACATAGGCTCGCCTGAGACATGATAAATATATTGTCTTACTACCTAGTGCTTGAAATGTTGTCTTAATGAAGTCCCATTCAGGACGAAGCGTCCTAATTCTGCAGCCAGAAGCAGTCGATCTGCCGAACAAAACCAATTCAAACACAGTGCACTAGTTTTGAATTTTCTATGATAAAATATATGTTCCATGAGAATTATTTTCAGTGTACCTTATGTTAGGCCACAGTAATTATAAATAATTTGTTTTACGTCCGCGGGCGGATACGTTTTATGGAAATTTCTCAGGAAACACTCAGAAGCATGCATTTTCCAACTCAATATGTCCAGATGATCATTTCATCAGCAATATGAGAAGAAAGTAGTGGGATTTCTAGAAATAAAGTAAGAATTTTGCACATTACACGAAGAAGTAAGGTTGGGGTTTTTCCTTTTTTGTTTACGATCTCCATCTTCCAATTCTGTCACATTCAACACGTGTTTGTGTGTTTTCATGCTTGGCGAAAGGGTACCTTTCGGAAAAAGTTCCGGACGTAAAACGAAATATTAAATTACTATGGCCTTATTTCAACTCAACAGGATAAATTTCTCATCAGTAATGCGCGAGACCAAAGAAATCCAAAGAGTAAACGAAGAGCGAAATTCTTAAAATGACCTAAAATGCATACAGAAGAGCCAGCTAAGGAGAGGAATATACACGTATACCTTGCGGGAGAAACTCCTGAATTGAAGAATAGTTAATTTATCAAATTTAGTAACATATCATATATACAAAAATATTTCAAGTCAGGGCAGGAATACTGTGAAACAGGGCGTGAGGTATCTTCTGGTACTAACAGCCCACCAGCAGCAATACCAACTTACTGTCTTGTTCACTACTGTCCTGGCGCCAGTTTTACTAAAGGTCGTAAATTTTTGCGTAAACTTAAGCGTAAACTTAGGCGTAAATCAAGTTACGACATTTTTTACGTTTGCGTAGTTGCGTCCTACGAAAGGTCGTAACTTTGAACGTAGACGTAGACTTACGCATAACTTACGTGTGGAACTCTTTTGGTTGGAGACTGAAAAATCCTTGACAACGATGAATAATCCTGGGAAAAATCGCGTTTTGATTGATTTCATGTTTTGAAAAATGAAGAAAACTGAACGTTTGCGGTAATAAAAGATGGAAAAGCTTATGAATCTGACCGAAAACTTTAAAGAATTTTGCAGTTCCACATTTTGCCGTTTATTCGTGCCGTTATACATGCTCCCCTCCCCCCAACGAATTATTGAGTAAGAAAATACTATTATACACACAAAATAGGGATTTAATTTGTTAGATACCGCATGAATTAATCAAACTAAAGATATGCAAAAACAAAACAAAAACAAAAACAAACAAAAACCAAAAAAAACAAAAAAAAAGAACGTTTGCAAGAAGAAAAGGGGGAAAAACTGATGAATCTGACGGAAAACTGAAGAATTTGGCCGTTCCACATTATTGTATTGCTGTTACACATGAACTCGTTGTCTAGAGACCTCCCCCCCCCCCCTTAAAACGATTGATAAAAAATCATATTATACACGCACATAGGAATAAAAATAAAAGTATCTCCAGCATGACCACCCTGCACTGACCCAGCGGAACAAATTCACAAGAAAACGACAGATTTACATCCGAAATAGCTTAAAAAATTAAATAATTCTTTCATTTACCTTTGATCAATTATATCGATGAATAAAGTCAGGGGCGGATCCAGGTAAGGGAGCACGCCCCAAACCAAATGCAGATGAGAGGTCTGAGGGAGGAGGTTCAGGTGGATGATCGCCCCGACGCAATTTTAATTGTTTTAGCACCTAAACTCATCGGTTTATGTCGCATAAGAAATAACAATGATGTCGCCCTTTTGGACAATTTTGGTTGAAAAGTGGTTGTCAGAATAATCAAATTTTAGTACTTTACCCCTTTCTTGGGATTTGGAATGTCAGAACCATGATTTTGATTTTTTTTTCACAATATCCGTACAGATCACCGTGTTCGTCCTTCTTATCTAATAGTATGTGCATGTTACACATGATACGCGGATCTTGAAAAGCAAGTGGTGCATGGTGATGACGGTGGTAGTGGTGTGTAAGTAAGTAAATAAGTAAATAAATATTATTAAATAAATAAATAAAAAATATGGCGCTGTCACGATTTATTTATTTATTTATCTAGCCAAATGAAATCTGAATTAACATACGAAGCATGTTTCAACGAACAAGTCGGTAAAAAAGTACTTTAAAAGTATGTCAAACTCCGCGTTCAAAATGATGCTATTGAATTGACGAATTTAAATTTAAACTTTATTCATTTTACAACGTTTAAGGTCGCCGGTGCCAATTCATGGAAAGGTCTTCTCACAAGGAATCAACACGGAATGTGAAAGCTTTATTACACACAACTCAAAAGTTAAAAGCTTACAAAAACTCTTGACATCATAATTAAAATAAAATCAACGAAATATACGATAACGAGAATAAAGTGAAAAAAAATTATGTTATCTGTAAATGAATGGGATTTAAAGTAAAGAATGATTCTAAACATATTTCAAAAAATCTATAAATCGCAATTTAGAAAAAAAAAAGAGGAAAGAATCGAAAAAAGGAAAACAAAACCGTGGTGAAACCCGTATTTTATTGATACTTCATAGCTTATGTTATATTTTTTCTTCCTATTTTAGAATTGTTTCCAACTGTTAATACTAGCCTGAGTACCGTAAACTTATGGAATAAGTTATAAATAACTTAAACTTTTTGTGTACATGTACACATATTTTAATCATTAATGTTATCATGCGTATCATTTCTTTGATAGTCATTTCTTTTCTAGACACGTCAAGTGAGTTCTGACGATGAAATAATTACAGTGTACGCAAATGTTAGAAGCAAACTTGAGCTTATGGAATTATGTATGCTTCAGTTTCGTGTACATCCACAAACAAATTGTTTACATGTAGGCCTATAATACTATTATCATTATTATTATTAATTTTTTTTTTTTTTTGTATTTTATTCATTTATTTATTTTTTGTTTTTTTAATATTCATATTTTTAGACAAACAATAATGAAATAGAATTTGAAATGTAAAAAAAAAAAAACAAAAAAAAAGTTAAATGAGTATATTTTAAAAAGATTATGCACGTTAAAATGAGCGAAAAGGTTTTCGAACGTGTTTCATACATACGAATCGGCTTCGTTGCTATGACACTATGTAAACACACCATGAGCTATTTTTAGCAGGAAGTTTACACTTTTCAGCATTCAAAACATCAAATACACGCTTCTTCTTTCGGAAAACTCTCTTCCATTACGTGTTTGTGTGGTTTTATCCGAAAATTTAGTCCCTTCTTGTCTGTTTATGACTTACGTGTAGACTTACGTGTGGTCGAGGGCAGTCGTAGATTTACGCCAAAATTTACACGTAAACTAAGTTTGTCGTAAGTTACGACTTTTAGTAAAACAGAAAGATCATGAAAAATGTCGTAACTTGCGCCTAAGTCTAAACTTACGCCTAAGTTTACACTTACGACCTTTAGTAAAACTGGCGCCTGTTCACTAACTCCAGAGCACCCTGTTTTCCCGGTTTTCTCTAAAATATGATAATGTCATCTTCCAAAAAGATATCAATTTTATAGTACTCCTTTAGTCGTAACAGAAAATACCATTGTTTTGGCTGTGCGTCAGTTAAGTTAGAAATAGGACGGAAAATAAAAAGTCTACGGGGATTTTGTATAGTAAAATCGCTGAATATGTGTGACGTCGGAGGCTTTGACGTCACTGTTTACTATTGTTGACACGGAGAACAAGATGGCGGCGGCTTGAAATTAACATGGGAATTTCCCGTAGACATTTTATTTTTCATATTGGGGTTTGAAGGCAGCTTATAGGGTAAGTTGAAGTTAATTTCCAGTTACGACTAAAGAAGGTCAATTCTCGGAAACAATAATTTATAGCAAAATTCTTCAGACGACAGAATAAATCGCCAAAACAGGGTGCTCTGGATTTAATGAACAGGCGCCAGTTTTACTAAAGGTCGTAAGTGTAAACTTAGGCGTAAGTTCAGACTTAGGCGTAAGTTACGACATTTTTCATGATTTTTCTGTTTTACTAAAAGTCGTAACTTACGACAAACTTAGTTTACGTGTAAATTTTGGCGTAAATCTACGACTGCCCTCGACCACACGTAAGTCTACACGTAAGTCATAAACAGATAAGAAGAGACTAAATTTTCGGATAAAACCATACAAACACGTAATGGAAGAGAGTTTTCCGAAAGAAGAAGCGTGTATTTGATGTTTTGAATGCTAAAAAGTTTAAACTTCCTGCTAAAAATAGCCCATGGTGTGTTTACATAGTGTCATAGCAACGAAGCCGATTCGTATGTATGAAACACGTTCGAAAACCATTTCGCTCTTCATATTTTAACGTACATAATCTTTTTAAAATATACTCATTTAACTTTTTTTTTTTTTTACATTTCAAATTCTATTTCATTATTCTTTGTCTAAAAATATGAATATCAAAAAAAAAAAAAGAAAAAAAAAGAAAAAGAAAAAGAAAAGAAAAGAGAAGAAAAGAAAAAAAAATAATGATAATAGTATTATAGGCCTTCATGTAAACAACTTGTATGTGGATGTACACGAAACTGAAGCATACATAATTCCATAAGCTCAAGTTTGTTTCTAGCATTTGCGTACACTGTAATTTTCAGAAAGATAATTTCATCGTCAGAACTCACTTGACGTGTCTAGAAAAGAACTGACTATCAAAGAAATGATATGCATGATAACATTAATGATTAAAATATTTGTACATGTTCACAAAAAGTATAAGTTATTATAAAGGAGCTGTTAAGATAAGGCGTAAAATCTGCCCTGAAAAGTCGAAATTTCAAAATGCAAAAATTGAGGAAATTTTTCGGTAAAAATACGAAGTAACTTAGTCCAGATATGAATCTTCTGTCATGTTGGATAAATTATTCAAAATATGACCGATTTTTGGGTCAAAACAAGCGATTTTTCCAATAGAAATCGATGGAAAACGGAAAAGTTTTTCTACAACATTGCCCCCCCCCCTCGGTTCAGAATGCCATTTTCACCAAAGGTGTATATCAATACACCTATACAATCGATATTTGACGTTTTCTCTCATCAGTACCCCCTACCTCTTCCACTCGTAATTATAACATCTTTCACCAAATCTATTTAAATAAAATTCCTACTTGGAATCTTCTAATACTTTATTGTTTAAACCCGACCACTTTTTTTCCTGAAATAGAAGGACTGCGCACCAGAAATAATCGAGTGATTTCAGGGCTAAATCAAGCCCTTATCTTAACAGCTCCTTATTCCATAAGTTTACGGTACTCAGGCTATTATTAACAGTTGGAAACAATTCTAAAATAGGAAGAAAAAATATAACATAATCTATGAAGCATCAATAAAATACGGGTTTCACTAACGGTTTTGTTTGCCTTTTTTCGATTCTTTTCTCTTTTTTTTTTTCTAAATTGCGGTTTATAGATTTTTTGAAATATGCATATGTTTAGAATTATTCTTTACTTTAAATCCCATTCATTTACAGAAAACATAATTTTTTTCACTTTAATCTCGTTATCGTATATTTCGTTGATTTTATTTTTATTATGATGTCAAGAGTTTTTGTAAGCTTTTAACTTTTGAATTGTGCGTAATAAAGCTTTCACATTCCGTGTTGATTCCTTGTAAGAAGACCTTTCCATGAATTGGCACCGGCGACATTGAACGCGGAGTTTGACATACTTTTAAAGTACTTTTTTTTTACCGACTTGTTCGTTGAAACATGCTTAGTATGCATGTTAGTTCGGAAATAAAACAAAGTAGGACATGATCGTGTGTGGACATATCGGGGGGGTGTTGGGTGTTGGTTGTTGGTTGTTAAGCTTGAAATAATAACTACAAAAATCGTCTCAATTAACAAGACAAATCCCCCGACCGTGCAAATGACATTTCCCATGACAAATATAGAATTTTTCATTTGGCTAGATAAATAAATAAATCGTGACAGCGCCATATTTTTTATTTATTTATTTATTTATTTACACACCACTACCACCGTCATCACCATGCACCACTTGCTTTTCAAGATCCGCGCATCATGTGTAACATGCATATGCTATAAGATAAGAGGGACAAACACGGAGATCTGTACGGATATCAAAATGGTTCTGACATTCCAAATCCCAAGAAATAAATAATCGTGTATTTGTATCCGATACAGTTTCATTGGCGGATTTGGAGCATTATGGACTGACAAAGATTATCTGAACTTAAATTGGAATTAAATAAACAACGTCAACGAGCACCTGTGAGGGGTGTGAGAGGCACCCCCACTAAATTTGCCAAAGTAAGGGGTAAAGTACTAAAATTTGATTATTCTGCCAAGCACTTTTCAACCAAAATTGTCCAAAAGGGCGACATTACAGTATTGTTATTTCTTATGCGACATAACCCGATGAGTTTAGGTACCAAAAGTGCTAAAACAATTAAAATTGCGTCGGGGCGATCATCCCCCTGAACCTCCTCCCTCAGACCTCTCATCTGTATTTGGGGCACGCTCCCTTACCTGGATACGCCCCTGAATTTATACATCAATCGAACTGATCAAAGGTAAAAGAAAGAATTATTCAACTTTTTAAGCTATTTCTGATGTAAATCTGTCGTTTTCTTGAGGGTTTGTTCCGCTGGGTCAGTGCAGGGTGGTCATGCTGGAGATACTTTTATTTTTATTCCTATGTGCGTGTATAATATGATTTTTTTTATCAATCGTTTCGTCTCTAGACATCTAGACAACGAGTTCATGTGTAACAGCAATACAATAATGTGGAACGGCCAAATTCTTCAGTTTCCGTCAGATTCATCAGTTTTACCCCCTTTTCTTCTTGCAAACGTTCTTTTCTTTTCTTTTCTTTTTTTTTCATGCAGTATCTAACAAATTATACCCCTATTTTGTGTGTATAATAGTATTTTCTTACTCAATAGTTCGTTAGGGGGAGGGGTGCATGTATAACGGCACGAATAAACGGCATAATGTGGAACTGCAAAATTCTTTAAAGTTTTCCGTCAGATTCATAAGCTTTTCCATCTTTTATTACCGCAAACGTTCAGTTTTCTTCATTTTTCAAAACATGAAATCAATCTAAACGCGATTTTTCCCAGGATTATTCATCGTTGTCAAGGATTTTTCAGTCTCCAACCAAAAGAGTTCCACATGTAAGTTATGCGTAAGTCTACGCTTAAGTTTACGTCTACGTGCAAAGTTACGACCTTTCGTAAGACGCAACTACGCAAACGTAAAAAACGTCGTAACTTGATTTACGCCTAAGTTTACGCTTAAGTTTACGCAAAAAAATTACGACCTTTAGTAAAACTGGCGCCAGGACAGTAGTGGTTGAAATTATCGATTGAAATATATATTATATTTTAATAATTCCAATATGCAACATATGCGCATTTTAACAATCAATGTCTCATCAGCGATGCTCAATGTCAATTTTGAAAAATAAAGAATGTATAACATCGAAATTCTAAACACGGCCTAAGATTTATTCCAAAAAAGAGCTTTGCATTGACGGAGATACATGTAACCCTTTTGTTAGAGAATACTATATTTGGTGTTCTTCTATTTCGGCCTCGAACATTACTGATGATAATGCGCATATGGTGCATTCAATTATTACGATGGAACAAATTTGTCAGCATAATAATTTCAGCCACTAGGTTGGTATCTCTACTAGTGAATTGGTCACTTTTTGCCTAGTTTTATTGGGATTCTGCACTTACTTGAACTTTCTGATACTTATCCTGAAACTAAGGAGTATCTATCTCATAACATAGCTCTGTCTTTAGCTGGCTATTTGGAATACATTAAAGTTAAATGATTAGAATTTCGCTCTTCATAAATTCGCTATTTTGATCTCCTCGTTTCCAGCCTCGAGTATTACTGATGGTACATTGTTTGTTGAACATTGCAAATGATGCACTGATTTATTTTATTACAATAGAACATATTTTTGAAAATGTTCATTGTAAAAGTTAGTAAAGCAGTAGACTTGCTCAAGTCCTTATATCAAATTAATTTTAGAATTAAATAAACGACTTTTTTATTAATTGAATGAAATATCTTCACTGCATAACAAAACGTTTCTTCTCTGTTTAATCTCTACAGCCAGTTGCTCACTGCTTATAGTTTCGACTTGAAAAATTTAATAACTGCAATTCTCTTTACATAGATTTATTTGATATAAGGACTTGAGCAAGTCTAGCAAAGCAGATGAGAAACAAGATATATCAAGTCAATGCATGCAGAAACTCTTTCAGCTGTTGGGAATCGCCTCCCTATCTTTGTTTTGCTTTGCTTCGTGTTTTGCTTTGTTTATTTGTTTGTTTGTTTGTTTGTTTGTTTGTTTGTTTTGTTTTGTTCTATCATTTTTGGATTCTGAATTTGGGTTTTATGTTTGACTTTCATTCACTTACTTTTATAGAATATCTTCCATCCATACTGGTACAGATGTTTACACAGCCAATTGTGCCTCACATGAAATTCATATGAAATGAGCATCATGTAATTTCACATGAAAGTTAATGTGAATTTCATATAAATTTTACATAAAATTTATGTGAAAAAAAATTCACATGACTTTTACATGAATTTTTCTTTGTGACCTTCATGCAAAATTGACTTCATAAGTTTGACTTCATCAAAATTGACTTCATAAATTTATCCACAAGAATAAACACTTAACAAGGCAAACGTTACAAATACAGAAACACCGTTTTTGGACCTAAATATCGAAATTGTAAACGGTAAGATTCATACAAGTGTATATGACAAAAGGGATGATTTTGGATTCAACATAGTAAATTTCCCCTGGCTTAACGGTAATGTTCCAAGATTACCGTCATACGGCATTTACATATCGCAGCTCATCCGGTACGCTAGAGCATGTACTGATATTTTGGATTTTCACAGTAGAAATTTACAAATTACCAAAAAACTTTTAGGTCAAGGTTTCCGCTTTCATAAACTAGTTAAGATTTTCTGGAAATTTTACAAAAATTACAGTCAACTTCTTTTAAAATTCGGATCTATACGCGCAACAGAGTACATTACTTTAGGTATTACACAACCTGTCTTTTATGGTGATATGATAAACAAAATTAGAAGGATCAAAGGTAGGCAGCATAACCATCAAAAATGCGTCAGAATCATCAAACGCCTTTTATACCGTGGATATGATCCTAATGTCACCAGACGAACACTAGGCTTGGTACTTGACCAATCTACAGTCTTGTACAAGCGCATCCTTGAGACTTGCTATCTGACTGACTGTGACAACGGGACTCCATGACGGGCCCAGTCCAAACCTCTTTAGAGAAGACAGGGCCCAGACCACCTGTCCTCTCTGAATGTCAGTCGGACTCCTCGGGTGATTACATGCATGAGCTCGCTACAGCCGACAGAGCACGGACTGTATTACGCATGCCCTCTTTTTATATCCATTTACATATTCATCTGTGTTTCTGGGGCCTCTGCGTTTCGCTGTCTTGTTGGTGTGATGTCATCTTACAGTGAGGAGGTTGTTTTACACCACAATTGTACGTTCTTCAAGACCTCTGGGTAATTGGAGAAGTGAGAGGGTTGTGCGCACGCAATCCAGGATAACCACGCCATTTGCTACTTGCGTGACAAATGGCCGTCCAAAGTCGGCACCGGTTGCCCATTGGTCTCGTCGGTTTATGTGTCTTTTGTGTTTGATGTTTGCATGTCGTGTATGTCTTTTCCGTCTCGTGCTGTACTCGTCTTTTTGCATCGGGTATTTTGGTGTTTTGCTGTTGATGCTGCAACGGGGTCTTGTTGGAGATCTCCTCCCTTTTTTCACATGCAATTCATGTCAGGGACTTCACATGAATTTCATGTGAAAATTTTCATGTAAATTCCATGTTCGAGCTCATTTCACATAAATTTCATGTGAACTTTTACGTAAATTTCATGTAAATTTCACATGAATTTTATATGAGGCACAATTGGCTGTGTAGCTCGGTAGTATTCAAATTCCTATTGTCATGAGATACTCGAGGCAGATTCAATTTGTTATTTTGGAAAAACTATTGAAAATATGATGTACGGCCATGCACGTTCCTGATAACGAATCTGCATAAGTGGTGGCCAGCCAACAGGGGATGCTTACTCCTCCCGGGCACTTGGTCGCACCTCTAGCTTGTTAGGGGTCCGTCGATGCTCAATTTTGTGTTCTATTGTAAGTGCTGTTGAGATTACCGTCAGGATCTTCTTTAACTCATTCAAAGCGATAAGACTGAAAAACGATTCATTTTTGCGCCCTCTTGGTTTTGTTCTTAATTTCAAGTGAGTGTTCGAGAGTGAATTTCGAGAGTGAACGGCTTTTAATTTCAAGTATAGTCTCTGTTCAGATTCGCAATTAATTGAATTATGTCGCCTGAACAAATTAAATGGATGTCGCAATGGTGTTTACCTCCAAAATCTTTAATTTGGACAAATGGCAGATTTAAATTGATTTGGTTCCATAATAAAGTTGAATCAATTTGGAAGAAAGGTTATTCAAAGGATGAATTTTAAAGAGGGATAGAAAAGTCTATTAGGCTCCGTTTTACTTTTTAATCCCTATTTTTAAATAAGAAAATAGTATTTGTTATTTCACAAATTCGATTTTTTGATATCACATATTCCGTCATATTTTGTAATATCAAAAATTCGATTTTTTGATATCACAAATTCAATATGAGCTGCATCAATCCATATTATTTATATATGTTTATTATCAACATTCAAAATTCTCCAATTTGAGAGAGTAATGTTGTGAGTCACATATTTGTCAATTACGATCCAAGGTTGGAACTTGTATTTCATGATAGATTATAAGAAAACTAATAGCCCAACGGGGAGTTATGTTTAGAATGGCACCCGCTGACGTCCGAGTCTTTTTTCGAAGATAACTTTTAGGCCGAGGCTAATTCGAATTATACTTTATGACCAATTGAAAATTTGTGTTGTCTGCTAAAAATACTTACTTTGGTTATTCTCAGAACGAAAAAGAAGGATGAATACTTAAATCCCAAAGATGCATTAATTTTATCATCTAGCATTTGTTAGAAAATACATTGATATAGATATGACATGAACTGCTTCGTAAAGCCCATCAAACACACATGTTACATATCGTCAATCATGGCGATTAATTAATTTGCATATGGACTGTACATATTTGAATTTAGCTAATTCAAATAACATTTAGTGAATGTGCCATATTGTGAAATATTTCTGAGGAATAATTGCATTCAGCAGTATTGGAATTCAAGGGATGGATCAAGGTTTTGTTTATTGTTATTTTTGTGTTTGGGTGTATGTGTGTTTTGCAATTGCTATAGTAACATTCTTGTGTTTGTGGACATTTCCGAATTAGTCATTGCGGCAAATATAAATGCAGTATAGGGAATATTAGGCGCCATTTTCGATTATGAAAATCATACTCAAGAATAAATCTTGACGAAACATTTCTTTTTCACAACTTTGATTTTTGCATTGTATTTGTGTTATGTTATAAGGACTTCTAGTTCACTTGTGTCTGTATATAAGTGTGAATTCACGTTGCAGTGTGGAGCAGTTAAAATCGTTCCCCGAGGCCTGATGTTTGTCAAGTGTATTAATTACTTCTGTCCAGCTCTGTCACCTGAAAGAAGCTTTGTTTTAGCCTTTTATCAATGAGACATCAAATATATTTTTTTGCTATTTCGGAAACAAGCCATTTCACCGATAAACAAAAATCGAAATTAAAGGAGTCTAACATCTTGGCACCATCCCTCCAATGCTATTTGAACATAGATTTTATTTGATATGCTACTGAATCGACCCTACAGGAAATTTGGAGCCGCGCACTCTCTGTATTGTAAATGTAAAAATCTAACTTCAAAAAATTGAAGGGGGCGCTACTGAAATTATTTTTGGTGGCGCCGCTGAAGGTATCACTGATGAGAATTTAATATTCGAAACATGTGTCTGCAGTGTAGGGTGAGTGTTGGGATGCTGATCTGCATTGTTGTGCCCTATCCTTTTGTTGATGATGTCTAAATAAACATAAAAGAAGTACCTATCAGTTATTCAGTCTCAAAGTCTAGAATGCAATTCAAAAACATTAGAATTTCCATCAGAACAGTTGAACCTCGGAATGAACAACATTCCGAAGTGAGACCAGGTGCCTGGGAAGAGTAAGAGTCTCCTGTTTATACTAATGTTAATGCCTATTGTGTATGACAGATGGCTGTCCTAAGTCGGCACTGGTTGCCCATTGGTCCCGTTGCTTTATGTGCGGTCTTTTATGTTTCATGTTTCTATAGTGTGTTGGTGTACCTTGTCCCTTTTGCATCTCTTTCTGTGGATATCTGCTCTGTGAGTGTGTGTGCGTGTTTTTTTTTTTTTTTTTTTTTTGCACTTGGTGTTTTGAAGTTTTGCTGTGGGTGCAGCAACCGAGTATTGTTGGAGATCCCCTCCTTTCTTGCAATAATGTGGGTATATTCCACAGTGGCGAGTGTTAGGTGACCTTGCTGTAGGTCTTCAACATATCCTCCGATTCAAGATATATTATCCTAATTCTTTTCCGATCATTTCCATCATTCTTTTTCAGTTATGAAGTTGATGAAAATAACGATAAATAAGCATTTAATTTATATTCTTGCCTATAAAAGCATCAATAAATTTGTTTCTGCAGGAATTCTTGCTTATCGAATTCATACACTATCTTGTTGGCAATTTATGTACAGAATCGATATTTAGAGTATTATGAACATATGTCGCATAAATATAGACATTTATTACATCAAACGCAAATCCAGGGAACTGGTTCTGTGAATACACAGCCAATTGTGCCTCACATGAAATTCATATGAAATGAGCATCATGTAAATTTCACATGAAAGTTCATGTAAAATTCATATAAATTTCACATAAAATTTATGTGAAAAATATTTCACATGAATTTCACATAAATTTCCTTCACATGAATTTCACATGAATTTTTCTAAATGACCTTCACAGGAGACTGAATTCACATAACATCCATGTAAAAATCTTCACATGAATTTCATGTGAAAATTTTCATGTAAATTTCATGTTCGTGCTCGTTTCATATCAATTTCATGTGAACTTTCATGTAAAGTTCATGTAAATTTCACATGAATTTCATATGTATTAAACAAGTATTGGCTTTAATTTTGAAATTAAAAATGTTCCCTTACAATTGGTACTAATTCAATTTGTCCATACTAAGAAGTTCATGATCAACAAGTACATGGATTTGTATTTCAAAGTATCAATTGACTTTACCTTTTACGAAACGAGATGGATTCTTTATACAAATCTCTCATTTTGTTCTTTATCAACCAAATTCGTTTTGAAAGAAGTAACCAGAGTGACACTGAAGGACATTGGTATCCTTGATGTCTCATATTTTCATTTTTTTCTAATTTATTTATATTTCATTTTTTATTTTATTTGCGGTTAGAGGAAGCTCTTTCCTCACGGGTACCTGGTCTTGCCTCCATGGTAGTGTGCGATCGCCTTGTTAACGGGGATTTACACAATAATACCATATTCCCCTGGATCTTCGACTCCGGAAATGCGAATGGTACTTCTTGGTACTTCACAACCTGCATTTGGTACTTCACAACCTGCATTTGGTACTTCACAACCTACATCTGCAGGATTAAAACAACCTGCATCTACGATTGGTACTTCTGTTGTGGGTCATGAATTATTTTAGTTTTACTTTATGTGTAGGTACACATGTACTTAGTCATGTTATATTATGATTTCATAATAATTCTTTCTAGATTTTACTATGTCATGTTTATTTCATTAGAGAATATTCCAGTATGTTCTTTGTTACATGATTATCATCACATGACTGTAATTTCTAGAATTTACTCTATTGTTAATCATTTGTAATGAGTCATTGTTCCAGAAGCTTCTGGTAAATTCATTGGTATTAAGTATAAATACCTCTGAGGAACTGTGTTGAGGGGACATTCGTACACATTCGTAGACACGATTCATTCATCTATTCTGATATACTGGGACACTTTATTTGTTGAGACTTTAATCCATTTAACAACGTTTGGACACCGATCTTTCGAGAACGTTCGTGATTACCGGAAACCATACATTCGATAGACTTTGTGGACCGTAACGGACACTTTGATCCGGACATTGTATTGTAAGTTGTAATCATTTGAAATATATATATTTTGTACATAATTAAACTTGTTAATTTATATTCTGTCTTTGTCTGATTTTTGCTGGCGTTTTGGGGTATTCTGGCCCATAACAGAATTGCGGGCTCGTCCGGGATAGTAATCTCTGCATATTTGCACTTTACGTAAAGTTCGTTTTTGAAAAAAAAGAAAATATTTTTCTCGAAAATTTTTTTGCCAGCAGAAATCCATCATGGTATTTTCGGTCACCGAATTTTTGAAATCGCCGACTGTAGATGAGTTCGAATCACTGAAAAAAGATGATTTGATTGGTTTAGGTCTTCACTTGAAGTTAGATGTAAAATCTTCTATGAGAAAACAAGAAATTAGAAATATTGTGGCTAAAGAGCTTTTAGCTGAGGAAATCTTTTCGTCATACGATTTTCCTGTTGAACCTGTTTCAAGCAAAACCAAAATGTCAGAATTTGAGTTTGAATTAGAGAAAATGAAAATACAATTACAATTTGAAAAAGAAGAAAAAGAAAGAGAGAAACAGGAACGTATGCACGAGAAAGAACTCCAGTTTGATTTAGAAAAGTTAAAGTTAGGGAAAAGCACTAAGGAAAATCCTGTTCCTTCGCCTGTCAAGTCTGATTTAGAAAAGTTAAAGTTAGGGAAAAGCACTAAGGAAAATCCTGTTCCTTCGCCTGTCAAGTCTGAATTCTAAAACGTGGGTCCTGTAGCATCATATCCCACCCATTCTGCTACGTCTTTTGGTACATTTTTGGACAATCATAATAATTTTCATACTTTTTGGCCATATTACATTCTTTAGACTGAGGATCACTGACGAGGGTTTAGTACCCGAAACGTGCATGTCTGGTCCATGCTGTAAATCTATCAGGTTTTAAATGATGCTATTGAATTTAAAGACGTTTAACATTTGAACTACTTGGTGAGTGTCACTGCTGGTGGACCAAGAGTCCCCGAGGGCACATGTAGCCAAGTTCGATCAACTTCGGTTGATCGTCTGTCTATTCAACGCATTTGAAATTTTCTGTTACGAAATTTCTTGAAATTTCTAAAACGTGGGTCCTGTAGCATCATATCCCACCCATTCTGCTACGTCTTTTGGTACATTTTTGGACAATCATAATAATTTTCATACTTTTTGGCCATATTACATTCTTTAGACTGAGGATCACTGACGAGGGTTTAGTACCCGAAACGTGCATGTCTGGTCCATGCTGTAAATCTATCAGGTTTTAAATGATGCTATTGAATTTAAAGACGTTTAACATTCGACGCCGCCAAAAACATCCGATTAGTACCAAAATTTCAAGAAAAGCCCGTGGACAAATATTTTCCACATTTTGAGAAAATCGCGGCCAATCTGAAGTGGCCACGTGATTTTTGGCCAATTTTGTTACAAAGCGTACTTATTGGCAAAGCTGCTGAAGTGTACTCGGCGCTCAGTATTGCTGAGAGTTCTGACTATGACAAGGTCAAGGACACGATTTTGAGAGCATATCAGTTAGTACCTGAGGCGTACAGACAAAAGTTTAGAAAGTACAAAAAGCTTGAAAATCAAACATATGTTGAATTTGCTCGAGAAAAAGAAGATTTATTTGATCAGTGGTTTCGATCGAAGAAAATTCCCAATTCATTTGACAATTTACGTCAAATCATTCTGATAGAAGAGTTCAAAGAGTGTGTAAATCAAGATTTAAGAACTCATTTGGAAGACAAAAATGTTAAAACTCTTGAAGAAGCCGCTGTTTTGTCTGATACGTATGCTCTCACTCATAAGAAAAATTTTATGTCAAAAACTCAATCTAGCGATAGCGCAAAAACTTCAGATTTTCCAAAGAAAAATTTACAAGAGTCTCAGTCGTCCATTAGTTCCCAGTCACCATCTCAAGGTGGTTCTACGTCCGGTCCTAGGTCCGAGCGTTCTGAGGCATCCCCAAGGGTGGGGTCGCTTCCTACATGCAATTATTGTAAGAAAAAAGGTCATGTTATTGGTGAGTGTTTTAAGCTTAAGAAGAAAAAAGAACTTAAGTCACAGGCCTGTGCGTCTGTTAGAAATGATAGGAAAGCCTTAGATTCGATTTGTTCTGACACTCCTGAGATTCAGGGTTCTAAGTCCAGTTCTGATGATTTTGTGGAGGATCATCATAAGCCCTTTTTGTCACAGGGGTTTGTTTCACTCAGTGATTCTAGCGAAGCGTTGCCTGTTCAGATTTTGAGAGATACTGGTGCTGCCCAGACTTTATTGTTAGAGGGTTCATTGCCTTTGTCTGAACACACTTTTACTGGTAGGTCAGTTTTATTACAGGGTGTGGAGCTAGGCGTCATTGATGTTCCCCTTCATAAAATTTATTTGAAGTCAGACTTAATTACTGGACCTGTTATCGTAGGTGTTCGACCTACTCTTCCCGTTCAAGGCGTTTCCTTGTTGCTTGGCAACGATTTAGCTGGCGGCAAAGTTGTAGCCGATCCGATTGTTTGTGAGAAAATCACGTCCGATGTCGTGTCCGATGATGAAGACGACGACTTGTATCCAGCTTGCGCTGTTACCAGGGCGATGGCCAGGAACAGACTGAAAGAGGCTGAGAGTACTCCTGCACTTAACGAGGACCATCCCTCCAAAAATATAGACCTTTCTGACACATTCATGGCTACCATTGATGACAGCGTACCTGAGACGCCAGTACCACTTCATGTTGACAAGTCTCCGACAGTACCTGGTGATGATTCCCATCCGCTATTTGACAGAGATACAGATGTCTTAAGCCGTGAGCAGCTCCTCTCCGAGCAAACTAAAGATCCGGAGATCATCCGACTAAGCAAGAGGGCCCTTCCCCGAGAAGAAGCGGACAAAGTCGGAGAGTGCTTCTACATACAAGATGGCATCCTAATGCGGAAATGGAGACCACCCGATGCACCCCCTAATGAAGTGTGGCGGGTCGTTCACCAGATAGTGGTTCCAGTAGCGTATCGCGGGGATATATGGCAGGTCATTTAGGTGTCAATAAGACTTATAATAGGATTTTAAGTCACTTTTACTGGCCTAAGTTGAGAAAAGATGTGTCTGAGTTTTGTAAGTCTTGTCATAGTTGTCAGATGGTGGGTAAACCCAATCAAGTTATACCACCTGCTCTCCTCCAACCCATTCCAGCCTTTGAGGAACCTTTTAGTAGGGTGTTAGTTGATTGTGTAGGTCCTTTGCCTAGGACTAGGTCAGGGAATCAGTACTTACTGACAATTATGTGTACTTCGACTAGGTTTCCTGAAGCCATACCTCTTAGGAATATTAAGGCAAAGACCATAGTTAAGGCCCTTGCAAAGTTTTTCAGTTTCGTAGGTGCTCTCAAGGCTATTCAGTCAGATCATGGTTCGAATTTTATGTCAGGGTTGTTTCAGCAGGTTATGCATGAGCTAGGTATCAGGCAGTATAAGTCTTCTGCGTACCATCCTGAATCCCAGGGGGGCACTTGAACGCTTTCATCAAACCCTTAAAACTATGATGAAAACATATTGTCACCAGTATGGAAAAGACTGGGATGAAGGGGTTCACCTCGTGTTGTTTGCGGCACGAGAAGCGGTTCAGGAGTCCCTGTGGTTCAGTCCCTTCGAGCTAGTTTTTGGGCATACAGTCAGGGGGCCATTGAAGTTATTGCAGGAAAAATGGTTGACTGAGACTAGCGATTTGAATCTCCTAGACTATGTGTCTAATTTCAAAGAGAAATTATATAATGCTTGCAAATTAGCTCAAGAAAATCTCAAAACATCACAAATGAAAATGAAAACATGGTATGACAAAGATGCTAGAAACAGAGTTTTTAAACCAGGCGATAAGGCGATAAAGTTCTTGTATTTTTGCCTATCCCTGGTCATCCTTTGCAAGCTAGATATTTCGGTCCTTATGAGATTGAGAGTAAAATTAGTTATGTTAACTATGTGGTTAAGACACCAGGTCGGCGAAAAGAAAAAAGAGTGTGTCATTTTAACATGTTGAAAGAGTATTTTGATAGAAGTGACCGAAGTTTTGTAAAACCAGTTTCCACTTTGGCCAATGTGAATACATTAGAAAATTGTGTTGAACCTGAATGTAATGAAGAAACTGTCGAAAAAGACTTCGCTCAAAGTGTCCGCTTAATGAATTCTAAAATTCTGACAAATCCGGAAGTGAAACTCGGACATCTGACCGTGCATCAAAAAGAGGAAGTGCATCAATTAATGCGGGAATATACGACCATCTTTCCGGACGTTCCAAAAAAGACGAATGCGTCTCATCATGACGTCATTGTAGGTGATGCATCACCTATCAAACAGCATCCCTATCGGTTAAACCCGATAAAACTTCAATACATGCGGAAAGAAATTCAGTACATGCTTGAAAATGACATTATTGAACCCAGCAATAGTAATTGGAGTTCCCCATGTATTCTTGTTCCGAAGCCAGACGAAACTTACCGATTGTGTACGGACTTTAGAAAAGTCAATTCAGTCACCAAAACTGACTCTTATCCGATCCCACGAATCGATGACTGTATCGATAAAATTGGCAGTGCAAAATTTGTCAGCAAATTTGACTTGCTTAAAGGCTATTGGCAGGTCCCGCTTACCGAGAGAGCCAGAGAATTATCGGCATTTGCGACTCCAGATGGGCTATACCAATATAAAGTAATGCCCTTTGGTATGAAAAACGCACCAGCCACATTCCAGAGGATGATTCATTCGCTCCTAAATCATCTCGAAGGATGCGAGGCGTACATCGATGACGTTATCATCTACAGCGACACCTGGGATGATCATCTCCGAATCATGCGTACTTTCTTCGACATACTGGCGAAAGCAAACCTCACAGTGAACCTTGCAAAAAGTGAATATTGTCATGCGACTGTAGAGTATTTGGGTCACAAAGTAGGTCAAGGTGTTGTTACTCCTATCATGGCCAAGGTGGAAGCTATTTCAAAGTTCCCGATTCCTACCAATAAGAAAGAGATAATGAGATTTTTGGAAATGGCAGGATTTTACAGAAAATTTTGTCCAAATATTTCGTCAGTTGTTGGTCCACTTACCAATCTGTTACAAAAGAGAGTGAATTTTGCATGGAGCAATGACTGTGACGAATCTTTTAAGAAAATCAAATGTGTTCTTATGAATAGTCCTGTTCTGTCAGCTCCAAATTTTGATAAGCAATTTAAGCTTACTGTTGATGCCAGTGACGTAGGAATCGGGGCGGCTTTGTTTCAAGAAAATGATGATGGTGTAGATAGAGTTGTTTGTTATTTTTCAAAGAAATTGACAAAATGTCAAAAGAATTACTCTACTATTGAAAAAGAGTGTCTTGCATTATTGTTAGCTTTACAACATTTTGATGTTTATTTGAATGTTGCTTTACATCCCATTCTTGTATATACTGACCACAACCCTCTCACATTTTTGCACAAAATGTCAAACAAGAATCAAAGACTTACAAGGTGGAGTTTATTGTTGCAAGAGTACGATATCATTATTAACCATATCAAGGGCAAAGACAATGTGATTGCAGATGCACTATCGAGAGTTTCATGAGTGATTTTTGAAGAATTTACCACCTAAGTTTTCATTGACATTCAAACTTTTTTAAGGGGGGAGGTGTTGTGGGTCATGTATTATTTTAGTTTTACTTTATGTGTAGGTACACATGTACTTAGTCATGTTATATTATGATTTCACAATAATTTTTTCTAGATTTTACTATGTCATGTTTATTTCATTAGAGAATATTCCAGTATGTTCTTTGTTACATGATTATCATCACATGACTGTGATTTCTAGAATTTACTCTATTGTTAATCATTTGTAATGAGTCATTGTTCTAGAAGCTTCTGGTAAATTCATTGGTATTAAGTATAAATACCTCTGAGGAACTGTGTTGAGGGGACATTCGTACACATTCGTAGACACGATTCATTCATCTATTCTGATATACTGGGACACTTTATTTGTTGAGACTTTAATCCATTTAACAACGTTTGGACACCGATCATTCGAGAACGTTCGTGATTACCGGAAACCATACATTCGATAGACTTTGTGGACCGTAACGGACACTTTGATCCGGACATTGTATTGTAAGTTGTAATCATTTGAAATATATATATTTTGTACATAATTAAACTTGTTAATTTATATTCTGTCTTTGTCTGATTTTTGCTGGCGTTTTGGGGTATTCTGGCCCATAACACTTCACGACCTGCATTTTATCTTGACATGATTAACAAAATAAGGAGGATCAAAGGTAGACAGAATTACCATCGAAATTGTGTTAGAATCATCTAACGCCTTTTATACGGTAGATATGAACCTTCTGTCACAAGACGGACACTTGGCTTGATACTGGACCAATCTACAGCCTTGTACCATCGCATTCTGACGAATTGCACTTTGACTTACTGACTGTGACGACAGGACTCCGTGACGGGCCCTGTCTTAACCTCTTTAGAGAAGACATGACCTTGACCACCTGTCCTCTCTGAATCTAAGTCGGACTCCTAGGGTGGTCATATGCATGAGCTCGCTACAGCCGGCAGAGCACGGACTGTAGTTCATACGCCTTCTGTATCCATCTTACATTGATAAGGTTATTTTACACCACAATTGTACGTTCTTCGATACCTCTGGGTACTTGTAATCCAAAAAACGGGAGTGTTGTGCGCACGTAATCCAGGATAACCACACCGTCTGCTACTGAAGTGACAGATGGCCGTCCTAATTCGGTTACCCATTGGTTTCGTTGGTTTTTGTGTAGTCATTTATGTTTGATGTTTCTATGTGATTTGGCGTTCTTTGTACCATTTAATTTGCGTTTCATTCTGTGCGTGTCTGCTTTGTGTTTTTGCAGTGTGTGTTTTGGGGGTTTTGCTGTCGGTGCTGCATCCGAGTGTTGTTGGAGAACCCTACCTTTCTTCTTCCCTGGTATACTTCATGAGTTAACGAGGCCCTGGACAAAACGTGTGCGCATCGTTTCGCGCATTCCCGTAACCGGTTCAATCTTTTATCTCTACAACGCACCTAACGTACTGTAATATATATGACGTCACAATCAAATGACGCGACAAAGCATTTAACGCCGCGCTAAAAATCAATAGGCTAGTAATCTGTGTATGTTCGTAATAAACGAAGATTAATGCAAAGCATGGTTTTGCATATGCAAGTTATAAATATAAGATATTAAATAAAGTACATTAATTCATTGAAACGAGGCGCTCCGGTCCTGCAATCAGAAAAAAGCAGCTGTATAAATATAAAGTATGCATTTTATTTTCAGGGTTTCATTCTCTAAAATTGAGCCGGAGCGAAAATTCACATTTACTTATAAGTTAAAGAAGTTTCCGAGATATATACATTTTCCGATTCTTCATTTTTGGGGGTTAATTTCAGTATAGATACATAAGCGGATTTTGAAGGGGACACAAGGGGCGCACGCCCCCCCCCCCCCCCCTCCCCCTAAAATCATCGAAGTAAGGTCATTTGGGGGCTTAACCTTTATGTGTATATTCAATTTCAGGCTGTTTTTAATCGAATGTCGGAAAATTTTCGCTGGTTCGCTGCCGCTCGCCACCTTACTCAATTTAGATTAACTTCACACCATTTACTAAGCATGACCAGTTCATGCTAAAATAGCCAGGATTATAAAGTAACACTACACCTTCCATACCTTTACTTTACTGTGACTATTTGGAAAGTCTTTTTCTGTCATACATGTATGTACTTAGATTTTTGTCAAAAAAACATGTACTCTTGCAGCAAAGGGGATGCCATTTGGGTTGTGTACCACAACCCTCTCTAAAACAATTTTAGAAAGTTCGCTGGTTCGCTTCGCTCGCCAGATATATTCAATCATACATAGTTTCTACGTTTTTTTTTATGAATTATACATTTTCCGTTCTGGTGGTCAAAGGAACCCAAAACATGACTTCGTCCTTGACCCACTGGGGGAGGAAGCGGTCCCAGACCCTTTGCCTTTTTGGTATTCATGACGCCCTCCTAAACCCAAATCTTATATCTTCCCCTGAGATAACCCTAACCAATATATAGTGCAGTTCAACCAGAGAATACTTTGTCCTACAGCATACGCCATTCCATAAATTATCATGACCATGATAATGAACGTTATTACTGTCTTCAACGTACATTTTAGCTCAGTGGTCGGATAAAATCGTATGGAATAGAAATATATCAGAGAGGGGGAGAGGTGGTCCAGCTCGGTCATTTCAACTCATTTGGTCCATTTTATGAATTTAAAAAAAAATTATGCGCAATAATCGGGAAAAGAGGAAATGGGAGTCGCTCATAAACAAATCGACCCAATCTATACCCACGCATGGGTGTAGCCCCTTTTCATTTTCCTTATTCTTTTGAATTTTACTTTATATTTGGTATCCATCCATGATCTTTTATCGTATTCGAATTATTTTTGCAATTTCGCGTGAGCATGCAATACTATACTTAATCTTCTTAGTGACGTAGCTAGGTTGATTTCTACATGGACGTCTAGAGAGGGATGGACCAAGTACATCAACTCCTCCCTCGGAAGGGGGGGGGGTCACAGATACTTGGGAGGGGTCGTTTATGGAAGAGTATGGTTTTGGGTTCGGCCGCCTATATAGTATAGTTAAAACGCCTATAGAAACGCTTATAGATCCGAGACCTGTCGAGTACTCGATTCTGCAAGGGGAGCATGCAAAGTTTAAAGATTACTGTGTGATCTGTGAGTAATCCATGTAACTTTTCAGACGTTTCCCCCAAAATACGAAGTATTAAAATTTTAGAATAATGATATAGATATCGATATTGCTGAATCAAATTGGACAAAAGATAAGGCAATAAGAGAAAAACGCGACTTGCAAGTACAAGTTATATGTTTTAAAATTATACAAATGTGAATTGAGATTGTCCCTTACATACATTTTGTATTCTGGCGATAGCATTTAGCCGTCTTTCCCGAGAGGGATATGATATGTCGTATTATCATGCCTCTAAATAATTTCAGCCAATGACGTCGCAGTATTACGGTCACATTGTGTCATACCTTGGCGCCGAGTTAGGTTACTAAATTTTCAAACGTTTAGAATTACACAGAAAACGTTACGAAATGGTTCTCGGTATGATAAATTCGTTAAAGGGTTTATTCCTGCCATACTTCCTACTCAAAGTACCTTGAGTAGGAAGTATGACTGGAACAAACCCTATAACTAATAAAGGATAAATATACGAGCACATTCGAAATAAAGGGAAGATATTTTTAAAAATATATGATTTTGAGATGTTCCCTGAAGCTCACACAAAACGGCTGGACATCAAACTTGAAAGAACTTGATATATTCTGTCTTATGTTTCTCTTAGTAATATATAAGAATATGCCATCAAATTTTCTGTTTCAGCTTTTTTTTAATTTCACTTTTTATCTGCAAGTACAACTTATGTGTAAAATTGCAAAAATATGCTTTTAAATGGTCCCTGAAATATTTGGCAATATCATATGGCTGTCTTTTTCTGGATATATATATATATGCTAACGAATATGATATGCTACAAACAATAAATATACGAGCACGTTCACCATTTATAAGACCTTCTTTCATAATAAAGGGCAAATATGCTAAACATATGATTTTGAGATGTTCCCTGAAGCTCACACAAGCGGTCAAAGTTGTACAGAACTTGATATATTCTGGCTTATGTTTCACTTTTCATTGTATGAACATGTCATCAAATTCTCTATTTCAGTTTTTTGTATAATTTCAGTTGTACTGATAAAGACAGAGTACAAGTTATGCGTAAAATTGCAAAATATGCTTTGAGATCGCCCCTGATATGTTTTCAAGATTGAATTTTGCTGTCTTTTTCTAGAGAAATATATACTTTCAAATATTATATGCCGTAAACAAGAACTATAAGGACATATTCATCCTTTATGATGTCTTAATTTAAAAATATAGGGCAAATATGTTAAAATATGATTTTGAGATGTTCCCTGAAGCTCACATAGGCGGTCAAACTTCCAAAGAACTTGATATATTTTGTCTTATGATTCTCTTTTCAACATATGATAATCCTATCAAATTCTCTATTTCAGTTTTTTTTTATAAATTGCAATTATACTGCAAAAATCGTGTTTTTCTATGAAATCATATGGAGAAAACAAGGAAATCTTTGAGATGGTCCCCCAAAAAAAACTAAGCGGTGAAATTGATTCATTTTTCACCAAACTCTTGTATATATGTAAATGACATTATGATATGAATTTAATCAAAATCTCTATTTCTGTTTTTGAGTTATCTTATTGTCCAGGGCCTCGTCAAAGGAAATTTTTTCACAAAACAAAAGTCATATCAATTTATTGGTCCGGCGCCAGAGCAAGGACCATTTAGGAATGGTTTTACTTCCGCATGCACATACTCCGAACAGGTTGCATACGTGCAATCACACAGTTTCTTCTGTTTTCAATGGCAACAAGAATGCACATGATACTTAGTTGTCGACGGAAACGGCCGACTGCATACGAAGATAACGTTATTTTAATTTCTAATTGGAGGATCTTAATCGGGGTCCCTTTGGCGCGCTAATTAATATGCAGGAATGTTCCCTTCATACGTACATGTAAATACAGCCAGCCCACGCATACAGCGATATATATAGAACATGCAAAGTAGCCGATCGATAATATTGTGAGTTATACACATGAAAATCGTTGTTTTTCTTGAAACAACTCGTTGCCTATCTTATATATTGGTAAAGTATCTAAGCAAAAATGGTTCAATTACATGTGTGACTGAAATAACTGAAGATGTGCATAGTGCCCCTCCCCCCTCTTCCGTGAAAATGATTGGTTCCTTGCCACTTTAAAATGATTGCTAACGCCGGACAAGCTTTTATTTTTAAATCTAATACTTGTTTCAAAATTAGGAACATAAATTATCCTGTATCTGGCTGTTCAGGAAAATATGCATTGTTGTTAGTGTACCGGAAATAGAAATGCATCTTGGAACGGGATCCATGACAACCTGTAGTAACATAAAGGATCGAGTCATGAATAATTCAACAGCAGTATTTTCCAATTTTGATTATTTCATCTTAGCTGTAGAAAGCGACTTATGATCGAATTTCGTTATTTTATGGTAATGATAACTTACAGCTATTGTGTTGTTAGGAGGATGTTCGGCTCTAGGAGACTGGATATTGGCTTTAAAGGCCCAACCAAAGGCGTCTAAATTACCGCCATTGTATAACAGGAACACCGGGAAGAAGTGATCACAACTCATGTCTAAAGACAGCGCATGGAAGTAGTGTTTTCCTGAAAAAAAATGGCAAAAGCGTCTTCAGAGTTATCTACATTAACACGGAGAACGCATCCAAACAAAAGTACGCTGCATCGAACAACGCATAACACGCACAGGCAAACAAGATCAAGACAAGCAACTATATTTACAAACTGCCACAAAGAAGATCCTGACGATAATCTCAACAGCACTCACAATAGAGCACCAAATTGAGCAAAGGCGGACCCCTAGCAAAGCCAGAGGTGTGACCAGGTGCCTGGGAGGAGTAAACATCCCCTGTTGGCTAGCCGCACCCGCCGTCGATGTTCATGCGCGCAAATGAAAGCAATATATAAAAACATGAACTGCATTGTCTTAGGTTACATGTATTTCTATAAAAAAAAAAGTGCTATGGCGACCATGTCAGAGGAAAATATTCAAAACATTTACTGTCAAACACTGACACACGAAATGAGCAAGAAGGGAAACAAGAGAAATACAACTGATACATGAAAAAAAAACCAGGAATTAGACCAATGGGAAAGACTTTGGATAAGCATCTGCTATATTAATTGCACCTGGTGAGGTATTAATTTAACTAGAGCTCCGACTGTAGCAATTTGTTTACCTTCATATGGCAACTTTATGAAGAATGTCTCTTTATTAATGTAGTCTCTATTATTCTTACTCTTCCTGGAGATGCTTACTTTTCCTGGGCACCTGGTCTCACTCTCATATCGGGAGTTCGCTTCTTTTCATATGGTGGAAGTTGTTGTTTGTTTGCTTTGATTCCTATTCTATTCTGATTTTGTATGCCTTCGGTTTCTGATTTTCTGAATTATCGATTTTGTGCTGTATACAGGGATATGGTCATTAACCATATTTGTCATTCAACAATTGTCAATTTGATAGATCATGAAACTTGTCGCATAAATGAAGACAACACACGTAAAGATTTTACCCATTGTTGGCAAACATTTTCCATATCCCCAGTTAGTTGCCTTTGCCTGTACCTCACTATGAGGAATCCTAATGGATTTTAGTGGATCTGTACCATTTTGTATAAACAATCCAGTTCCAGTCCCGTCATGTACATATTGCGCATGCGTCCTTCCTGTTGTGCAAATGGTAGCTGTAGAAAAATAGAATGAGAAACTAAAAGGTATGAAAATAAATCATACCACTATCATAAAGGTTTATCATGTTGTGTGTCTCTTTTCCGTCTCGTGCTGTACTCGTCTTTTGTGTTTTTGCATCGGGTGTTTTGGTGTTTTGCTGTTGATGCTGCAACGGGGTCTTGTTGGAGATCTCCTCCCGTCTTTGGTATTGACATTTTTATACTTATTGGTTCGTTATTTTCACGAGGTATTATTTTGAAATCAAAAGTATCGTAACATAAAACTCATCATTTGACCAAGGTATATACAGAGTGCAAACTAAATTTCCGTTGCGAAAGCTTCTCTTATTCCCGTCATTCACATTGAAAAATATTGACAAAGAAGTGTCAACATAATTATCATTATCATCATAAGTAACAATGCGGAAGGCGTACAATGTTTCCTCCGCATGTTATATTGATTGTTACTGTAAATTTGATTGGTCACTTGTGAGTCAATAAGGATAAATAACAGATAAGGTGTCTGACCTGGATCTACGAAGTACACCGTGACGTACCAGTTGTTACCTTCTTTGATAAAAGGATGGCCACGGAGACTGGTCCCAGGGTACCCATTACTAAGACCGTCGGGTACCTACAACAACAGATGATTATGGTTTTAAGGGGAAAAAACTTCATCTTTTCTCAAAAGCATTTTAGATGCAATAACTAACTCTAAACAATGGGGTAGGGCCACGATACCCCTAAATCGGCCCTTGATTTTTCTTTAGAAATATATATACATTTCATGAGAAATATTTGATATCTCTCATGAAAATACACGAATGTTTAACCTTCTATTATAAAGAAAAATATCAGCAAAAAAAGTGCCATTTAACTGTAATGACGTCATGAAGTGACGTCATTATGACGTTATTGACAAAATATGGCGACAATTGCTTGGAAATTGTCTTTCGTAGAATAATTCAATGTGGTCGGGCTTCGTGGCCCTACCCCTTTAAATAAGCTTTAAATTTCCTTTTTTGACCCGCTAACTTGGATGCTATAGCTAGCATGATATGTGTAGCATGATTCATGTAATATTTGAACACGTTAAAACTGTACTAATCAACACGGCACGGCACATTTAACGTCACTTAAACTTACACGACACGGTGTATAACGTCACTCACACTTACACTTACACGGCACGGCGCATGTAATGTCACTTAAACTTACACTTACACGGCACGGCGCATGTAATGTCACTTACACTTACACGGCACGGTGCATAACACGTCACTTACACTTACACAGAACGGTGCATATAATGTTACTTACACGGCACGGCGCATATAACGTCACTTACACTTACACGGCACGGCGCATATAACGTTACTTACATTTACACGGCACGGCGTATATATAACGTCACTTACACTTCCACGGCACGGTGCATATAACGTCACTTACACTTCAACTTACACGGCAAGGTGCATGTAACGTTACTTACACTTACACGACACGGTGTATAACGTCACTTACACTTACACGGCATGGTGCATATAATGTCACTTACACGGCATGGTGCATATAATGTCACTTACACCTCTTTAGAGAAGACAGGGCCCCGACCACCTGTCCTCTCTGAATGTTAGTCGGACTCCTCGGGTGATTACATACATGAGCTCGCTACAGCCGGCAGAGCACGGACTGTATTACGCATGCCCTCTTTTTATATCCATTTACATATTCGTCTGTGTCTATGGGGCCTCTTCGTTTCGCGGTCTTGTTTGTGTGATGTCATCTTACAGTGAGGAGGTTGTTTTACACCACAATTGTACGTTCTTCGAGACCTCTGGGTAATTGGAGAAGTGAGAGGGTTGTGCGCACGTAATCCAGGATAACCACACCATTTGCTACTTGCGTGACAGATGGCCGTCCAAAGTCGGCACCGGTTACCCATTGGTCTCGTCGGTTTATGTGTAGTCTTTTGTGTTTGATGTTTGCATGTCGTGTGTCTCTTTTCCGTCTCGTGCTGTGCTTGTCTTTTGTGTTTTTGCATCGGGTGTTTTGGTGTTTTACTGTTGATGCTGCAACGGGGTCTTGTTGGAGATCTCCCTTCTTTTTATATCTACACTTATTTCGTGTTGCAGTGTGGAGTTGGTAAAGCAATTCCCCGCGACCCGATGTTTGAAGTGTTTTAATTTCATTGTGCTCTCTAACTTGGCTTAGTTGTAGTGTCTTCTACGTAAGACTCTAATTCACTTTTCTTCCATTATCGCATTATGGCATTTTTAAGGTCGCCTCGTATCAAACTAACCCCCTTGAGATTACCCTCTGTCACTACAGTCACTTTACCATCATCGACATTCAACAGTAAAAAACTTTTTTCCTCACCAAGAGTACTCTTAACACCTCTCAAATTTAGACCCCACAGTCGTATTTTACGCACTACTCCATCTGCAGGCTCTACATTCAACAACAGACACAGAGGGTTCTCAATTATTTCTAAGTGCAAAAGTAAAAGATGCTCGTTGTGTCACCTCATCAACTGCGACTCAATAATAACATCTAGTGTAAATGGGCAGAAATTCAAAATCGAGGTAGACCAAGACATCGATTGATCGTCTCAAGATCTTATTTACGTAATGACTTGAAATGCCAGGGGATGTGGCGCACAATATGTAGGTGAGACAGGCCAACCTTTAAAATCTCGTTTTAGGAACCATTCTTATAAGATCAGAACCTCACGTCAACAAAAACACAGAAACTTTCTTTATAATCACTTTGTTAAATATAATCATTCTATTTCGGATATCACCATTACCCCAGTTCAGACTTTTCCAAAACGTAAAAATGAAAGTAAGACCGAAATTAAAAAACGCCGACTACAAGCTGAACTTGCCTGGATCACCAAACTTCAGACTGCGTACCCTCTTGGTTTAAACGATCAAATTTATGGACAAGGAAACATTTCCTCAGCTTCTACCAATATCAACATCTTTTCAATTCGCCCAAACACTAAAAGGAAATACAGGTCACACGGGAAAAGACGAAACAGACAAAAAAGAAAACGATCCAGAATATACCGCTCTCTCAACGATTTACTTACTATAGCACGCAATGGCGGAAGACATGAGCTGTTACATGCTCTGTCGTCAATACCAGTTATGCACTTGAAATCTATCTTGGATGAAGCAGAGGTTGCATTCTTAAGAAACACTGACTGATTCCGACTTAATATCATTGTCTCATTCGCACAGTATAAACTTTATCCTATTGTGAAAAACACCTCACCGAAAAGACGATTCATAAAAATCCCGTTTATTAACAAAGGTTTTGATCTTCTAAACATCTCTAATATTTTTCGGGATCATCGCGTACAAAATACCATTCCTCAATATTTTGAAAATTTAGAGCCACCTCTTATTTGTTATAAGTACAAGAAACCTATTCGAAACTTTGTTTTTAACTATAATAAAGTTACAGCGGATCCTGACATACTTGAATCGTGTCCTACTTCTTGAGAATGTGCAACTTCTAAATATCTCTACAAACCAGCTGGCCATGTTGTTACAGGTGACTTTTCAATTATCCAAGACAGACAGCTCCGTGGTCTTCTTAAAAAAGGACCGAAGTATAGAATCCCATCCAAGATAGATTTTGTCAAATGCCGTGAAGTGCTTACGGAAGCCTTAGATAATTATGCGAAAAGATGGTGTAAATCAGAAGGAGTCGAACCGCATGCTCTGAATGACTGGAAAAACCTCATTTTAGATATAACGGATATTCGAATAGATAACTTCCATAAAAACCCTCATCTTTTTCAAAATCCACGTTCCAAATCAGAAAGATATTTCAAATCCAAACTAAGTAAATTACATGAAAAATATGTCTTTGCACCAGCTGATAAAGCAGCCAACAACACCATTATCATTTGAAAACGTTACTACATATCAACTTTGATTTCGGAACTTTCGTCTACTAATACATATATCAAAAGCAATGAAAGTGCATCTAACATTTTAGGCAAGCATAACAGTGAACTGTCTTCATTCAATATCTCTATTTCTAAATTGGATCTCCCAACACTATATTGCATACCGAAACTGCACAAGTCTCCTTACAAATTTCGATTTATTGCTAATTCTAGTAACTGCTCCACTACAATTTTGTCTAGAAATCTGACGTCAGCACTTACTGCTATTAAAGAACACATAATTAGATATTGTGAAACGGTTCTAAAGAGGAACGATGTAAATTTATTTTGGTCTATTAAGAATTCAGGGGATGTGATTGAAAAAATGAAATCTGGAAATTTCCAAGCCAATACGATCTCTTCATACGACTTCTCTAATATGTACACCACACTTCCTCATGACAAAATTAATGATCGATTATCTAATCTCATTAAATGGTGTTTTGATCGAGAGCGAAAAACTTACATTTGTACATCTGAATCGAAGGGTTTCTTTTCCTCGACAGACTACAAATCATACAAATCATGGACATGTAGTGACCTGTGTAATGCCTTGTCCTTCCTCTTGGACAATATTTATGTTAGATTTGGTGAGGATCTATACAAGCAGGTTGTAGGAATTCCTATGGGTACTAACTGTGCGCCTCTTGTTGCAGATTTATTTTTATACACTTATGAAAAAGAATTTATCCAAAATCTTCAAAAGCAAAGAAAATTTGATGAGCTGAAATGTTTCAATAATACTTCTAGGTATCTGGATGATATTCTAACCATTGACAATCCTGCTTTTGAATTATATAAGAATGAAATTTATCCACAAGAATTAACCCTTAACAAGGCAAACCTTTCAAATACAGAAACACCCTTTTTGGACCTAAATATCAAAATTGTAAACGGAAAGATTCATACAAGTGTATATGACAAAAGGGATGATTTTGGATTCAACATAGTAAATTTCCCTTGGCTTGACGGTGATGTTCCAAGATTACCGTCATACGGCATTTACATATCACAGCTCATCCGGTACGCTAGAGCATGTACTGATATTTTGGATTTTCACAGTAGAAATTTACAAATTACCAAAAAACTTTTAGGTCAAGGTTTCCGCTTTCATAGACTAGTTAAGACTTTCTGGAAATTTTACAAAAATTACAGTCAACTTCTTTTAAAATTCGGATCTATACATGCAACAGAGTACATTACTATGGGTATTACACAACCTGTCTTTTATGGTGATATGATATACAAAATAAAAAGGATCAAAGGTAGGCAGCATAACCATCGAAAATGCGTCAGAATCATCAAACGCCTTTTATACCGTGGGTATGATCCTAATGTCACCAGACGGACACTAGGCTTGGTACTTGACCAATCTACAGTCTTGTACAAGCGCATCCTTGAGACTTGCACTCTGACTGACTGTGACGACGGGACTCCATGACGGGCCCTGTCCAAACCTCTTTAGAGAAGACAGGGCCCCGACCACCTGTCCTCTCTGAATGTTAGTCGGACTCCTCGGGTGATTACATACATGAGCTCGCTACAGCCGGCAGAGCACGGACTGTATTACGCATGCCCTCTTTTTATATCCATTTACATATTCTTCTGTGTCTATGGGGCCTCTGCGTTTCGCGGTCTTGTTTGTGTGATGTCATCTTACAGTGAGGAGGTTGTTTTACACCACAATTGTACGTTCTTCGAGACCTCTGGGTAATTGGAGAAGTGAGAGGGTTGTGCGCACGTAATCCAGGATAACCACACCATTTGCTACTTGCGTGACAGATGGCCGTCCAAAGTCGGCACCGGTTACCCATTGGTCTCGTCGGTTTATGTGTAGTCTTTTGTGTTTGATGTTTGAATGTCGTGTGTCTCTTTTCCGTCTCGTGCTGTGCTTGTCTTTTGTGTTTTTGCATCGGGTGTTTTGGTGTTTTACTGTTGATGCTGCAACGGGGTCTTGTTGGAGATCTCCTCCCTTCTTTTTACACGGCACGGTGCATATAACGCGGACTCTGGACATTGATAAGTTGCCCTTTGTTTGCTATGGGGGTTGAGCTGTGGTCTCCGTCTGTTTGTCCTATTTTCTTTTCTCGTGAGCAATATTTTCAAGGATTTGTTAGCATTTTGATTGGTAGCTGATTTCAGATTTTGTATTTGTCTTTCAGTCTCTGATTTCACAAGTGGTTTGGTCAGATGCAATTAAGAAATCACAATCTTTCTTCAAAAGTAAATTAGATACTGTCCACAAAGTGTGTAGAAAAACATTGAACGTATTTGCACTGACAATAGACCCAGGGTCTCATCAATATTTCTATTTATTAATCATATTCATAACAATGCATGTATTAATTTTGACCGCCTTTGTTTTGAAGATGATCTCCAATCAGACTTTAGTAACGACAAAAAGTAACACATTCAAAAACCAAAATTGGAAAACACTGAAAGAGACACGCGTAGACATATACAGTAAACGTAGTTATTTTCGCTGTGGAAAGTTTTGCGATTATAATATGAAACGTTTCGCTCGGGGGTAATATTTGCGATCTTAATATCTCTACCTTTGTAAGAATACAGTAGGGGTATTTTTGCGTGAGGGAAATTTTCGCGAAGTTAACTGATTCGTGAATAATGCGAAAAATACCCCACGCGAAAATTTCGACGATTTTTACGTAATGCAATTGGACGATGAAAACGAAAGGTCCAACTCTGTTTCCAGAGAAAAGCTTCCAGACAAAAATTACTAAATGCGGTACATCAAACGTCCATGTTTCATATAAGGAATCCTCATTGGAAATACTTTCATTTAAGATAGAAAAATTGTATAGTTTAGCCCCCTCCCTTTCCTATTTCATTATCAAATACTATCATATATATCTAATGTGTAAAGTATGAGAGGATCCAAATTCTGTGTAGTGTATATTGAGAGACGTAAGTAAATGAAAAAAATATGACTTAAATCATTTGAGGGACGGTGCAAGGGTGCTTTCATAATTTTTATGATAAATTAGAATTGGTTTTATTTGGATATATGGATTTTCAAAATATTTTTCTTCATTGACACAAGAAGCATTTACTTAAAAACATAAACGCATCAACAATATTCATTTGCTATATATTGATCCAAATTATGTAATTATCCGCATGATTGCGCAAAACCCACCCATTAACATATAGATTGTCAATATTGAAATATATGTTCTATAGTACCAATTTTGTTTTACAAGACACGTGTTTCGGATATTTTAATCCTCGTCAGTAGTACTTCATGCCAAAGAGTTTATCTTACCCTAGCCTGCATACCGGCGATGTAACCATTAACATCATAAACCATAATGGTCAACTCGTCATTGTTTGTGTACCTCTTGCCGAGAAAGTTTTGGTGACCTATGAAATGTAAGAAGGTGATGTATAGACTACAAGCAAAGGAGATAGTCTCCCTTCAATGTTCATTTCAATAAGATATATTTTATGATTATGAATATTACATTGAACATATAACAAAATCGCATATATATCAATTTCAAAGAAAAATATTGAATATAGAGAGTTAGAGAAATCACTACTCTTATGTTCGGTATGGAAAAAGTCATTTTTTAGGATTTATTCTGTTTTGAGTCCTTTATTGAGTAAAAAAAAACGACATCCCGGTCAGGTAAAACACAGAAACATGCATACAGAATAAGGCTGCTGTTTGCATTATTTGACCGAAAAAAAAGTTAATCAAGACCTTGTACTAGTACTGTCATGTCTTTGTCTTACTGTCATGTCTTTCAGTACTAGAACTGTCATGTCTTTGTTTTACAAAAATACTCAATTTGAGGTTTACTACTATGTATATTAGCTATTATCATTGCAATACCTTTTCATGTAAACATACGAAAAGGAAAGTCATAGAGGGAAACTCATTTGTATCACACTTATGCCATTTGCCATGTGGAGCTCGTAAAAAGTTCCTCGCGAGGGATTTGACAGTAAGTGTTTTGAATAGTTTTCCCTGACATGGTCGCCTTAGCACTTTCTATAAGACATAATCTCAGACAATGCATGTATATTAGATATTGTTTTCATTTTCGTGCATGAACTTCCGCGGCGGGTGCGGCAAGCCAAACAGGGGATGCTTACAACTCCCGGGTACCTGGTCCAACCTCTCTTGCTAGGGGTCTTTTGTGTTCTATTGTGAGTGCTGTTGAGGTTATCGTCCTGATTTTCTTTAACTCTTTTATGCTCAAACTTCAACTGTTTCGTTTGGTTTTTTTTATATATTGGGGTTTTCAAACCGACCCATACAAGGGCAATAAAGACAAACAAACCGGAACAATCTAAGATCATAGTAAAATGTTGGCTCTTAGAGTCATAGAAGCACACCGGAAAAATCTAAGATCATAGTAAAATGTTGACTCTTGGCGTCAGACATACACACCGGAACAATCTGAGATCATGATAAAATGTTGACTCTTGGCGTCAGACATACATACCGGAACAATCTGAGATCATAATAAATTGTTGACTCTTAGCGTCAGACAAACATACCGGAACAATCTGTGATCATATCAAAATGTTGACTCTTAGCGTCAGAGATACACACCGGAACAGTCTGCGATCATAGTAAAATGTTGACCCTTGGCGTCAGACATACACACCAGAACAATCTGAGATCATAATTAAATGTTGACTCTTGGCGTCAGACATATGTCAGGGATATGTTTGTGACCGACTAACATCGTCACTGAGGAAGTTCTACGGTCGTTATGGCGAAGTCATACACTATGATGTCCCACTCTCCAGAATGGTGGATAATATTCTGTCATAGACCATTTGAACAACCAACCAAAGATTGTACTCTATGTCTTCCGAAATGGAAGTAACCGGATGTGACAGTTCTACCGAATTGAAGCGGCGAGTGTTGCATGCAAGCAGGAGATGCTTACTCTTCCTGGGCACCTGGTCTCAGTCCCATATCGGGAGTTCGCTTTTTTCATGTGGTGGAGGTTTTTGTTTGTTTGCTTTGGTTCCGGTTTTATCCTGATTTTGTATGCCTTCGGTTTCTGACTTTCTGAATTATAGATTTTGTGCTGTATACAGGGATATTGTCATTATCCATATTTGTCATACATACCGGAACAATCTGTGATCATAGTAAAAGGTTGACTCTTAACGTCAGACATTCACACCGGATCAATCTGAGATCATAGTGAAATGTTGACTCTTGACGTCAGACATACACACCGGATTAATCTGAGATCATAGTAAAATGTTGATTCTTAGCGTCAGACATACACACCGGAACAATCTGAGATCATAGTAAAATGTTGACTTTTAGCGTCAGCTTCAGTCCTTGGCATGTCTACGAAGGCATCAGTTGCCTGAAGGTTTGGTCCCCATGTTACTGTGGCAATAGAGAAATGAGATATGTAAATCATGGATACATTTGGGAAAGGATGGTATGAGATCACCAATGAATGTGTCCATATAGAAAGATGGCATTGAATTAAGTAATTGTCAATCTTGTATGTTGTTATTTCAATCTTTAATTTTTCAAGAGTGTTGTTATGGACATATTTTCCAAGTTCTAATTTCAGTTTACTTCGATAACGACTACTTGCATACTATATGTAGAATTTTTTCGGTACCTTTAAGTGCGTCCCATTTCCTTCCTGTCGAATAAAATTTTAAAATACCATGAATATATTTCATATATTTCATATACTAGAAACATTGTCACAGAACTTCTGCAATAGAAACGAAATTAGTCCTACCGGAATCAATACAGTCCATGCCGATTTATGTTCTTCCCAAATGGATAATATCAAATTGTCAAGAGTACTTCTTATATCTCTCATCTATAAAGTAGGGCATTCTATGAAGGCCAGATTCGAATCTTTTCAAGACCCTATGTAGTAAGTGAAAAGTCCTTTCTAAAAACCTTGTCTTTACTCCAGCTGATGTACATGTGGCAACAAATGGACTTTACTGACATGAATATAATTTCAAGAGGATGAAAAAAGAATTGAGATTTTAACATCGGGGATTCCTACTTTATCGCAAATTTCAAAAGGTTTCCTATACAAAATACTTTGTTGTTGGTTCGTCAAAATGCTCTACAAAATATCTTTTGTCATTTTCACGTATTCTCAGAAATCAAATCCGGTCTTCAAATATCTACGTTCGAAGCGGTATGTACAATTATTATCTAATAATTAAAAAGAACTATTAGTACACTCGAATTTCACAACTCCATGGTACTGATGAATTATTTTTGAGATTCTACTTACGTCCGTCTAGTAAGAAGCACCTACATGAAGTCAAGCAAAAGAGGAATACGAAATATATGCCGTTCATCTTCGTCTTTTTAATCCACATGCACTTATCTCACAATATTCACAGATATAAACATTGATACTAAATGTAGAACATTTCACATGCGTATATACTGCATATGACATAATAGACACTTGACATGTTAAGGTGTCCAAGGGCATTTGTTTGGAAAATTGTATTGTCCTTTTCGTAATTTTTTTTTTAAAAGTATGATCAAATGACAATTGCTTCTTCTTCTTGACCAATACCTGCATTTACTTGTCATGATCTCCTGCGTTTTGTTATAGTTGTCTCGATTGTCTAGTCGTCGGAATATCCTTCCATTCTTAATTTCTTCATGCTCACTTTCCTTTAGGGGACATTGAACTTGGTTCTTTCCCCCAACAAATTCTATTTTTTCATTTCTTTTGTATTACAGTGTCTGATCCTTTTGTTTACGGTGTCATGGAAGCTGCACGTTCTCGGTTTTCATTTGGTTTTTGGAGATTTGCAATAAAGTACATTTAGCTGTGGGAATTATGAATAAATTGTCTTGAAAGACTTTTCCGACTAAAATGGGTTTCCACAAAAGTAATAAAATTGGCTAAGAAACTTACATAGGTTTTGAAACTTCTATTTTTAAGAATTAGATAATTCTTTCAACTTGTCTTTCTTTTCGCCCTCATTTCGGTACTATGTAGATATTAGTTTGCCTTGATGTAATTTGCACAACCTGTTGGTCATCTCGCTTCAAGGTTTCTTTGAACATATTTTAATAGGTACATGTTTCCTTCGATCTAAGAGACAAAGTCGTTCATATATACATACTTGAAATTGAGTGAATATATTCAAATACTAACGCCGACTTGCCCCTAATGTCGCCGCCACATCAGTGACGTCCAATTCTTAAAGAACAAGTAAGAACCAGGAACGTAACATTCATTTTGGCTTCAGCATGAGAATACGGTTAAGTTCCCAGATAAGCATTTATTGCTTGCTCTCATGTTTCGAGTTTTGATAAAATAGTTATACAACTGAAAGAAAGTTTAGGCCAATATTTTGATATAAAACTTGTGACAACTTTCCAGAAATTTTTCAAAATTTTGCCGTAATCCTTCGAAATTTGGCACAATTGGATAATTCAAGCTTTAAAAAATTGATCATTGTTTGGAATTTCTTTAATAAATTCATCTATAGTTTTGTACCAGCATCTTTTTCAGCATTGCACACTAAGCAGCTTTTCCATATCTTGTCAGAGAATGCTTGGTTCCAATTCTTGAAAGCTGATCGGACTCGGTATCTGTTCATGAGCTCGCTCAGGCCAGCAGAGCACGGACCTAGTTCATGTGTCCACTGGTTTTGATGTCTATTGTTAAACTTTAAAAGTTTGATGACCGGGCCTTCCAGTGAGGAGACTTGACGTCTGCTCTACGTCTTAAATTACCTCTTTTCAAAAGTGAAATGGATAACCAAACCATTCGCTATTCGTCCAAATTTGGCATCGGATGCACATTGGTCTTCGTCTACTGTAAACGTGGTTATTTTCACTTGGGGAAAAGATCTAGACGTTACGCTTGGTGGACATATTCGCGATATAAACGTCTCTGCCTTTGTGAGAATGAAGCATGGCTATTTTCGCGTGGGAGAAATGTTCGCGAATTTTATTGATTCATGAAATACGCGAAAATTACCCACACGCGAAAATTACCCACACGCGAAAATTACCCACACGCGAAAATTACCCACACGTGAAAATTTCCATGTTTAGGCACGGTCCATTTGATATTCTGGGGGGGGGGGGGGGGCTTGGGTTTTTTTCGAAAAAAATAATTTTGCTCTCAATTTTGATGAAAAAAATAAATTTGCTTATGGTGTGACAGAAAAAAATAATCTTGCTCTTACAAATAATCTGAATGTGAAGAATTACCATAAAATTTCGCTAAAATTCTTGAAAATTTTCCAGCTCGCTTCGCTCGCTGCAGTTTTCAAAAGTGTATCAAAAATTTTTGGCTCGCTTCGCTTGCCATAGTTTTCTATCAAAACATTATTCACTAATAGCATTTTAAGTTCAGATATTTGAAGATATCAAAAGTTATACATGTATGTGAATGAAAAAGGGCAGTTCCTTAAAAGCTTGAATATATTATCAATATTTATGTATTGCTGATAGTGTTAATACATGTTGTATATATCCCATAGAGTCATGTTCTTGTAAGCTTGGAAGGAGAACTTCAGTTATTCACCAATTTACAATTCTTAGTAACATTTAAAAAATTGTATAGGAGACCTTCCCCTCAGACCCTCTTAATACATGTTATATACATGTACCTTATATAAAATATTGAGAATTGTATTGTAAAAATCTTTTATCTCTCTGTTTAAAAGTGAATTGAATACTTGCATAAAAATAAACTAATATATTAATATTTAGAGTTTTGAGTAAAAATATAAATAATTTCTATTGATAAAACACAAGCATTCTTAATACATGTATGCGCATCACTTAAAAACATTTCCTTGCTCCAACTTTGCCAGAAAAAAAAATTTTGCTCCGGTCCGGGGCGAAAAAAATAATCTTGCTCCGACAAAAAACCCAAGCCCCCCCCCCCACCCTGAATATCAAATGGACCATGCCTTACAATAAATATGTATGGTTTTTAGCTCACCTGAGCGAAGCTCAAGTGAGCTATTGTCATAGCGCGCCGTCCGTCGTCGTCGTCGTCGTCGTCGTCGTCGTCGTCGTCGTCGTCGTCCGTCCGTCCGGCGTAAACTTTTAACATTTTCAACATCTCCTCTGCAACCGCTGCACAGAATTTCTCGAAACTTCACAGGAAGCAAGTACTCAATGCCCTCTACCAAGTTTGTGTTTTTCTTGCCGATCGGTCAACAAATATGGCCGCCGAGGGCTCTGATTGGCTGACACATTTTCGACATCTCCTCTGCAACCGCTGCGCAGAATTTCATGAAACTTTACAGGAAGGAAGTACTCAAGGTCCTCTACCAAGTTTGTGTTTTTCGTGCCGATTGGTCAACAACTATGGCCGCCGAGGGCTCTGATTGGCTGACACATTTTCGACATCTCCTCTGCAACCGCTGCACAGAATTTCATGAAATTTTACAGGAAGGAAGTACTCAAGGTCCTCTACCAAGTTTGTGTTTTTTGTGCCGATCAGTCAACAAATATGGCCGCCGAAGGCTCTGATTGGCTGACTCATTTTTGTCATCTCCTCTGCAACCGCTGCTCAGAATTTCATGCAACTTTACAGGAAGGAAGTACTCAATGCCCTCTACCAAGATTGTGTTTTTTGTTTCCGATCGGTCAACAAATATGGCCGCCGAGGGCTCTAATTGGCTGACACATTTTCGACATTTCCTCTGCAACCGCTGCGCAGAATTTCATGAAACTTTACAGGAAGGAAGTACTCAAGGTCTTCTACTAATTTTGTGTTTTTCTTGCCGATCGGTCAACAAATATGGCCGCCGAGGGCTCTGATTGGCTGACACATTTTCGACATCTCCTCTGCAACTGCTGCACAGAATTTCATGAAACTTTACAGGAAGGAAGTACTCAAGGTCCTCTACCAAGATTGTGTTTTTCGTGCCGATCGGTCAACAAATATGGCCGCCGAGGGCTCTGACTGGCTGACACATTTTCGACATCTCCTCTGCAACCGCTGCACAGAATTTCATGAAACTTTACAGGAAGGAAGAACTCAAGGTCCTCTACCAAGTTTGTGTTTTTTGTGCCGATCAGTCAACAAATATGGCCGCCGAAGGCTCTGATTGGCTGACACATTTTCGACATCTCCTCAGCAACCGCTGCTCAGAATTTCATGAAACTTTACAGGAAGCAAGTACTCAAGGTTCTCTACCAAGATTGTGTTTTGGTGCCGATCGGTCAACAAATATGGCCGCCGAGGGCTCTGATTGGCTGACACATTTTCGACATCTCCTCTGCAACCGCTGCGCAGAATTTCATGAAACTTTACAGGAAGGAAGTACTCAAGGTCCTCTACCATGTTTGTGTTTTTCGTGCCGATCGGTCAACAAATATGGTCGCCGAGGGCTCTGATTGGCTGACACATTTTCGACATCTCCTCTGCAACCGCTGCACAGAATTTCATGAAACTTTACAGGAAGGAAGTACTCAAGGTCCTCTACCACGTTTGTGTTTTTCGTGCCGATCATTCAACAAATATGGCCGCCGAGGGCTCTGATTGGCCGACACATTTTCGACATCTCCTCTTTAACCACTGCACAGAATTTCATGAGACTTTGCAGGAAGGAAGTACTCAAGGTCCTCTACCAAGTTTGTATTTTTCGTGCCGATTGTTCAACAAATATGGCTGCTGAGGGCTCTGATTGGCTGACACATTTTCGACATCTCCTCTGCAACCGCTGCACAGAATTTCATGAAACTTTACAGGAAGGAAGTATTCAAGGTTCTCTGCCAAGTTTGTGTTTTTCGTGCCGTCGGTCAACAAATATGGCCGCCGAGGGCTCTGATTGGCTAACACATTTTCAACATCTTCTCTGCAAAAAAACCACTGCACAGAATTTCATGAAACTTTACAGGAAGAAAGTACTCAAGGTCCTCTACCAAGATTGTGTATTTTGTGCTGATCGGTCAACAAATATGGCCGCCAAGGAGTCTGATTGGCTGACACATTTTCGAAATCTCCTCTGCAACCGTTGCACAGAATTTCACGAAACCTTGCAGCAAGCAAGTACTCAAGGTCCTCTGCCAAGTTTGTGTTTTTCTTGTCGATAGGTCAACAAATATGGCTGTCAAGGGTTTTGATCTGTAGAAGTATTTTTGTGACTTTTAACCCTTTGTCTGCAACTCAGGTGAGCGATGTGGCCCCCTTGGGCCTCTTGTTTTAAGTTTCATATTTTTGGTGCGTCTGCTCCGTTTCTTCGTCGGACCGTTTGTTGCAAATATTGTAGCGTGTCGTTTAGTTCCACTTCTTTTTGTTCAAATTGTTCTGTCTGATGTTCGTTGTTTCTTGCAATCTGGGGGTGTTCTCCGCTGTAATCAGTGTAGGGTAGTCTTGTCGGAGATGTTTTCCCTATTCATTGAATCAACATTTTTGTCAGAAAACGTTGCAGAGGTAATATGGAACAGAATTAAGTTCAATTAACAGAACATGTTTTAAGCCGCGTTCACACTGCACCCCATTTCTAGATAGCGTTCAAACATCTGTGGTACGTGGTCGTAAAACTCCGTAACCCTGGTTGTGCTTTGTATGGGGTATAACCGTCGGCGGCTGTTCCACCACTAAAACACTGTCAAAGCCATCTGGATTGTTCGCGAAATAAAATTTAGTGTCACTCAAAGCTTGTTTCCGCATCAAACGGCATGGAGACTTTTTCCCGCGTCTCGATACGTCTATAAATCGACTGAAGCTCGTCTTAGGCTCGACGTCAACACGAACTCGTCAACGTCATCGTCTACTTCACGAAAACCCTTTTTGATGTGTTTTGGTCGTGATTAAGTCTTGAAGCGCAGTGTGACCAGGTCTTTAATTCTAAGATTCCAAATGAAGGTAAGAAACGTAAGCTAGGGTACATTCATGACTTTTAAAAAGCCTCTATTCTATTGTCTACTTTATATTTTAGGTCGTCATCTCATTTTCCTCGTCATGAATTACAAAGACGTCATTAACTTTTATCACTCAGAGGCGCCTTATACAAGGCAATCACGTGACACGAGTTACACATTTCTATTGAAAGAAACAAGAATTTGAGACTACATGTGTATTCAAAAATTCTGTACGCAATTTTTTTCAAATAATAAATTAAATAACTTCGGTTAAATTATATGCGGCATTCCATGACTTGAGCAAATTTTTGTCATACACAACGGGAAAATGCATATAACTTCGAAATCAGATCATCTTTATTAGTGCAAGTATACATTTGATCAATATCATATTTATGAGTTTATGTACAGAATAGATCAGTTTGTGGGCTTCCGTTGACGTAGATGTGGAGCGTGGATAGGGTACCTGCTTTATACAAACAGCTAGGTACAGGGTCCATAAATTGCTGAAATGATAAAGAAATATTCATTTCAGTATCTGTTTCCAAAATCCATTTTTCTCAAATAAGACGTAACTGCGAGCTTTACCTTCATTTCATATCTCATTTACAATTTAGATCAATAATTATTTAAGATACATGTATTCATTAACCTACGATATAGTAGAAATGTTAAACATCTTCAAATTCGATAGCATCATTTAAGAACAGATAAATTTACAGCATGGACCAGACATGCACGTTTCGGATACTTAACCCTCGTCAGTGATCCTCAATCCAAACAATGTAATATGGCCAAAACGTGTGAAAAATATCATGTCCAAAAATGTACCAAAAAACGTAGCAGGATGCGTGGGATATGATGCTGCAGGACCCAAGCATTAGATATTTCAAGAATTTTTGAATGCGTTGAAGATGACAAGAGACAGATGATCAACCGAAGTTGATCGAACTTGGCTACATGTGCCCTCGGGGACTCCTGTGCCACCAGCAGTGACACTCACAAAGTGGTTCAAATATTAAACGTCTTCAAATCCGAAAGCATCATTTAAGTACAGATTTACAGTATGGACAAGACATGCACGTTTCGGGTAATCAGTTCTCGTCAGTGATCCTCAATCTAAACAATGTAATATGACCCAAGAGTGTGAAAGTTAGTTTGTACCGAAAGACGTAGCAGGATGGATGGGATATGATGCTACAGGACCGACGTTTCTAGAAATTTCAAGAAATTTTGATAACAGAAATTGGCACATTTGCCCTCGGGGACTCCTGGTCCACCAGCAAAGACATTCACCATGTGGTACAAATGTTAAACGTCTTCAAATTCAATAGCATCATTTAAGGAGAGGTAACTTTGCAGCATGGACCAGACCTGCACGTTTCGGGTATGACTATGCAGTCATAGGATACCATACCGGAAACGAGAAAATAGCAAGACAACGCACAGTACATATCTAACATTTGTTCGAAGATCAATGAAACCTTTATTATGCGACTCTTCTAAAGGGGCGATAGTAAAATGCAGTCATAGTGCCATTTTTCACTATGTTGTATTGGGGATGAGTTCCGATACAAAAATATAAATGTGAGAAAAGAAAGTCATGGTCATAAAAGGAAAAGATCCAGGAGAAGGTCATTGTAGAAGCTTGCACTATAGGTCTTTCAATTTGTTTTGAACTTGTACAGTCCCTCCTTAAATTGCAGGCTTATTTTATCTTTACATCAGAAACCTTGAGTTCCTTGTGCTACTTACAGAGATAACATTTTGTGGTGGGTGCTCCACTCTGGGAGAGGTGAGATCTCCTTGGAATGCCCAACCGAACGCATTCAGCACGCCGCCATTGTATAAGAGGAACATGGGGAAGAACTCTTCACATGGCATGTCAAGACGTGTGTTATACCAATAGTGGACTCCTGTAAAAAATTGTAAAATGCATGTTTCATGAAGTATAAAACGTTGTAAAATTTCGTCTCAAGATATGTTTCCATATACTTAATTAATTTAATCTTGACATGATATTTTCCAAGTACTAACTTAAGGTTAGTCTTGACCATCTTGACCAGGCGTGCTATGGTATTGAATTATACATAACCTAATGAAAGAAGGGCATTGTTTCCAACAGGACTTCGTTTCAATCATCACAACAAACTGCACATGCACGTTGTAAAATATAATTTGAAATTAGCAAACGACGTCTTGTTCGAAATCTACATTTATATAAGCAAACATACAGTTGGAAATAACCGCTATCTAGTATTTATGCATGAGAACACTTACCCATGGCGGCAAAGCATTTTCCCTTGACCCAGTCTGTTTTATTAATGCTAGACTCCTGATGAGGGATCATGGTGGCAGCGAGTGGATTTGTGCTGTTCTGTAGGTACAAGTCAGTCCCCGTTCCCTGGGAAGAGTAGTCGTTAGCACTTCGTCCATCACCACAGATCAGGGCTACATAATGAGATTTTAGACATTAGAGTAGCTGATTTGCCGGTAATCAAGTCAGACAGTTTATAATTGGCGATTTTTATATTTGTGACGTCACAGTAGAAAACATGACAACGCACCAAGACGGTACGATCAAATATGATGTCACAATTAAAGAAATAGGTCAAAAGATATGTTCTCCGATGTCTATGCGTATAAAATCTAAGTTAAGAAAGGTCAACGCTATTTACTGGCAATTGGACTATTACGTTCATATGGCTGAACATAATGGAAGAAATTGTTCCCTTTCTTTTCAATAATTGATATGGAAGACTACCCTGCACTGACCACAGCGGAACTCACCTGCATGGGCAACGAGACACATCGTACAGAACGGCCCAACAAACAAAGCAGTTCCTATTATTGCAAAACAATTATATTTTGATATATTGAAAAAAATATAATAATAAATCATCATAAACTCACAAGGTTTTACGAAGTATGCTGTGATGTAGTATTTATCGCCGTCAAGAACGAATGGATGATTCTTGAGGAATGCCGAAGGATAGCCTGGTTTCAAGTCATTGGGTATCTGAAATATTTGATAGTAAAAAAATGTACACTTTCGATTCGATGTATTTATGATAATTGTAGTAGAACGTAAGTTTGTTGCAGTGACAAATATGGATAACGACCATATCCCCGTATAGAGCACAAAATCGACAATTTTGAAAATCTGAAACCGAAGGCATACAAAATCAGGATAAACAGGAACCAAAGCAAACAAACAAAATCCCCCACCACATGAAAAGAAGCGAACTTTCGATATGGGAGTGAGACCAGGTGCCCAGGAAGAGAAAGCATCTCCTGCTTGCATGCAACACCCGCCGCTTCAATTGGGTAGAACTGTCACATCCGTTTCGGAAGACATAGAGTAATGGTTAAAAGATCAGGAAAATGAAACCATGTTGACTTGCATAGCGCATAGAGATCTCCCTTAAAGCGAACGATTTCCTTTTAAGAGTATGAATACATTGAGGCTTCGTCGTGTTTTACTTCACTGAATCGTAACTGAAGTACCGCTGGTAAGGATTCCTTATGCAAAACATGCTTGTATATGTTGTGTATCCTATTTACCGTATAACAAGAATTTTTTTGCGAGATACTAATTTTCGCTATATTCGCGAATTATTTGAAATCCCGAAAAATAATTCTCGCTAAAACATGTGGGGTGGGGTTTTTTTTTTGCATATCCTTTACATTTGTTCATATGTCATGTGTCATTGTTCATTTTTCCTGATCAGACGTAAAGAGAAGTGAATTGAGTGTGTTCTCATGGTAGAGCTAACTAAAACTTCAATAATGAAAGGTACAAAACAGTAATAGCACATGTACATATTTGTTTGTAATTGGATATCGCGAAAAATTGTACTCGAGAAAATAACGACACACTTTTAACCATAAAATCGCGAAATTTGATACTCGCAAAAAAATCTGGTTATACTGTGATATCTTTTTAAATCAAAAGGGCTGCAGTCCGTCAGGAGATTTGTTTCCCTACTTTTTCCTTATCTATGTATGTTTCCATTAGCCATTGTTAAGCATTGTTAAGTTTTAATGTCTCACTTTCACCGCCAATGTTCAAATTACACTTACCGTATAAATCTTACCAAAGTACAGTAATGAAATCGTTAATGATAACGGTCTTACCCCGGCCTGTATTCCAGCGATATAACCGTTGTTGTCGTAGATAACTATTGCTGAATAATCATTATCCTTTACGTAACGTCTTCCCAGGAATTTGTTTGTTGCTGATTGAATATAAAAGTAATGGATTTAAGGTAAAAATCAAGTAAATTTCTGTATTTGTTTTCTGACAAAACAAAAAGTAATACTGTAAACGTGGAAATCTTCGCGCGGGAGTAATTTTTTGCGCTTTCGGTGAATAGAGGGTTTGGCGAAAATTTTCCCAAGCGAAAATTTAAAATATCCGCGTTGCATTCCTACAATGGGAAAGGCATTTTTATCATGAATATTTCCCCACGCGAAAACTCTTGTTTTTATATTTGCGAAATTTTCCCCCGCGAAAATAGCCACGTTTAAAGTGATTAAAAACATAAACACTCATATCATTCCTTCCCTTTGAAAGCAATATTTTAATTTGCTATAACGCAATAAATAAATTTAAGTAAAATTCAAATGGAACTTCACCATTATATCGCTTATCACAATGTATATTTTTATCATGATCACCAGAACAGTTTAAAGGGCAGCAAGAGATCAAGCAAAAAATGTACATTTTTTAAACTTGTACATGATTAAATATAGGAATACAATATCATGACACTAACTTGTGCAGATCTATAAAGGACCAGAGCCACGAACGGCGATATCGGCCTAAAGTTTTCGTATATTTTCAAACACAGACAATGTTCCTAAATTATCAACAAAAGGAAAGGAGAACAATTTGTCTTTCGAAAACGTGCGAAGTTGTGAGATTCCGGACATGTCTTAAGAAGATATAGAGCCCAAAACCAAGCCAGGATTGGCATTTCCGGTATTTTTGTGAGATATCATGAAATTTGATCGATAATTTCGCATAGGACCGGACATTCTACCAAAAAATAATTATATTTAAATATTCTTTGATTATACCTGTGATTATTTGGATGAAGATTTTTTTGGTAGAAGGTCCGGTCGTAGTCGAAAATTACACTTTTATGAGTTCTCTTTTGGCACATTTCTTGACAAATTGTTGATCAAAGATGGTTAGAACGTCATGAAAAAGACTTCCCAGACGATGAAAATGAGAAGTTGTGTTTCAAGATAGGTAGTAGATAATCTGAAAGCTTTTGCGGTCGATTACTTTAATTTACACCTATTTCAAACTATTCCAATCCTTCAGAAAACTGCTCCATAGTAGATAATATTTGTGACGTCATTTATACGAGGAAAAAATAAGAGAATAATTTTAAAATCTTTTAAAGAAGACATATATAATGTATGTGGGATTTTGGGGGTTTCGGTTTATTTGTTTGTTATATATATGTATGGTATTTCCTAAAATGTTCCTAATACGGGAATAAAATATGTAAACAAAAAATGCATCGGCTTTCTATAATTATCCTATACGATAGAGAAATTGGAAGATAAGGGGTAGAAAACGTGATTGAAATAATGAGAATTCGAAACATAAAAGAAAGACGTAATATGAATGCAGCATAAAGAAGCAGAATAGATCGACATCCAAGAAGAAACATTTATGATCTAATTCTTTTAAAGAGGAGGTGGGGATTTTTGAGGACAAAACAAAAAGATGGAAAACTTGAAATCAAATGATTAATTTGAAATAGATGATTGACGAACGATATCGAACCAGCGAATTTTATTTGAGGTTCAGACTATGCTGGATCAATTCTCTGTCCGTTTATTTTGATGTAATATAAAGTCCAGCGCCCAATATAATGGATAACAGGGGATAGGAGACCGTGGTATAATAATTTATTCAAAGATACCATTTCCCTGAAAATAAATTTAATTGAAAACGTAAAATTTATTCCGACGGGTCTAGGATGAGAAAAAAAAAGAGACATAAAAAGTTTTATTTGAAAATATGCAGTAACGACCATAATATTGTAGAATTTTAAAAATTAAATCTCCATATACCTCTATTATAAAAACACAATACATTGTAGGTGGCGCAAGCGAAATGAATTAGAGCTGCGCACCCCAAATTAAATATGACGTTTTCAAACGGCTATAGCAGCGAATGTATGCGTTAGATTCGCCTGAAAATTTGAATTTATACAAATGAGAACTTAAACTTTCATGTGAAAAGAAAGATTTTGCATTTAAGAATTTTGTAAAATTAAATAATTTTCAAGGACACCGTACTGTTATAACAGCTTTATCGTCAAGTTCTGAAAACAAAAATCACGTCATTAAAAAATGTTGACCGCAAAAAGGGGAGAGTCTAGAACATGCCCCCTTCTCGCCCTGGCCTCATCCCTCCCTTTATATTCGCCAATCTTCCGATATTGCAAAAATGTGAGGAAAAAAATTGATTCTTAAAAAGTACGCGAACGCTGCAATTCATAGCATTCGAACATTAATCACCTTTGCTACAGTCCATCGATCCAGAAATTAATAATCTTGTGAATCTATGGCATCGTTTTGTCACATTCATGGTACTGTTCTGGCAGATTTGGATCAGTGGTTTTCTTATTCTTGTAACGTACCTTAATTTTCATTCCTCTAAGCGCGAATCATTACGTACATGTATTCGTATTCCATACCTCGATCTCTATCTTGTTCACATTAATACACGCTGTCTTACTGTAACGATAGTCGAAGCCATCGTCGCTATCGTCTCTAAAATATCCAACTCGCCGACTATCGATTCTATCTCTGAGACTCGATTAATCGGAGGAAATAGATCTACACTTCTTTGAAAAATGTTCTCTCTTCACACAAAATGACACTAAAATGTATCAGAATTGGAGTCATGGCAACGGATTCTAGTTTAATTATGGAACGATTATCGCTGACGATCGATTGTCTGTCGTTGAATGACCAGTGATGAACATTACTAATGGATGTTGGAAATCAAACGCGATTGTCGCCGACATCGCTGATTACCAGATTGTCCAATTTAGTGTCTTGGTGCTTGTTAAGAAGGGGTATTCAGTCCTACCTAGGAGGGCAGCCCAGTTATTATTTCGAAAATTGCATATAGAGCAAAAGTTATTGAATTTTATTCCCCAATAAACCATTTTTATCAGCGCATGCATGAATAAAAAGTAACTATTAGAAATTAGCATGTTTCCGTCTATGAGTTCAAGGTTACCTTATATATACTTACTTGAACAATCTCCAATTTTCACAAACTTCTGATGTTTTGCGTCAGCCTCTGTCCTTGGTAGGTTGTCAAAGTTATATTTGTTGAACGGGTTAAGACCCCACGTCACTGTCGAAATTTAATGACAGGAAATAATAAATTAAGGCGTGCGTTCAGCGACATGTTGCGCTACATAGCCGATTCAAAACATTTACGTTAAAGCAGGTCGACGTCAGACCGAACGATTTATGGAGTAACGATAAGTTTGATATGCTACGTCATTCATTGTTCTATAATGTAGAAATTTTAGAAACTTTTTTATGAATAAGTCACTTTATTTCCTTGTTTTACCACTCGACCTCCAAACATATTGCCATCAACAATTTAGCGAAAACTCATTCTGTCTGACTTACGTTACGAGTGTTCAGTGACGTTTCGCTAAATAGCGGACGCCAGCAGCGGGTAACTTTACGCACCCTAGTTGAATAATTTTATAGATTTGTATCATTCAATAGGGATATCCTTTAAAATTATTCCTATCTAAGTTATCATGATCAGTTGCCTACGATATTTGACATCAAGTAAAATGATTCTTAAAACATTACCTTTAAGTCCATCCCAAGGATGATTCTCTGCAAAAAGAGACCACAGAAAATTAATGTCGAAAATTTATATCTTATTCTTTATTAGAGAGGTTGAGATTTCCTACGTGTAACTTGTACGTGTACTTGTATTCTGGTTGGCTATTGTGACGTCATCATTTATTGCGTTTGACGTCATTTGCTTTACAAGTTACACGTCGCCAGTGAACGTGTAAAGTGCGAGTTACACGTAGGTCTTTTTTTTTTTTTTTTGTCAATCTCTCAAGTCATTCTACAGCAAATTATATGTAATCTTATAATACTATATAGCAATTTTGAGAGAAAGTTTTTTTTTATGCAATACATTCATACATCATTTATACCACTTTCATACCATCATGAGTACTTTACTGAGATGAAAAATCAATGTTGTATGGTGTATAAAAGAAGTCATAGTGAAAGAAAGAAAGAAGAAGAAGAAAAAATATTATGTAGAAATGAAAAGATAGGGAGAGAGAAATCCATCACAGCACAAAGACAATCCCCCCCCCCCCCGCCCATTCACACATACTCTTCATTATACATATTTCATAAAAATCATTCAATGTTATTTCAAAATTGCTCATCTGCGATGATTAAAGAAATCATTTAAACCGTGCCATCTTTTTTCAAAGCTTGCCGTTTTATTCTTTCTTTTATAAAGATATTTTTCTGTATTATAATAAAACTTTAAATCTATAAGAAATTGCTGTAGTCTTGGGAATAATTGTTTACATCTTTGTCTATATATATGTGATTTTCCCAATAGAATAACCATATTCAATAGCAATGTATCATTTTTAATGTTCTTTCCAAAGATAACATCTAAATTTTCTATGCTTATTGGTATATGAAGTTGTTCCTGTAACCAGTTGGATACATCTTTCCAAAAATCTCTTGAAAAACTACATAGAAAAAACAAATGATTAATACTGATTTACAAAAACTACACAATTCTGAATTGATAATATTTCGTTTAAAAAGTAGAGAATTTGTACCTATACATCTATGAGTTATTCTGAACTGTAGCCATCTTAAAGAAGTATCTTCCGTAAGATAATTTGTTAATAAATGTACTTTTTTCCAGTTCAAGGATTCTGGCTCAATGCCAAGATGAGAATTCCATTTTATCTTGTATTTATGTTCAACATTAAGGTTTTGAATAAAGACTTCATAAATGGATATATTATTTTGTTTATTTCTGATAAGAATTTTGATAAATGTTGGATAATGGGGTAAAATAATTTGATTATAAGATTCTTCTACCTTTGGCCAAGATTTTAAAATTGACATTTTTAATCCATAAAATACTGTAATTGGTGGGCAAAAACAATATTTCTCACAGAAACTTTCATAACTTAAAAAATGTCCTTCATCCATTATATGGTGAATATTATAAATACCTTTTTCTGCCCAGCTCTTATAGTAAACAACTTTACTATCAATTTTAATGTCATTATTAAACCATAGATCTGTATACAATAATTGAGAATTCTGTTCATTTCTCTTAATTATGAGTCTTAATTCATACAGGTCTTGTAAAACATCCTTCCAAAACTTGTTTTAGTCCTATTAGCTGTGTTTTTAATGAATTCTTCTCCAAATGAACATAACCTTAGTTTATCTATCTGGGTAATTTCTTCATAAATTGTACACCAAACTGTATCTGTAGTCAGTAATCTCTTTATCCATGTTAATTTCATAGACTTTATGAAAGAATTAATATGAATCATTTTCAAACCTCCTATTTCTGTATTTTGTACAAGTAAATTCCTAGCAATCTTATCTGGTTTTTTTTTCCCATATGTAGCTAAATAATATATTTTCAATTTGTTTAGTAAATTCTTCACTTGGATTTGGAAGAGTGATAAAGAGATGTGTAAGTTTAGATAACATGATTGTTTTAACTACTGTTATTCTTCCCAATAAAGTCAGTTTACGTTTATTCCATGATGATACTAAGTGTTTTAATTCTTTTATTTTTTTCTGAAGATTCAATTTTTCCATACAATCAAGGTCAACACTAAAAGTAATACCCAGGAAAATAAAAGGTTCATCAGACCATGATAATGGAATGTCTTCACAAAGTTTATCTGTACTATGTTTTTTTTTTTACCTATCCATATACATTTTGTTTTGTCAATATTTGGCTTAAGGCCAGAAAATTTAGCGAATTGATCCAAAAGTTTCAGGGAATTTCGAAGCGAATTTTCTGATCCATCAAGTGTGAGACCAGTGTCGTCTGCGTATTGTGTTATCTTTATTTCTTTATTTTTTATCCTAATACCCTTAATCTGTTTATTATGTCTAAACATTATACCTAAGATTTCAACGCAGAGAATGAAGATATACGGCGAAACCGGGTCACCTTGCCTACAGCCCCTCCCAATATTAAAGAATGGCGAAAAAATTCCAAGCTGAATTACACAAAGTTTGAAATTTTTGTTCAGGACATGTATAAACTGTATGAATTTTCTCCCAAAACCAAAAAATTGTAAAACTTTATCAACAAATTTCCAAGATATAGAATCAAAAGCTTTTTCGAAATCAACCTAAAAAGCAGCCCCTCGCAATCATTATCCTCCAAATAATTAAGAATATCATATAACTGTCTTATGTTCTCTCCTATAAATCTACCTTTTAAAAATCCTTTTTGGTTCTCATGTATAAGATACGGTAAAACAATCTTCATTCTCGATGCAATGCAACTAGATATTATTTTATATGTAGTGTTTAGTAAGGAAATGGGACGCCAATTTTTAAGATGCTCTCTAGGTTTATCCCCTTTAGGTAATATGTTTATGACACCCATTTTCTGAGTTATAGACAGCTCCCCACTTCTAAAACCTTCCTTTATAGGTCTATAAAGAAAAATCTTTAAATCGGGCCAAATTTTTTTTAAAAAACTCGGCTGTATATCCATCCGGACCTGGGCTACGGTCATTCTTTAAATTACGGACTGCATTTGCTATTTCTTGAATTGAAAAATTCTCATCTAACTCATTTTTGTCTTTGTCTAATAATTTAGGAACATCAGAATCTGATATCAATTCATGTATATCTACATCTACTAAGGTATCATCTTTGCTAGCATATAAGTTCTCATAGAAGCTCCTAATTTCATTTAAAATTTCATTTTGTTTAGAAATAACCTGTCGATCATCTTTTATAAGCTTAACAATATTTTTATTTGTATAATTTCTCTTCTCTAAGGAACAAAAATATTTCGTTGGCTTTTCACCCAATTCAACCCACCGTGCTCGAGCTCTTAAAATCAATCCTTTTAGTTCTTCCTTTCTTATAGTCTCACGCTCATTTTTCAGTTCTGATAGCTGTGCTTCCAAAGAAGTGTTATCAGAATCATGTATTTGATTTTCTATATCCTCTATTTTATGCTCAATCAATTTATATCTTTCATCTCTTTTTCGCTTTACATCCGCTGAATATGGGATAGTTATTGACCGTATATTCATTAATATTATATCAAAAAACATTTGATCAGTTACTGTCAAATCAAGTGTGTTTTCATCTAATAGATGTTTTCTATATGATCTTGCGTATTGCCGTTTAGTTTCTTTTATACTTCTGTTTACTTTGTCTACATATACTTTATCCCTTAGCAAAGAATTATTAAATTTCCAAAAACCTTTTTCACGTTTAAAATCTGTAAGTTTTATTTCTAATACTATTGCAGAATGGTCTGTCCTGTATCCTGATATTATATCTGTATTTTCAACTAAAGTTAAAAGGGATTCTGAGATTAGGATATCAAGATATTTCATCCCCTTTATTCTATCAAATAGTAGAAAAAGTATGGCATTCAATTCATAATGATTTCAAGTTTCTATTTCAATATAGATTTATCCTAACTTTATGTTCCTCTTGAATTTATACTGTCCAAAAGTCAAATCAAGTTCACTTAGATTTTACAAGTACGCGTAGTGGTCTTTGAAAAGAAATCTCAATAACAGTTACGTGTAATTCAACTTGTACACTAGACGTACCCGTACAAGTTACACGTAGGAAATCTCAACCTCTCTATTAAATAATTAGCTAAACTATATGCTTAAGTACAGGTCCACGCAAGGATCAGGAAAACATTAAAATTTTTGCAGAACTTTTTTCTCTTGAAATGTGTTCAGATCAGCGTCCATATTAATGCTCTGAAGAAATTTTCTTCATACTTGGATGGTGAAGAAAGTTATAGGGGTAGCAAATTTGGTTGAATTATATACAGAAATCCCCCCCCCCCCATTTTGTCCTTCATAATCCTTTATAAATTATCAGGTGAATATCTCGCTTCACCATCGTTATCTTGAGATATGAATACCATATATTTGATTTGTACCACATATATGTCTCAAATCTGAAATAAAAGATTTTGCAAACAATTTTGATGTATCACCCTTGAATGATTCTTAAGTGAACCCATACTTTTAAAAGAAATCATTCAAAATTTAGAAAGAGTCGTTTCAATATAACTAAATGACGATCATGATGTCCTGAAAAATGACATGTCAGGTATTTTGAAAAACAACTCGCTCATTCCTTCAAAGATCAAAATAATTTTCCAACCAACTTCCCTCTATCCCCTCCACCTCTTTCCCTCCTACTTACTTCCTCCGCCGAAGCCATCAAGTATAAAGCCATGGCATGCCAGCAAAGAAGCTGCAAGAGTCAGTAAGCCTACAAGCACCATGTCTGGAGAGGAGCGAATCTTAGAGTGAGTGAATATTCTCCATGATGTACAAAATAGATAAGACAGACCTAAGGTCCAAGGTATGTGACCCTATTGATAAGGTAAAATATATAGAACATAGGAGGGTGAAATACTGTAATGGTCATCGTTTACATGCATCACGCCATGTATTTTATTTACGCAGACCTTTCATTTGACATGAATTAAATACGAAATGTCCAAAATCTAGCTGCTGTCAGAATGCAGCCTTATGGACAAGTGTATCAAAATACTGTGCAAAACTAATAGTATATAGTACAGTCATATGTATTTCTTATACTTACAGGTACAAGAAATCGAAAATCAAAACCTTAAATATTAAAAAAACAAATGCTCTCTAGCACCGGAGTTTGAATGCGAGTTTGCTATATTTTATATGCGTACATTAAATGTGAATCATTGCATCATTGCTTGTCCATTTCTTCTTTCCATATGAGAAAGTTCAGCTTTAGCAGGACTGATGGGATATGATGCTTACAGGACTCACGTTTTAGAAATTTCAAGATATTTTTTTATAACAGAAATTTTGAATGCGTTGAAGAGACAGACGATCAACCGAAATTGATCGAACTTGGCAACATATGCCCTCGGGAACTTCTGGTCCACCAGTAGTGACTCTCATCAAGTGGTTCAGATGTTAAAAATCTTCAATTTCAATAGCATCATGTTAGAACAGATAAATTTGCAGCATGGACCAGATATGAACGAACTCATTGTACTCATAAAGATAAAGGAGTAGGTTCGGAAACTACCGATATTGGCCCTGTTATAACCTAGATTTTCAAAACGTTTTATTTCATGTTATTTTTTCATGAAAGCAATGAATAACTTTGAAAGTTCCCAAAAATGCGACGTTCGGGAATCTGCACGTGTTGTGACGTCATCTATGACGTCGTTAATCCATGACGGTATGCAGATTTCCGTGTTTTTAACATGCTTTAAGAGTCTTTATCCTGAAATTTAACCCATAGCACACGTTGTCACAGAAATTTAATTGATATCAAATTGAAAATCATACTCATGTCTTGCTGTGCAAAGAATTTCGTTTCTGTGACGCACTGTGCTGTGCATCTATTTTAAAGTTTTCTATGTTGTACTTCTACCAACCTGAGAGAGATTTTGCATCCTGTTCTCTCCTTGGGCATCTAACCTTCATACAAACCTCAACTCGGTCTTTATCCGACTTACAAACCGCCGATTTTCTTCAATTTTCCGAAAAATAAAAATCTAAATATTTAATACACCCCTGCTTTTCAAAATGAAATTGACCATGCAAATTATCGGGTGGAAATATACAAGGGTTACGATTATTAGGCCATAGTAGTAAAATAATTTGTAATACATTCCGATAATTTTCTGATAGGTACCATGTATTCGATCAAAGAAGAAAATAACAGCGTAACAATGAGTTCTATTTCCATTAAAGTTTTTAAATATGTAATAACATTATTGCAAATAGAGACAAGGAAAGATTTTCTAATCAGGTGAGGATGATATTTCTTTATTTTGTTCATCAAGTTCCACAATATACATGTATTTGAAAAGCATTTAGAATGAATAATCGGTCTTCAAGAATTGCTATAGGGATCTAGATTGATTTGAAATGGCATTTGAGGGTTTTCGGGATAGAAGAATCTATTCATCTTCTCTTAACATTGCATATAAAAGGATGTCTTTAGCCCCCCGACCCCCCTCCCCCCCCCCCCCTTTTTTTTTATTGACCTCCATGCTTCAATGAACGTTCATAAAACCTCGTATATTTAGAAATAAAATGTCCGATGAATAACAAAAGAATCACATTTGAAGGTTTGTAATGGAAGGTTAATATATATTGAATAAAATGAAGAAATATTGGCGCGTTATCCAACATTATTTTAATTTTTTTTTCCAAATCTCTAAACATAAATAGTAATCCAGATTCAGTTGATATCGCTATGAATATAACATATTCTCAAATTCAAAACGACAAAAAGAAAGACGAAATTTCTGTTCAGAAAATGAGAGAGAAAGTATGTATCGGAAAATTTTATTATTGTTGGTATGACTGATAAACTCCAATTTAAACTATGAAAATATATGTATGATGCAGGATACTCTAGCTTATTACTTGGCTGATTCAAAATGTAGCCGGGATCTGAGTTAGTAATGTATCAAGAGGAATGAAATAAAACTGTCCTTTTTGTGTTTTCATGAATCCAACATCAAACTGTTAGCACTGATCTAAATAGAGATCATGGGCAAGGACTAGTCTTGAAGACATTTAGGAATCGAAAATCGGAATTTCGAAAATATTATGTAAATAATCAGAATCTATTAAATTCGGGAAAATTATATTTCTAGAAAAATGCGCCATGAGATTTACAGAAAAGGTTGCATTTTTTTTCTGCAAAATGTTGAGAAAATTTTTAAAACTAAAAAAGAAAGAAAATAGATATATCACTTAATATAAAAGTGCCCTAAGTGAGTCTAACCATGTTTGCAAGCAAATTAATTTAAGGTATCTGAATAAGGTTATATATTGAATTTGAGGTAAATAAATGCCTCAAGCTGAAAATTATTTCTTTCGGCGAAATTGATCGAAAAGGTTGAAATCGGTAATCGGAATCGAAAGACTTTTAGTGATCGAGAGCCGATTGTCGACGACAATTTATTCATCACTAGTCAGGACCCCCCCCCCCCCCCTTATCAAACTGAATTAACAAAGTACAAGAATAGGACACGGTCCAACCAAAACTAGAGATGTTAATCGAGAGGTTAGTTGTATAAATCCTCAAACATCTTTATTTCAAATTTAGTATCTTTTGGTCTACAACGGGTTTTGTTGAAATTTCTGAAGACCACATAATGTTGAGTTTTTCCAAGTTTCAAGGAGTAAATCTGAACATAATTGAGCGACATGGGTCATACTCGAACATTACCTTTTTGTAAAGGCTATATAAAGGAAGTAAAGATACATGTACTTATATTTCCATTTCTGTGTATTATATGTTTATTTGCCTCTTTCATTTCATTTTTTCCATTTTCGCTCACTTTTGATGGAATATTTCACTGCTTTAGGTATTTCACATAATATTGCCGTAATGTCCTCTGCACAGAAATTAGGAAAGGGATTAATATAAGTATATTTTTTACTTGTTTCCCAATCCAATGTATTGTGTCTGTAATGACTTATGTATGCATAATGAAATAAATACCAGTTTAAACTAAACTAAAGGAAGTAAATCGATTCGGTGTAAGGGTTTCTTTGAAATGTCCAGCCCCATGTGTGGGGCGGACGGACAGACACACACACGGATGGACCTACTTCTTCCAGAAATTAATAACCTATTTGTTTCCGCTGAGAAGGAAGCGCGATGGACGGACATGTTCACAGCTCAATTGCCCCGAAATTTTGACCGGTACATGTAGAAGGTATAACACACCATTCTTTGTTTTTGTGTTCTTATCTATTTTATCTTTTTTAATAAATTTTGTAATACGCAGCTTCCGGCTTGAAAATTTTGCGCACATATCGATATCTATATTTATACTAGTACATGTATATGCTTAATGCATGAATAAATAATGATATTAATAAAATAGATTGAATCAAAGTGAGAATGAAATATCACCGCATCGGATGTTGACTTTTAAGCTAGAGTTCACAAACGATTACATGAATGGATGGTGCGATAATGTGAATGATATAATTCGTTGATTTTCAAATCTAGTCATTAAATACACAATAACTGGAAATGGAACACAATAAGTTCTGTAGAATGTAAAAGATACATTTACATGTACCAGGCGTTAAAATGGATTGTTATTGGCTAAAGAAACTGTTTATAAAGCAAATGTGTTATACTTTATCTATTCAGAGATTTTAAAATGATACATTTCATTCTTGCACATCCACAGGGGCCGTAGTCAGAATTTTTTTCTTATTTCCATAAAATTTCAATTTAAGAAGACTGCAAAATGACAAGAAAATTTATTTCGCATGCCACCTCAATAGTAGCGGTCGACACCCCCCCCCCCCCCCCCCGTTCTCTTGATCCCGCATAATACATGCACAATCTACATGTAAAGCACGTTTCCGATGAAAATACGCGACGCATCTTCTCTACCTGCCCGTATCTTTCCCAGAAACTTTCAGCTCACAAAGGTCATTCGAAACCTATGTTTTAAAGGGACAAATAGGCCCGAAACAAAAACTGCCTGTCCGAAGAAAAAAAAAACCCGCAAAAAATCAGTTCAAAGTTTAGCAAACATCGGCAATACGGTAGCAGCCCCGACCCGAACAACCTATGACTACTTGTCAATCACGTTCTCGTAAACTTTAAAACAAAGAAATTAAAATTACAATCAAGAAATGTTTACACGAGCGTGATCAATTTCTTTCGAGGGACCGAAAATTATAAACATTTGATTACAAAACGAAAGGACTCACCAGATGGCATCGATCATTCGGACCGACTACGGAGAGGAACGTACCGGTCCAACCGTAATTTTGTCTGTCAGGACCGGCGGACCGATGTTATTGGGAAGACTGCCGGTGGGCAGTGACTATCTCTTCAAATCGCCTAATTTAATCGTAAATGTAAATACTTTATTTTCTTCTTGGGTTATTTTTCATTTATTGTTTCCGTTATAACTATTGTTCATAAATTTCTTACGGCGACTCAACGTCGTGAGGACGTCATGTGACGACGTCATTGGTGTCGCTCAGTACGCTCTACCATGCCTTCAACGATTCCACATATTTTCGTCAATTTTGAAGATATTTGAAAAGAGAAAACTGTTTTAGATACTGCAGACATCAATTATTTAACATACAAAATTTCATTGAAAAGTACGACAGGGCCGAATTCCATGGTTACCGAACCTACTCCTTTACAGCACGTGCATGTCTGGTTTATGCTGTAAAGTTATCTGCTTTTTAATGATGCTATTGAATTTGAAGACGTTTAACATTTGTATTTTTCCAAAATTTGTAACCCTTTCGATTGTGTTTTTTTGGAATCTGGTGTCGGGTTTTGTGTTTGACTTTCATTCACTGTTCAGAACTATAAGGATATTTTATGGTGGCATAAACGTTTCGAAATGAAGTGACATTTGTTTGATATTCGAGCAGCTGTCTTCAAATATTTATTGAATTATTTTTGCGTTTATTCTGCATGACTTTTGAATTAAGAATATATATATTTCTACCATTCTTTCTGTTCGACTTTAAAAACTAGTATATCAAATTTGTATCTTTGGTTTTTTAACTTTAATTGCATGGTGATGACTGACTGAAATGAAAAGGGTGTTTAAGTTAAGATCATTGTTAATTGAGTTTTACTGGTAGCTTTACACCCTACCGGATAGCGCGAACAGACGTCTAACGGATGATAAAATTGCCAAAATCCTTAGTCCGTTGGTCGTCCTTTGTATCGTGATTAGTTTTGAACGGATACGTACTATACGAGTACCGGAGATCTACCGGTAATGTAATGGATGTGTAACGGACTCCGCCGTACGAGTAACGGAGAAAGAACGGACAAAACGGAAACGCAACGTATAAGAACCGGGCAACACGGAAAATGAACGGACATCCGTTACTCGTCCGTTGGCCTGCGGTAGCTGTCCGTTCATCTCCGTTATTTCCGTTTCACGACCGGTAGATGTCCGTTCGTGACTCCAGTCTACGGGACATCAACGGAAACCTACAGGATATCAATGGACACATACAGGAGATGTAACGGACGAGTAACGGACAAAAAGGAAACCAACAGACACGTAACGTATCAGTAACGGACGTCTTAGTCCCATCTTTCCGGGGGCAAGTTTTGAGCACGCTCATAACTTGCCGACGGATATCGCCAGACGAGTAACGGATAAAACGGAGATGTAACGGACGAATAACGAATGAGTAACGGATGCAAACGGAGAGCAACGGATTGATTTTTGTCATCCGTTACTCGTCCGTCACCCGGCTAGGTGTGACTGAGGTATTACACTCAAACAAAAGATTATGATTTTGTTCAAATGTTTTCCTAACTCATAATCAAGTTGATGTGTGTAAAAGAAATGTTATCATTGCAGTTTAAACATTTACCTACATACACTAAATTAACTTTTTAAGAAATAATTTTGAATTATTTCGGCTTAAGGTACCACTTATGAGGATTTGTAGATCTCTCGTTAAACGAAGCGAAAACGCAGAATTCGACCCTCAAAAGGTACTATAAAACGATATTCAGCGGAATCATAATAACAAAATTATTATACAATTGACCAACATCGTTACGCACCGGAATCCATCTGTGTAGGTGACTCGAATTCTGACATTCTTTTTATTATATTCACGTTAGATTTTACCTATCTAGGACATATCATTTTGGACCAAAGTCCATGACCTCACAGATAAGTACAAAATGCATCATATATAGGTGACAAACTGTCACGTTTTCATAAAACAGGACTTTTGAATCAGACGTATTTTCATGCGTTTTGCTTTTTGCATTTTTCTCTCTCCTTTTTTCTCGTGATTCTCATTGTTCTTTCACTCTTTCCTTTTTGTCTCACCTCTTTTATTAACGAGGAAGAGGAACGCCACTTTTGTGAACTTCAGACATTTGATCAAGTGGGAGGGTTTATTCTACTGATAATCAATAATAATTAATTAGAGACCCCTCATTTTTCCTTCAGTTAAACAATGAACAAACAGTAAATGAAGTAATTGAGTGGCATTCATTTCTTTCTTTAAAATAATTATCAGTTTATTCATTAATTGTAAGCCGGATGCCAGATGACATTGTCTTTTAATCATTTATAAAAGTCAAGTTGTGTAAAGCGTTAAGAGTAAAACGCAAAGAGAAAAACAAAAAGAGCAAAACGCAAAGAGCAAAAAGCAAAGTGCAAAATCCAAAAAGCAAAGAACATTCTCCTACTCCATTGTGTCCTTTTCCTGCTATGTCAGGCCAAGAAACAACGAATCTGATTGGTTTGATATTGATGTTGTATCGACTGGCTATCCTCGGGTCGCTTTTCCATATAAAGTAATGAGCAAAACACAAAAAGCAAAGAGCAAAACGCAAACAGCAAACAGGTTTAAGCAAAAAGCAAAGAACAAAAAACAAAGACCAAACCGCAAACAACAAACAGCAAAACGCAAAAATCAAACAGCAAAACGCAAAAAAAAAAACGCATGTCGGTTCAAGGTTTCCATACAAACCACCAGACATACTATAAAATATAAACGTACAAAAGCGACTCCTACGATTTTTTTTTTAATTGCCGAAAAGGAGCAAAGTAAATAGTTCGATTCGATATCAAATAAATTGGTTATATCACAACTTCAGTATATTTTAAATACTTTAAATATTATTTCATTGTTTTTTTTTATAAATACCGGATAAGAATTGAATTCCACTTACTGGTTATGAAAGCTGAAAAAAGTGCATGAAGAAAGTTAATTCCAAATGAAAATAGGTTCTTCATGACTTAGACGAATTTTGAAGTTCAATGAAATTCCTTCTGTACTGTATAGGCCGCCTAATTCCTAATGTTGTACATATTGTAAAACAGATTTTAAAATAGAAAAAAACAGAAATCAGAATATGAATTCATGCTTGTAATAATATCATCGACCCCAGAACAATCATTCCAATTACTTTCATAATAGCTGTAATCATCCGCCCCCTCTGCAACTGTATGCATGAAGCTAGAATTATACAAAATAACAGGCGTTAAAACAATAAGTAAATTGGTCTACGTTATACCTTATTAAATCAAGCCTACGCTAAAGCAGCAAGATACATCCGGCGTTATTTATTTTCACACTTCCAAAAAAATATAAGAAGCATAACTCTGTAACGACAAATATGGTGAACATGAACATCGAAAGGCGGCTTTCTCCAGCCTAATAATTCTAATTACAGTGTAAAAATATCGTGAAAATATATTCACACATTTTCGCCCTTAGCTTAACATGCACATGTGCATATAACTCCCTCCCATTACACATAATTTCTCAATCATGCGACAAAAACATTTCAAAACCCGTTACTTATATGAAAGAAGGTCCTTTCTTCTTGAAGTATACAAATTGTCAAAACATTTTACCCAAAAATAGACTTTTTTAGATTTCAACCATTTCAAAATATATTTTCCCAATATTTTTTAAAATATTTTAAGTAACACCACTCCATAACGACAAATCAGGTGAACGTTAAAATCGAAAGGCACCTTCCTCTCTATAGTCTGATCACCATGTGTGGTCTAATCAATATGTGCCGTGTGGAGCTCGTAAAAAAATTCCCGTGAGGGATTTGACAGTTGAGGGTTTAAATGTTTCTCCCTTACAGGATCGCCATAGCACTTTCTATGTAGACATGGCCTACTTAAGATTGTACTCTTTGTCTTCCGAAATGGAAGTAACCGGGTGTTACAGTTCTACCGAATTGAAGCGGCGGGTGTTGCATGCAAGCAGGAGATGCTTACTCTTCCTGGGCACCTGATCTCACTCCCACATCGGGAGTTCGCTTCTTTTCGTATGGTAGAGGTTTTTGTTTGTTTGCTTTGGTTTCTGTTTTATCCTGATTTTGTATGCCTTCGGTTTCTGAATTATCGATTTTGTGCTGTATACAGGGATATGGTCATTATCCATATTTGTCACTCGTATAGTGCATGTTTTGCATGTTTTGTAGATATTTTTCCATTTTCGTGCATGAACATCGACAACGGGTGCGACTAGCCAAACGGCATACTTACTCCTCCCGGGCACCTGGCCTCACCTCTGGTTTGCTAGGGGTCCGTCGATGCTCAATTTGGTGTTTTATTGTGAGTGCTGATTGTCGTCAGGATCTTCTGTATCTCATTTGTGTCACACTTATGCCCTTTGCATTGTGGAGCTCGTAGAAAATTTCCCGAGAGGGGTTTGTCAGTGGGTGTTTTGAATGTATTCCCTGACATGGTCGCCATAGCATTTTCTATGTAGACATGGCCTCGTATAGTGCATGATTTGCAGATATTTTTTTCCATTTACGTTCATGAACATCGACGGCGGGTGCGGCTAGCCAAACATGTGATGCTTACTCCTACTTGGCACCTGATCCCATCTCTGGCTTGCTAGGGGTCCGTCGATGCTAAATTTGGTATTCTGTTAGTGCTGTTGAGATTGTAGTCAGGATCTTCTTTACTTATTTTATGAACAAATATTATGCAAATCTGTGTACGCATTTTCAAGTTTTTGCATTCCATGTGCCTATACTTTGTCCTTACCTTTCGTCAAATGACGGGCGTATAAAAACTGAAAATATGAAAGTGAGTGTTTCAGCCGTTCAAAAGTCTAGGTACCCATATTTGTTGACTGATTAGCTCGAAAAACGCATGTTGATAGGATACCTTGAGAAGGGGGGGTCACAAAATCTATATATGTTGCGGTTTAAGTTGAGAAGTCGAAAATGTGTCAATCAGATAGGGTCATATCTTAGCTGTGTCGAAAATAAATTTGTAATGAGACCCAGAGTTCTGGCTGCTTTAAAGGTTTAATGAACATCTGTTTATGGCGGTTGTAGAGGAAGAGACGAAATTGTGTAAGCAAGTCATAGCTATAACACCCCTGTATGTTGCCTGTTTGACTTTGTAGATGTCTTTGTATATTTACACCCTATAAGATTTGTACTGAAATCTCTTGCGGCAATTGTGGAGGAAATTGTGTAAATCTTTCAGAGATCTCGGTGGTCATGTATGTAAACGTATCTATAGGTTAAAGAACACGACCAAGGCAGAGCCATTCAGTTTTTGTTTTCTCATGTGAAGGTGAAATTCTGTGGAGTAAGGGAGCTGTTAAGATAAGGGCCGTATTTAGCCCTGAATCTCGTGACTTATTTCTTGCGCATGGCGAATCGTATACAGAAAAACATGAATCATTATTGAAATATAATGTATTTGCAGAACTTCTACATGTTTTACATTATGTCGAGGAACTCTTAAGGTTGTAAAATTAAGGTCGAAAGAGGTAGGGGTGCTCGGATAGAAAATCCGATAATATCGACAAAAAACGTATACATTTTTTAATATTTTGTCTAAAATGGATAAATATAAGCTAAAAGACATCAAATATGTCTACATTGTGTATCAGAAATAGATTTCGAACGTTCTACCTCCTTTAATCGGTAAATAATGAAATCCGGAACTTAAAATACGGTCTTATTCTTCATTCAATGGCTACAATGTAAGCCTTTTAGCGCGAAATACACATTGACGGAGAAATGAACATCACTCTTGCTTATTCCGTTCCTAACTCTTGTATCTTTCATTCAAATATATTGAGTACGCAATGTTTGATGGATTAAAAAGGAAAAAAAGTCAAATGTGCAATATTTAATGGTCAAAAAGATCGATTCCTAAAAAAAGCACCCCCCTTTCCATTTTTAGTTTTTCGTCTCTGGGGTAGTGTTCCCCCCCGGAGATACAGAACCCCACTTTGCCAAAATATTTGTATCATGGATACACATCTCCAGTAAAAGTGGCTTTCTGTATATCCGGGGGGAACAATGTTCAATAAAACTTTTCCGTTTTCTATTGATTTCTATGAGAAAAAGATAAGTTTTGACCCCAAAATTAGCAATATTATGCAAAACAGATAAAAAATAACTTCATATTCTGATGGGATGCCGTATAGGTATACATTTTACCAAAAAAGGTTCTTGAAATTTCAATGTTTAAAATTCCACTTTTCAGGGCTGATTTTACGCCTTATCTTAACAGCTCCTTGTGGATCAGAAATCGAACATATGAAAAGTATTTACGACAAACACTGAATATTTTACGACAATGGATGTGACGTAGATGAGCTAAATACATCCACGCATTAACTAAAGTATGTATAAGGCATCACCAAATCGTTCAGTGACATGATGATAATTCATGACAGAATGGGTGGTTTATAGTCATGACGCTTTAGCTGCATCTCAGTATCAAAAGCAGAATTTTGAAATTATAAATATTGATTTTATTGAATGAATGTTATTGATTTAAACTTATGTTCCTTCTTGAATTTTTATCCTAAAGACCATTTGTAGATATCAAGCAACCCTTGCAAACTCCCCATCGATATCCATTTCAAAATATCAATCTGGCGTATGGTTTCTCAAATTTCTAAAACCTGGGTCCTGTAGCATCATTTCCTAGCCATCTTGCTACGTATTTCGGTATATTTAGGACATAATTCACAGATTTTGGTCATATTACATTGTTTAGATTGAGGATCACTTACGAGGGTTAAATACCCGAAACGTGCATGTCTGGTCCATGCTGTAAAATTATCTGCTCTAAAATGATGCTAATGAATTTGAAGACGTTAAACATGCAGATGCCACGACAGCAGATGCCACGACATTTATCATGGTACATGTGTTGTCGTTTGTGTGTTTATTGCTTTAATGCTTTCTTTGGTGTTTGGTCTGCCTGGTCCCTTGTTCTTGCCCATCCTGTGCTTTTGCAATTGTCTGTTTCAGTGTGTCGATATGGGTTATGACAAATATGGATAATGACCATATCCCTGTATACAGCACAAAATCGATAATTCAGAAAATCAGAAACCGAAGGCATACAAAATCAGGATAAAACAGGAACCAAAGCAAACAAACAAAAACCTCCACCATATGAAAAGAAGCGAACTCCCGATATGGGAGTGAGACCAGGTGCCCAGGAGGAGTAAGCATCTCCTGCTTGCATGCAACACTCGCCGCTTCAATTCGGTAGAACTGTCACATCCGGTTACTTCCTTTTCGGAAGACATTGGGTACAATCTTTGATCGGATGGTTCAAATGGTCTATGACAGAATATCATCCACCATTCTGGAGAGTGGGACATCATAGTGTATGACAAGTCCCCCATATCGACCGTAGAACTTCCTCAGTGACGATGTAAGTCGGTCACAAACATATCCCTGACTGAGAAGCTTATCTGAAAGACGCCTAGCTCTCAGAACAAATTCCGTATATTTTGTACTTGCTCTGGCATAGCGTATCAACTGAGATATGAACACGCCATAAGCAGGCAATGAAGGGATGTTGCTACTCATAAAAGGAAAGTTTGTAGTGCTGAAATTGAAGTCGTCATGTTTGTCTTAGAGTGAGGTGTTCATGTGACCATCAATTTCGTGGGACAACATTTTGTCCAAATAGGATGGTGAATTACTTGTCCCTGTAGTTTCTTTGACTTCATGCTCCGAAGGATAGATACTGCTTAGGTAATTCGCGAATTTTGGATTATTGATGGACAACACATCGTCTATGTATCTGTAAGTGAAGTTGAAGTCAGAAGCTAAGTATCTTTTCCCTTCAGAGACCAAAGATTGAATGAATTCAGCTTCGTACGGGTAAAGGAAAATGTCGGCAAGGAGTGCGGCACAATTGGTCCCCATTGGAATTCCGACAATTTGCTGGAAGACCTTTCCTCCAAACATCACAAAAATGTTGTCAATCAGAAAGTTTAACATCTGAACAATATCTGTTTCAGTGTACTTATTTTCAGAATCGGACTTTTCTTTTACGAAGTAGGTTTTATCTTAGTTAACAACAATAAATTTGTATTTGCGATTACCGTTCTTACTTGTAAACGCATTACTTATGATTTTTGCGAGTCTTTCTTTCAATTTAGAATGTGGAATTGTAGTGTAAAGTGTCGAAAAATCAAAGGCTTTGATCGAATGGCCTCTACTAAAATGAGTGGATTTCAGATGTTCTAAAAGTCTTTAAAATCCACATCTGGTTGATACCACTGCGAGAATATACTGTCGAACAATATTTTTGAAGCCCAGATTTGATTTCAGCTAAAACTTTGGTGAGTAAGATCGATACAGATTTGGTAGAACATTTTGAGGAACCAGCGATGAAACGTTGTTTGTACGGATTCTTATGCATTTTAGGTATGCAGTATAAGTATGGTAAATCTAAATCTAAATTGTTAGTGTCGAAGCCAAAGGAAGCAAGAGCTGATTTGTGATTATCTATTATTTCAGAGGCAGAAAGGTTTATTTGAGTGTAAGTGGGATTTCCAGGTGTCGAATTTAAACCCAACTCTTTAACTAAACTGTCGAAATAGTACGTTTTGCAAGAAAACGTGTAATTATTTGATGCTTTTTCTGCTGGTGTGATGACATAATGTTCTTGGAGGTAGGTAAGCTCTGTGATAACATCAGGGTCTTTAAATATAGACTCGAATCTGGTGTTCACAGTTGATTTTAATCGGTTAATTCTAGATAAAAGTAACCCTCTTATGGATTTTATCCATTCGGAAAGGGTGTCGAGCTGTACATATCCTCTTTCTTTGCCCAACGTCTTGCATATTCCTCACAAGAGTCCATGATAATTTTGACATTTTGGTTCCATGTAAAGGACATACCGTCTCTGTATTTGGGACCCTTTTTTAACATTTCTCTCAATTTGTCGTTCTTGACTATACTAAGGTCACCAGTAATAAGGTGTCCACAAGGAGAGTCGTTGAAATCCGATGAAGAACATTCGCAAGGAAGTGGATGTAGTGAGAGATTACTTAAATCAATAGACTGCAAGAATCGTTTGTAATTGTAAATTTTAGATGCTACTGTTGGTGTGTAGCCAAAGGAAATACAAGGAGTTTCTTTTCTTTTGAAATATGGTGGGATTTTTCTGTGACAGTTTTGTGATTCAAAATTTGACCAAGATTTAATTTATCAATACCTTTCTATTTCTGTTTTCAAAACTTCTTGAACTTTCTAAAAGCCAAGTCCTGTAGCATCATGACTTTTTGGTACATTTTTCACACTCTTTGGCCATATTAAATTGTTTAGATTGAGGATCACTGACGAGGGTTAAGAACCCGAAACGTGCATGTCTGGTCCATACTTCAAATTTACTGTTCTTAAATGATGCTATTGAATTTGAAGACATTTAACAATTGCAACCACCCAGTTAAAGATCCCCTCCATCCTTTTTCTTAGAACAATTTTAGCTTCAAATGAGTTAAAGAAGATCCTGACGATAATCTCAACAGCAATCACAATAGAGCACCAAATTGAGCATCAACGGACCACTAGAGGGGGGACCAGGTACCCGAAAGGAATAAGCATCCCTTGTTGGCTAGAGCCACTGATGAGAATCAATCAGATTATCGATACGTGCGCGTATGGTGGATCGATTTAATATGTTCATGTCTAAAGGGCAGCTCTCTTGTCGCATAGTTGGAAAATCATTTTGTCTACTTTAATTTCTTGGCAAATATCTAAATTAAAATTATTTAACAAGTTCCATCCATGATCAAATGTTTAACGTCTTCAAATTCATAAGCATCATTTTAGAGCAGATGAATTTGCAGCATGGACCAGACATGCACGTACGTTTTGCCTAACTTTTGCATAACTTTTCCGTTCCGCATAACTTCAAAAATCTCGGACAGGCCAAATCATAGTTCTCACAATATTAACATCTGAAGATTAGATTGTATAGCGTTTATCCCATATATCGGACACTGTTTTAGATAAGCATGGAATGGAAAGACGGTACATATAGATTAATATTATTAGTTTTGGTATTGCACCAGACTTACGATTTTGTAGTATCAGACAATGCTAACGCGAACATTCCTTCCATTCTGGACAAATTGTCTGCCAAAATATCTCAAAGCCAGGTTAAACGACAGACCATCGAATATCCACCGTTGTCATGGAAGCGTGATAAAGGTCTGTATGATAGTAGAGTGAAGCTGAACTTTCACGGTTCACCGCAGATGGCACTGATGCGTGACGAGTTTGAGATATTTGACAACAACATGTTTGCCACATCCTGGGTGACGTCATGTTTGTTGGAAGCGCATCTTTATGGAGAGGGATTGATGCCAAATAAGGAGGATCTGCAGCTGGCAATTTCCGCTATCAGTAAGTAAAAGTATAGACATAAATATAAATGGATCTAGATTGATCGACACGATTCCGATTGATTTCAGATACAAGAAATTGGGTATTTATATCCAATCGGATATATCCTGTTACATTTTCCGAAAGCGGGATGACTGACAAAGGATGGCGGAGAAAGGATGACAGACCTTAAAAGAGAAAGCAGATAAAATCAAAGCAACTGCAGGAAAATGTTGAACAAAGGATCAATGTTAAGAACGTTGTGAACTGACAGTGTAAAATTTCGGTTCAAACACTAAGGTGAACGATTTTAAGTTTAGTTTGAGATGAACATTTAAATTTTGTCGTCCAGCATCCGTTATCGACCAATAGCCAACATATCCGTTAATAAGACAAACTTTCAGATATAATTCTCGGTCAGAATAACGTTTAAATGATTGAAAAATTTTGTTCACATAGCGTGCTGCCAATTTTGTTCGCATAGTGGTTAAGAGTGCTGCCAAATTTTGATCACATAGTGGTATAACATGCTGTAAATTGTGTTAACGTAGTGGTTTAGCATGCTGCCAATTTTGTTTACATAGTGGTTTAGCAAGGTGCCAATTTTGTTCACATTGGGGTTTAGAGTGCTGCCAAATTTTGTTCACATAGTGGTTAAGCGTGCTGCAAGTTTTGTTCACATAGTGGTTTAGCGTGGTGCCAATTTTGCTCACACAATGGTTTAGCGTGCTGCCAATTTTGTTCACAGTGGTGCTGCCAATTTTGTTCACAGTGGTTTAAGGTACTGCCAATTTTGCTCACACAGTGGTTTAGGATGCTGCCAATTTTGTTCAGAGTGGTTTAAGGTGCTGCCAATTTTGTTCACATAGTGGTTTAGCATGTTGCCAATTTTGTTAGTGGTTAAGTGTTGCCAATTTTATTCACAATGGTTTAATGTGCAGTCAATTTTGATCACATAGTGGCATAGCGTGCTGCCAATCTTGTCCATAGTGGTTTAGCGTGCTACCAATTTTGTTCACATAGAGGTCTAGCGTGCTGTCAATTTTGTTCACATAGTGGTCTAGAGTGCTGCCAGTTTCACTTTTTCTCGTCTCATGCTTCTGTGTGTTTGTGTTCTGTTTTAATCATTGCAAATTAGTCACGTTTGGAATCTCTTTTTTATTGTGATTTATCAATTCACTTACTCTGTAATATGATGTGATTTTCTTATTCGATACCTTTCTACAGACCAGTTCCATGATCACAACAGCCCCCATAACACATCATTGATGACGTTCTGGCCCCAGTCCTTGAACAAGACCACCGGCATGTGGATCAGTACACCTGAAAATCTACTAGCTCTGTTCGATCTCACGGATCATTTCCCGCTCAAAACAGTAGAGTCATTACTCCACATGATCGGACTGTCATCAATAGCCGATGTCATGGAGCATCTGGTGAAAGAGAAGTATGTATCTGTTAGCATTACTAGTTTCTCTATGTATTACATTTTCATTAAGTTGTCATCATATTATAGGAGGGAAACGCATATGCATCGCCCCTAAATGATTTTAGCGGAATTAATCATTTCTCTGGAATATTACTTTGTTTCTTTTAATCATCTTAGCTTGAAGTATCGTTGATAAGAATTTATTAACCATGACATGCGTAACATGTCAAGTTTGCTCATCTCTGGCAGAAGATTTGGAGAACGTCTTTTGCCAATGACAAGGACTTCCATTATTCAATAAAGTCGAGCTAAATACTAAATTATTTTTTTGCAGGGAAATGTTTGCAAGCGCTTTCCGACTACCGGCAGATTTTGACGACACTTTTGTAAACATTGGTCTTGGTGCGCTTCTTCTTGAGAGTGGTGAGAACTTCATTGACGAATTCAAACTTTGGCAAAGCGCCAACACCAACCTGTCGTCTGCCTATGACGCACTGAGAAGATATGCTTATAGGCCTCGTTCTGATAACGAGGCTATCAATACAATTGATCCAAGAACATACTACTACATGCACGACTTCTACCAGCAAAGGCTGCAGAACACATCACAACCAGCATTTGTCACTACTTGGGTAAGTAACCAGTATTTTTAAACAGTTGTAGCCAGCTATTTTGTTTAACAGTCATCTTGGTGCACCAAGGGTTTGTGTAGAAACCTCCTGATGCTTCATATGGGAAGGTATTGAGAAAGGAAATTAATGGAAGGAACGTATAAAGTTGAGTTGAAACGCGGTTTAACAGCAAGACTGGGAAATATTAATTAAAGTCATAATCTGCATTGTTTGGCATTCTGATAGTCTCTCCGTCCTTGTTACTTTCTTAAATCGGAGTAAAGAATAATGATCATCCATTAATTACATACTCGTGTTGCGCACAATGATTTGGATTGGCAAAAATCCATCACCCTAGTGCGCTACTGATACCGCGTTCTAATTCGTCATTCCTTCAAGTAACTAGCATGCAGGTTCTTCATTAAAAATGTAAATAATTGTCATCTCTTTATAATTGTCATTTCTTTATAATTGTCATTTCTTTATAATTGTCATCTCTTTATAATTGTCATTTCTTTATAATTGTCATCTCTTTATAATTGTCATCTCTTTATAATTGTCATCTCTTTATTCTCTTTATAATTGTCATCTCTTTATAATTGTCATCTCTTTATAATTGTCAACTCTTTATATTCTTTATAATAGTCATCTCTTTATAATTGTCATCTCTTTATTCCCTTTATAATTTTCATCTCTTTATAATTGTCATATCTTTACAGGCTCAGGATACCAAAGAGGCTATGATAATGAACACAAAGGGTGTGGCAATGCCATTCTTTGTAAACAACGTTGACGTCACCGTGGCCTCCAATACTATTTACGGAATTAGCGCTAGTATACTCAGTGGCCTTGTGAATGACACACACTTCGATGCAGACGTTCAGGTTTGTTCATTAAAAAAACCAAAAAACAAGAACAAGAACAAGGCAAAAGTAAAACATACCTCACACTTACTCGTATATCAGGATCTACAAAGCATCGATTCACTCAACTCTTTTACAGGCAATATACGAACACTCTGGAGACCTGATTACGTACGAAATCTCGCACAACTTCTCGTCCAGGAGAGATCTGGCTTTAACTTACTATCCGTCCAAGTTTGAATGTTACTGGTTTAACTCAAGAACACTTGTCTTACTTAGAAGGCATTCTCAGAAAACAACTCTAAAATACAAGGTGAGGAAATCTCATACGTCAACAAGACAAGAAAATTGAAATGTTGCAACTCGTTCCCTTCTTGAATAACAGTTAAAATTTGGATCATCGCAAAAAAATATATTACTTCATATACACCCTACAATGAAATAAATCATTCCTTTCAAAATGACTGACCACATTCATATACTTAATTTTGTACAGAGTTGATATGTTTCGAATGCATTTTTCACAATTATATGCACTTTTCAGATTAATGAATGAAGAATACTACTGATTTATATAGGTCATGTCTGACTTGTTGCTGAAATTGGACAAAGCCTTTACAGAATTCGTGACGGATGACATCATATCTAGTGCGAACAACGATTCCCATGGCAACATATTCTTTGATGACTTCCTTGGCAACGGTGATTTTAACAGTCGGAATGAATCCGAGGTTAGCTAGATTTTTCTTCTTTTTATGTTGCCTTTTGATTAAAAATATTTTCTTTTTTTTTCATTTTACTGGTGGAAACTAAATTTTATGGTTCCCATAGTAACATGCTCCCTGATGGTGTCCATGACAAAGCGCGATTACAATAGTCGAAATGAATCCGAGATTTGATGACCATTTATTTCTAGTTTCTATTGATATTAACCTGATTTTACCTGATAGTAAGGAAAACTACTTTCTTCGTTAAAAACCTTGATATCGTCAACAGAAGAGACCTGAAGACAGGATTTTTACCACCAGCATGGCTCTCAACACATTGCTGAATGTTTACACTACTTATGACGTCACTACTCGGAAAAATATATGGATAAAAGGTAATATAAGGATGGAGCGATTCGGTAAGGGGAAACGGGGGGAAGTAGGCCCGGAGTTGGATTTTACTACATGAAACATTTATCAGATTCTATGAAATACAGCCCATAAGAGTAGACTTAGAGCTCGTAAAAAAAATTCCCCGCGAGGGGTTTGACAGTAAGTGTTTTGAATATTTTTCCCCGACATGGTCGCCATAACACTTTCTATACAGAAATAGCCTCAGACAGTGCCTGTATTTTGTTTTGTTTTTATTTTTGTGCATGGCCATCGACGGCGGGTGCGGCTTGCCAACAGAGGATGCTTACTCCTCCCTGGCACATTGTCCCACCTCTAGCTTGCTAGGGGTCCGTCGATGCTCAATTATGTGCTCTATTGCGAGTGCTGTTGAGATTATCGTCAGTATCGTTTTTAACTCATTATCATTGCAGACACTCCGGCCATCGTAAGGCAGGTGGTGAAAGGTACAGTACATTGGCTGAGTACGAATGTTGTGTCTGGTACATACAAACCTTGGAATGCATTTTTCTCAGGTTCCGGTAAAGGACTAGAGGTAATTCCAAGATAACATCAAAGTATCTCTGAATTTTAGATTAATGGAACTGCTTTGTGAAGCATAACTTCTTTATCAGCTAATATTCAATATTTTCCATGTATTTTCAGAGCATGCCATTCTGGTACCCAGCCAATAAAGTACAATACCTAAACGGTACTGATTACCGTGGCAACACTCTACCACATGGCCTCTTCATGATTGCCTTACAGGGAATGGTTGCCAAGGAAACATACGACGCCATGATAGAGGAGCCTCACTTTGGGAAGCCAACACCACGTGATTTCTCTGGTTATAACCCTGTGAACTCCCCTCAGGGTTTCTTTCCGTTCTGGTCCTCCGACTCTTACACTTATGCTACGACGGCTCTGGCCTTGTCAAAATATCTGAATACTCAATAAACATCTTCCTGGATACTGTCCGATTTTGATTGAATTTAATTCTGTATACCTTTCATTTGCAAAAAGATTTAACTTTCCATTTATTTATATGTTCTTAGAAATGGCAACCAAAAGATAACAGAGTTACATATAGAAGAAAATGTCCATATCCATTTTCTACAAGCCTTGTTCCATTTTCTACAAGCCTTGTAGTCTGGGGCTCAAACAGAATATCAGGTGCACAACTAGACAATAGATCTTTTACATTGTAAAAAGAATAGTCTTTCCATCATTTATACTTTCTGAGAAATGGTGACCACAGATCGCACAGTTAGTAGAAAACTCTGAAGGTCAGAGACTCAACCAAAAAAAATGTTGCAAAAGAAAACTTTCCATCACAAATGGTTTCAGAGGACTGTGACCACAAGAATTGTTTAACGGACAGATGGACAGACTGCGATCGCATAAGCTTGACTATAAATTACACCTGAAATGATAGCTAAAAGATTCAGCTTCCGATTTTCAAAGCAATGAAACAAAAATAATTAATTAACTAGGAAAATGAACAGTGTTAGGTGGGTACGTATTAATGGTGATTAATTAAGTGTAATAAGGTACACTGATCTATAGCCCAGAATGACTTTGCAATCCTTCCTTAAAAGGTTTTCATCATCATCATCAACGACTAAGCCACGAGTACATGTAGATCTAGTACTTTAAAACTTGGTGTGTGAGTAACAACGCTCAGCTTGATATCTCTGTCTCTGGCAGAGCAATGTCAACAAAACAGAAATTATGACCTTGACCTTAATCGAGTGTTGAGTCTTATTAATGTGTGACCTTCCCTTCAAGTTTGAAGGCAGTATAATGCATAACTATCAAGTTATAGTCACTAATGTGAAAGTGTGACTACCAGACGCACAGACACGCCAGACAGAGTGATCCCTGTATGTCACTCTTGCATTGCAGGCAAAACAAAAATGTGGTAAAGTCAACATTCACATTTGAAAGAAGAAGAAACACATAGTTTTCAATTATCTTGTAAATTTTTTAATTTCATTTTCTCACTTTTTTCTTTCAAATGTCCAGTCAAAAGTTTCAATCACCTTCGACATGATTCAATAATTCAACAATTTTTGCATGTAAAATTTATAAAACTCAATACATGTCAACAATATTTTTTTTAAGAAAACTTACGTTTCGAGATAAAATTTGCAAAAAATCTATGTTCCCTAATTACTCGTAAATAGAATTATTAATACTGCTGAATCAAACATGAACATGCATCAAAATTTTGATTGCTCACAAAAATGAATGCCCTAATCACGTAGACGATTATTTCAATATCAAGTTCTATAACTCTGCCAGATCTTGCTCGATATATAACAAGGCCTACCAGGAGGAATATCTTATATGTTTAAAACAAATTACCAAGAGATAAGAGCGGAATAACTGTTGATCCATGGAACATAAAACAAGTGAAATAACGATATATTAAGACACAGTATGAGAGTATTGCACAGGAATGCCATGGGATGTCATTATGTTTACAAGAAGTGATCTGACTCAACAAAGTTATAGGGGTAAGAACTGTTGTATAGTCTTTGGCGACCAAAAACAGCCGTAGAAAGTCGAGTCCAAAATTAACAGAGCGTTTAGACGGAACTCCAGAGTAATGCATCTTCTCCAGACAAGTATACATAATACCTTATTCCCTACTGCCAGACAAGGGGGAATAAGGTATTACATACACTTGCCTTGAGACGAAAGTAGTGATACATGTTAAGAAATTATCTAGAATGTTATTAAGGTTTTGGCTGGGCTTCTTTTGTCATTTTCATGGGAGAAAATCATTACATACATGTATATTGGAAATATTGCAAGAAAATGTACAATTTTGTATGCCCTACCCATTTACCATATGATGTAGAACAAAACATGGTTCGGAGTACAATGTGAGAACTCATTTTTTCTTATTTGCTGGAAAGATTTTGTCACATACAAGAGATGATTGTTTAATACCTTAAAATAATGGTCAATGATGTAGCATTGGAAGGTTCAATTTTTTTTTAAATATCTGAGTCAACACTATGTCTCAAAATTATCTAACATAATCCACAACTTTTGAGACAGACAATTCTTCATTTTCATACAATGAAAGGGCAGAAAAAAAAACTTAAACCTAAGAAATCTTGTCATGGAAAGTCATATACTCAGAAATGATAAATTATGTTATTACAGTTGTAGACTTAAAGAGTCTTGTAAAATTTTCGCTTTAAAAGCTTAAAAAATCAATTATTGGTCGAGTGCCGTGTAAAATGCATTTCGCAAAAGAAGATGGCGGCATTGTTACCGAAAAACAGGATGTGAATGCATGAGGTTGCTTAATGGTAACTAGGCATGACATGATTTGACCTCATCATGATATTGCTTACTTAGTGACCTCTTACCTGCATAAATTATTTGACCTACTGACCTTATCAATTGCACCAAACTTAAGGATTTTAAGGTCAAGAGACCAAACATTTCAGGTGATCGAAGCTGGACCAAATGACAAGTAAATTATGCACCTTGTTTACTTGTTTGAGGGGAGATTACAGGTAATATAGAGTTCAAAAGGTCAGGTACTGTCCAAATGGTGAGGATTATCTACTGATAAACTGCAGTTGCATGTCCTGGTTCGTAATTTCATGGCACCAAAATAAAATCATAAAATTACCAGTTTTACCAGTAAGAAGCCCTACCTAACAGAATTCAGACAGACGGGCAGACAAGTTTAAGAAAAGTGTCTGCCATCTCCGTAATAAGATTTAGGTTTACAACTGTATTGCGAAAGTATAATTGACATGAGAGTTTGATAAGGTACAAAGTACTAATCTTTCGTACCATTTGGATATGAAGGCACAATTTGACTTGGCATTAAAGCATCACGATTTCAATCATAGAGCACTCTTCCATATTAATTTTTCTGTACGGATCTTCCAAATCCATTCGGACAGAATTTTTTTCATCGTCTCATAGGCTCATGGCCTGCTGTACTGTGATACTGGGAGTGCCAATTTGAATTTGAACTGACAAATGAAATAGCAGCTTCTTTGGCAAGGCACAGCAACGAACCAAACGTCTTTCTTCTTTCATCCACAAATTTGGAACCTGTCCACTTTACCCAGTGGCGGTCAGGATCATGATCAAGTCATGTGACCTTGAACATATTGTCATGTGACTGTCATATGATAGTCATGTGACCATGATAATGTCTTGGATCCAAAACCTCAGGGGTAACAGGCAAAATGTAACAGAAATGATCAATAAATAACTCAAAAACGTTCTCCGATGTTACAACAATAACCAAAACCAAAGGCTGATGCCGACAACCTCACTTCATGGCGTCGGTTTCTATGTCGCCAACATTGATACGATCAGGGTCTGCGGCACACGTGAATCCCAGAATGCTGCTGTCCACTTTCAGCATCTTATTCTTCTTTTTCTTGCCTTTGGTTTTCTGAAAGTCGTCACTCTGTTGATTGCCTGTCTGTCTGAAATCCCGTGCTGGAGCTGGCCCCCAGATACTATCCTGTAAATACAGAATTAAAATGTACTTATAGCATATGCTTTCATACATATACATACATGTATAATACCTTCATAAAAAATATTCTGAAGACACACTGTATTGAAATAGCCTGCTGACTACAAATAACCTTTATGATCAAAAATTTTTTCTTAAAAAATTAATAAACATCATAATGCATTTTTAATTTGATGTTTGAATAAGTTTTAAAGCTTGCTTATCAAGATTTAGAAATTGTGACATTTTGAAACATGGCACTTATCCCCTGAAATCGGAATGATAGTTCCTGTGGACAGACCTTCTTCACATTACCGTTAGACTTGCATTTTAGACACCCCACGACCCGGCATCATTACTTTTGACATTATTTCTAACTGTGACGTCATAAATCTGCTATGACGACACAGTTAAAAGTTGCATCAAATCTGTGATGTTGGGTCTTAGGATAAGTAAAATGCAAGTCAACGGCGCTAATGTGAAAATTCTACTATTGCCATGAAATCGTTTAAAAGCGTACTTACCAGATCCTGTTGCTGCTGTTGTTGTTTGGCTTTACTACGAGACAGCGATCTCTTCTCCAGAAACTGTTTGGAGAAATCCTGTGTTTCCTTAGACTCTCCCAAGTACGATCTCACATAGTCATGCACCTGTATTGTAAATAAGTTTTATCTATCTGTAAATAGTCTTAAATTGAAAATTTGGTCTTGGAATTAAAATTTCTAGGATCTTTAGGCACCTTTTACAATCAACAAGTAAATGAGTTTGTGTCCATGACAAGGCTTACCAAGTCAAGAAAACAGCATTTTTTTTCTATTCAAAAGAAGGATAACTATCAATCCTCATCCCCTTTTCTGCTTAATAAACAGATGAAAGCCCTATCACATACCACTCAAGAGCTACGGCCAAAGCTGCATGTAACTTCAAAGATTTTTGTGCATACAGATAGACAGAAAGAACAACAGACTAAACAGCCTCTTGATTCCAGAAGCATAACTATTATGACATCAGTACTTGCCATATACATGTACATTATTTCTTTTCACAGTCACACTATTCATATTAAGAATTTTTCTGACATAGTCTTTCCTTACCTCATATGGTGAATCAACTTCTTTGAGAAATGATATGAAAGTTGGTACTGAAAGTAAGAAAGCATTAATAAGTACATGTAAAGTTCAATATCTTATTTCACTAAACATCTGAAAGATACATGTACATGTATAGTTTAAACTTAAGAAATAAATAAAGCTCAAATTTCTTATTTTCCTCAACACTGGAAATATTTATCGCCAGTTTGCCTCTAAGGATTACCTTCAAATACTGGCAGTTAACATGGAAACCAATTTGAAAATGTATAAACCAAAACAGCCCAACTACATGTATACAGCATGTACTTTATCTGATTTGTTACTTTTTTTACGGGAACAAAGTTTTAAGTTTCTGTCACAAGGTACATTAAAGAAACAGTATCTTCATCTATTTTTAGCTTCACATAAGACCACTAATATCAAACTTACTGTCCACGCTGGTGTTCAATCTTTTGAGAGTTTTCTCGCACCATTGAGTAAAGTCGTCAACCGGAACACTGGACTGGAACAGTCTCTGTACGCTTCCTACAAACCATACATGTAAATCATACATGTCATATAATGTTATTATTTTGGCAGAAAAATCACATTTCTTTCAATATATGTATAAAAATTTTCCCTTAATTATGTTTAATAGTAATATCAACAGAATTCTATTTATCGTTAAAAGCTATAAAATGTTCACCATGGACTTCCATCTGGATATTGTTTTGAAGGGGGTGGGTGTGATATTATTAATCTATGTAGTTATAATTTCCTTAAAGACTAGTTCATGAAAATCTCTACCTGAAAGCAGCCATATCTACTGTGCTTTCAATAAGAAATCTTCATAATGATAAACATACAGTCATGTTCATACAGCAATAAGGGCTTCTTGACTGTTATAGCAGAATATACGTTTACGTGTATGAAGTGCATTCAGTAAGATAAGTAATAGGCTACTTTCATGAGTCATTTCGATACTGACCTCTTCCCGTTTTGTTTTTGATGGTTTGTTCTTCATGTTGGGCTGTATTATGGGGGCTATTTTAGGCTGTGTACCGGCCAGGGTAGGAAACTCTCCACTACTTGTCTGATTGCTGTAATATACAAGTACAGCATGTACATGTATCTCTATGATATAAAATTTTTAAGAAAATGGGAAAGAATCAATTTTAAATAGTTTTAGTTGACATATATTCAAAGTTGATATTTCATTTATGAGTCAACATCACCCAAATCATAATGAATATTGTTACATGTATAGGAATTCACATCATAAGACAAATTACAATTTATAATCATTTATCATCATATAAAATATTTCCATATCAGGTTTTACATTACAAAATCTTATTTTCAAAACCGCATATTTTTTATCTAATTTGGTAACTTAAATAAGAGTCAAACACCCTGTGAAAAAAATCAAAATTGTGTCAAATACTGACCTAGATTTCGGGGCTGCTCGTTTTGATGATATGATGGCATCGTCCCAAAGCCCAGAGATCCAGCCGCGTTGCTGTTAGTTTGTTGTCGTGTTGCGTTTCCCCACGCCCCCTCACTCGCCCAGTTTGATACTGATGTCACATTGTTTCCTCCCCAAGCACTGGCGCTCCTAATGGCAGATTTTGCTAAAAATAGAAAATAGTAGAGCAACATAATAGAAAATAGTAGAACAACATAAAAGTTTCAGAAATATGTGTTGATTATACAGAAAAAAATTAATAATAAACTGTATTTGAAGTTAGTTTTTGTTACCGTACCTTTGCCTGGTTAATTTTTTGTTACCATACCTTGCCTGGT